>MU227137.1:3588090-3611934 GCA_018584345.1 Thuja plicata
TGGAGTTCAGGCAGAGATTCCAAGAAGGATTGGCCAGGATCCTATCAAGTCTCACCTGGATAAGATGAGAACCTTTTCTGTTGTTGGACCAGGTGAACGGTTCACCCTTCAGGGTAAGGTCGAGAAGGCCAGTGGAAGAAATAAATTCTGCCAAATCTCCCATACTGTCAGAGAAACCAATAAGCCTGCCACACTTCTCTGAAAGGTAAAGGGGGGTGTTAAAAACACCAGCCAAAAGACAATTCGCAGAGCCAACAAAGTCCATCTGAAGTTCCAAGTCGTTCCACAGAGTGGCACGCGTGTGTCTGGTGTTCGGAGCATAGATGTTAAACGTGGTCCATTCGACCCCAGACTTCCTAAAGGTGAGCGCCAGGTAGTTTGGGGAGGATCTAACCAACTGCCCCGTTAATCTAGTCGAGTTCCAGAGAGTGGCTATACCACCTGACGCGCCCGCCGCTTCAGAATAATAGAAATCAGCTCCAGGCCAAAGAAGTGGCACCAGAGTAGTAAAGGACCTAGCAGAGATTTTTACTTCTTGCAGAAGAATAATCTCCAGTTTTAGATCAAAAATATAGTGTTTAACAGCCGTTTGTTTGAGGGCGTTGTTCAAACCCCTCACATTCCAAGAGAGGTAGTTCATCTCTTACTTTTGAAGCTAGTTTCCAGGGTCTGTTGCCTTCCTGCTGCAACCTCCCTTGTGTATCCTTTCGATCTCCTCACTCTTTTCGAGGGTCTTCCTCTTGGAGTATCCTCTCCCACATCTGCCTTTTTATTCTTGGTTTTCCTTTTCTGAGTTTTCCATTCCCCTGTCTCATCCTCAGAGCCATCAGATGAGATGAGGGTGCTTCTCAAATCCCCCTTAGGGGTATTTTTGGTTATTCTTAATGGGTTAGCCAGTTCAAGGGCTACCACAATATCAGGCTATTCTTTTTTATCCAGGAGGGATTGGCTCCCCGTCAGGGGAGGAGTCATGGTTAGGGAAGGTTCAGACACCTTCCCTAAGATAGGGTGGGTCTCCTGGACTGTCTGGGAAATAGCAAGGGGCTCCTCCAAAATCCCACAAGCCAGTAACTAGGGGGAGACAATCTCACCATCTTCCGGAGGCAGAACTCCAACAGTAGTATTATGGACTCCAGGAGTCAGCTCATCTGGAACAATCTCCCTAGCATCCAAGGGTGGCATATTCACCACCGGCTCCTCCAACACCTCAGGCTGGGGGGTCACAGCAAGGCCCTTGTCTTTGTTCTGCTGCTTCTTTTCCAAAAAATTAGCCTTGCAAGAGTCACTAGAGTGTCCTCTCCGTTCACACTTACCGCAAAACAGGGTAGCATTCTCATAGACCAGAGCTTGGGTCCATCTACCCAGTTTGGATTTCAATATAACAAAGTTGGGCAGAACTTTGTTCACATTGACATTCACGCAGAATCGAGCAAACACAAGCCTAGATTTAGATCTTGTTACCTGGTCCGTCGTTATGAAAGCACCAAAAGAATCCCCTATCCATCAAAAAATCTGTTCATCCCAATACTCCAGTGGGAGGCCTGGGAGGCCAACCCAAATAGGGGCTGACCTAGCAAGGTCCGTTGCCGGATTGAATCCAGGTTTCCACTTCGCAAGGGAAAGGAAGTGCTTTCCATAGACCCATGAGCCAGATAACACTCTGGTCATATCCTCCATAGTGGTGAATCTAAACAGGAAGAGCCCACCCGGCATGGCCGAAACCAGGGCTGAACCCTTGATCTTCGACTGATTAGAAACCCACTTTTGGACCATATCAATGGAAGGGCGAAAATCAAAGAATCTACCCACCAGAGCCAACTGGAAATCCGCCATTGTGCGATTTACAATAGAGTTCAGGAGGGACAGTTCTGCACCTTCTTCAGTCTGCACAAAATCCACCAAAAGGGCCTGCAAAGATTGTTGAGCTTCCCCAACAAGAGCGCCTTTCCAGTTAGGTTTAGGAGAATCAACAGAAGAAGACGACGCCTTTTGGGAGTCCCTTGTTGACTCTGGCACATTGCACGTGATCTGGGGTCCATCCGGACCAGCAGGTGCGTCTTCCAAGAGGGCAGCATCTCCCCCCGGGGAGGTGGGCATGGGGTCCTCAATTTGAAAACGGCTTGGGCAGGAAAGAGCACAGGAGCGCAGGAGTTGCAGAGCTTTCCTTGGGATGACAGAAAACCTTAATGTGTTTATATGAAAGGCATTTCATATATAATAGTTAAATACCATATTAATTTAAAGGTTATTAAAAAGAAATCAACTGCACAATAAAATAGTAATCTACAAATTTGAAGTTTTTATATTAATAAATAAAAGTGAAGGGCCATAAAAAATTTTATGATTTTTTGGGTAAAACAAAATAATTGTATCTAATAAATTAATATATAAAGGAATACACATAAAATATTTATAGAGAAAATCTAGATTAGGAAATAGAAAAATAATTTTAAGCCTTAAAGATAACATTTCTTAACTTCAAAATGCTATACACATGTAAGACTAGGAAAAACAAACCCAACCATTTTTTTGATTAAGGTAACAGAAAGTTTTCAAGGGACTTGAAACCCTTTAACAACAACTCATAGACATAAACAGATATGTGCCAAACAAACAAGAAAAGAATAGAGAAATAAATCTGCAAAATTATATAGCCACATACATTCAACAGTAAAGAGTCAGCAAAAAACCAAAAAAAAATTAAAAATAAACCTGAGCAATAGAGAAGGGCCTAAGTCAAATTCTTCAAAGTTTCTGCAACCTCCACGTCTAGCAGGACCATGTACAAAGTAATCTTGTCAAAGTCTTGTATGTTCTAGGGTAAATTGTCTGCTATCCTTTTTAGGTTCCCTCTGGTATGCTTGCTAGGACCTGGTACTTCCTCAAGTTGCCTTTCTCTTTGTTAATTTTCTAGAAAACCACAATCTTATCCTGTTGCATATTTTCAAGGTTAACCACCATGGTGTTCATGTTGCCAATGGTGGATTTTATGACCTTACGACTAAAATTCATAATGAACTAAAGGAAAACTGAAGGTTTTCCTTTAGTTTCATGAAATTATTCTCCATCCCTACAATTTTACCTTTATAATCCTTCTTTAAATTTTCTATGGAATTGACCATCATTTGAAGGCAATCAACAACTGACTATTTATCTTCCTCCATCCAGGAAATGTAGGTATTCTTCTCCTGCAGCACCCTCTTCTCAACATTAGCAGCATCCTAATCCTTTCTACTACTAATATCCCTTTGTTTCATCTTGATATATTTGACTTAATTCACAACCCATTTTATAATTCTATACCCATAATAAGAAACAAAAGTAATGTCGTCGGGGCACTCCTGATCAGGCCTCAAGATATAGGAATCCTCAATAAAGTCAATTCAGGGAAATGGACTATCATCCCTATCAGTTTGAGGGATAAAAGAAGAGGAGTTATCTGTCATAGGGGGGTTATGCCCACCCTCCAAAAAAAAAAGAATCCTCAGCAATTGATTTCCCTTTGTTCACATGTGGTTTTTTACTTTTGTCCATTTTCTTACCCTTTGCAGTTAACTATATAGCAGGATGTAGCTATATACAAACATAAATGATTTAAAACAATAGAAAAATGGGATTTGATCTCAAACCTAGTCAAAATACCTCATGATAACATTGGCATCTCTATTTTTTGGATGATCCACACTTAGTGAAAGGTTGATAGGTAGAACATCCTCTTGAGAGATATAGATTTTATGCTTTACTACTAGGTATGACCTTATTAATTACCTGAGAAAAATCATTCTAGAATTTCAACCAAAAAGGCAAGCCATGAATTTGTAGCCCACCCACTGAATTAATGGCTAATTAAATGTATTTAGGTGTTGTAGACACAAAAAAGTAGCATTTATATGTTTTTGTGTGCCCTATTGAAGTACAATGTATTTGAAATTTTTAGCAAGTATATGCACCAATCCCATGAACCCTTAAATATAATTCTCCTAAATTTTAATTAATTTGTATTTAGTAAGATTTTTGGGAGGAATTATGTAGTAGATTGCATAAGAAATTCAATTTGGCCAATCCTGATAAGATCTGAACTATTTGTAGAGAAAAATTATTTAACAACTATATTATTAAATAGTAATATATTACAATGAGTGGTCTTAAATATTTCCATGGTTTATCTTCTATAGTATTCCTTCTATTTCATTTCTCTGAGAAAAAATGCATTAATATTTAAAAAATAGGAAGTATAGGAAAATATACATATGTTCCTTGAAAGAGTTTTGTAAGGCAAACTCCGCGGTACTTTGATTCAATTTTAAAGTGAGTATGTAGGCAATCCCCAAGTGAATAATTCTCTTCTAATCAAAATCTATAAGGGGATTTAGCAAATTTAGGGGGCCTGATTCCTAAACCTAACCATCCCTCTCTCTTTAGAATGATTGAACTTGAAGCTAATTTTTTTACTAGATGGCTATGAAACTAAGCTTCTAATTTAAATGTCTGTAATATATTATTATAACTGATAAAATATAGTTTAACATCATCAAGGTGAACTAATTTTATTTTTTTATATCTATCTTTCAATTTTAAACTACTTGAGTCTTTGAGAAAATTTAGCGTCACAATTTTAATTATTTTTACTTGATTTGGGTGTTAAAGGATGCCTCTATATGTATTAATTAGTAAAAAATTATGTCCTGGATTAGTGGTGAGTATGTGAAATGATAGACTATATTCAAGACACTTATAAGGTCTTTTATTCCAAGAAGTAACACAATGATAAAATTTCCATGACATGAGTATCTATGAGTTAAGGAGACTTTCCATAACTGTAGACCTTGATGAGTACTACAGAATATGGTTTATGGTTTGGTGTTTTACCTTTATACATGTTTGTTAATTTAATTTTATGCTAAGATATATGCTTGGTAATAAATTTTAAAAAATATGTCTTGAGAAGTACAATATATTTTAATTTACTAAATTGGGTTTGATTTCAATATCTAATATATATTTATTTTTTCATTGATAATTAAACATAAAGTTAATGACCATTGAGATTAGATAGAATTTAACTCCTATGGATTGAATGTGAGACTAGTGTGTTAATAATTTTGATCATAAGAATTATAGAGATATATGTATGGATGAATTGGTTCCTCTATGCCATATTATGAATTAACTATTTTAAGAAAAAGAAAACACGGGACCATATGTTTTAGATGAAAATTATTCTATAACTTTATAAATGTAAAACAATTAATGTCGTTGTTCAAAACTAATTTGTCTGAGAAATAGTTGGGACTGGACAGGTCTTTGTCAAAAATATTAACACTTTGGATAATTTTTCAAATTATCTTACAAAATCAGTGACCAAAAATAACAATAAATAAGTTCATCTTGGTGAAGGAATGTCACGGGCATTTTTTTTTTATCCATAAGGGGCCGAAGCCAAGAAGTTTGTATTAATATAAAACTCAAAACAGTAAAAGAAATTATTTGAAAGAGTTTACTGGTTCATAACCTAATCCCACCAAGAGGATTGTGAACCCAAAAGAAGAGCACCTAGGCTCAACCAAGAGTTTAATTTAGAAGTTGAACATAATTCAGCAGGGAAAGATTTAAATATCAAAAAATTTCAAAAAGCCCCAAATGGACTTATCTCATGTCGTCAATCGGAGGGAGAAGTGATATTGTTCTCTGTGATCGCTGCCAAATTTGATTTTGAGCTTTTTCCCAGAGCTGGAGAGTCGCTATCTTGCTCTGGTTCCTCCTTTGTGAACCCCTCTACAAGCTCATCTTCCTCCTCATTATCAGCTTCCTCTATATCTTTTTCTTTATCATCACCTTCCTCATCTACCTCTTATTTGTCTTCCTTAGTGTCTACCTCCACTCCTTCATATTTGTCTCCATTATTTATAGATTCAGGGCTCCCCAATCTGTCCCATTTTTTCTCTTACTTATACTGATACACCCATGAGATATTTTGGCCTGAATTGTCCCCATATGGAATATTTAACCCATCCTCAATGCCAAGGAATTTTGAGAGAAATTTTAGGCCTCTTCATCATGTACATTCACAGCTGATGGTCCTCCCATTCCCAGCCCCAAAGTATGTGAAGGCATCGAGGTGGCCCAGCCTAGGAGTTTCTTCTTTGACCAAACCTAAAACAAGGGAAAGGTTGTCCCGCAGTCATTGTCGTATCCAAATCCGAAGGGAGTGGAGTTGTGAGATTTGAATTGATGTTCATTATGACCTTGTGGAGACCACTATGTATTTCCCATAGAATAATAGATCACAAATATATTTAGCTAGATTCTTTGAATCCCCTGCAACCAGGAGGCTCGCAAGGAAGCCCACACATATATCTCATAAAACCCTGAACCTATGATTTGTGCAAAGAAAGTTGTAACCTAACACTTTCTGCACCGCATGTATAACTAAGCCATGCTAGTAAATACATACTTCTATTATTTTTTTGGAAGTGATAAGAGTTTCGAAGATGATTTGTTCAATATCCAAACAAAACTTAATTGGGGTGTCCATTTTACTTTCTCGGGAGGTTACACCTCTTGATCTCAAGAAACTTTTACCACTAATAAAATCTAGTCTGAACTGAGTTAATAAACTCGTCAACTTGTTGCAAAGCCAAACCACTTGAAGTTTAAGTGTCACCACTCTCACATAGCACTTTGTAATGTACCCTCCTTTTCAATGTCATGTCTCAATGCAAATCAGATGAATGGAAATTCCCAACTTTAGTATGACTTAAAAAGCTCCACCTAAAAGGACTTCATTCGCTCCAAAAAATATAGATGGTATTTATGCTAAAAATGAGGAAGAGAGTTTCATGCACAAGTGCCCAAAGACAGGTCCTGCCAGGCTAATATGAAAGGAATTATCCATATCACACTTACCGAGACTGAAGAAATGTATCACAGGATTGAACTATAGTCTAGAATCTATCCAGATATTTGAGAGCCAGTTGGCGATGTCAGGAGTCATCACTTCATTCCCAACAAAAACTTTTAGCCAAGGCTACAATCTGTATTAATGTCAACAAGACTCGGGGTGAGATACTTCAGATTAGACAACTTGATGACCGTTGCTGACTTTCCCCACTTACCAAGATGATCTGACCACTATACTTAATATGTTCTCCCTATACTACCTTGTTTTCTAGGTCATCAGTAATGTAGTTTCCTTCCCATTAGATGTGGTTATCCATTGTGAATTCAATTTTTTGATTAAATTTCAAATGACCTCCAGAATTGCCTGCAGTTTCCAATTTGGAGAAAAAACCATTTATGACTACATTGATTGTGATCAAGGAGTCCACTTCAATTTCAAATTTTTTAAAGCCAAGTTCAAATGCCAGTGAGAGTCCAAGTAGTAGAGCTTTAAATTCTGCCATGTTGCTTGTGCCAATTTCCAATGGTCTTGCCAATTTATCTAGTAGGGATCCATCACTAGAATGATTAATGCAGCCTGCCCTAGAAGGATCGGGGTTACCTTTTGAATCTACATCAAAGTTAAATTTACACCAACCCAGGGGGGAGGTCTCCACTTGCAATTAGCTCTAAGAGTGGCATTAGCTTTAACACATTTACTAATTGTTGGGGGAATCTTAAGCCCGAACCAATTATTAATCATGTGATCATCCCAACTAGTGTAATACTTGTGTTGTGCACTTTGTAATTGGATCCTAGCATTCATAACTTCCACTATAGAGGCTTCTATTCAGTTTAGAATTGAGGATTTCTCCATAGAAATATCTTGGAAGATTCTTCTATTTCTTGCTTTCTAAAATTCCCAAATAAGAATGGATGGTGTGATTATCGATAAATTACCACATGAGCTATCCTTAAAGAGCTGAGACCAAGAGGTAAAGACTAAAATAATGTCATTTGGGTGAGCAGAGGACCAACCCAATTTTGCACATAGCCACTGCCAGCACTCTGATGCAAAGGGGCAAGTTAGCAACAGGTGATTCATATATTCTTCATTGTTGTAGCATAAAGCGCATATAGAAGATCCATAGAATCCCATTTTTTGAACCAATTATTAGTTAAAATTCTACCTTGAATTACTTCCCATGAGAATATTCCTTCTTTGGGGAGGGAGACTTTATTCCAGCATAGCTGGTTATAGAATTGAGGTTGATGGTGTGATGAGTTGCCTAAAATAATTCTGTATCCGTCCTTAACCTTATAATCTCATGTTTTGGAGACATTCCAAATGAATTCATCTTGACCCTCTCTAATAAGAAAGATCTCTCTTCGAGTATATTTTTCAAGTGTAGAAGCTCAATTGGATCTAACCTAAATTGTTCAAATTGCCTCCAATGCCAAGAATCATCAACTAAGTTCTGAGAGCCCGAAGAGATGTAGTCTTTCACCAGAGGTCCCCATTTCTCTATGTAGATTTTGCTGATATTATTCTATACTTGCATATGATTGATGCTTATGAACCCACCCCATGAGTCTTCCCAGAATCTAGCCATTGAGTCATCTTTGATGTTCCAAGATATAATATCCTCTACTATTCCCCTTGAGTTGGAAATGAAGTTCCAAATTCTAGATCCTCTGGGAATGTCAAAGATTATAATTACCTTTTTATCCCCTAATTGATGAAAGTATTTGCCTCTAAGGATTCTAACCCATTTAAGATTATTCACCTTAAGTATTTTCCATTATTGTTTTGCTCTAAGGCCTGGTTCTACCATATCTAATTTTTGATGCCAGTGCCTCCGACCTCTACTGGATTGCAGATCTTATCCCAATAAATAAGAGAGAATTTCCTTTTGGTATCAGTACCTTGCCAAAAAAAAATTAAGTCTTTTGTCTATGTCCATGTAACATCCCGATGGAAGAGAGAGGCAAGACACGAGAAAAATGGGAATGACTGCTTGTGTTTCTTTGATCACTACCACCCTCCCAGCCCAAGAGAGCCATTTTGATTTCCAAGAATCCATCTTCCTATCCATTCTCTCACCAATTTGTTTCCATGCTAATTCAATCCTTAAGGCTTTGTCAATTGGGATGCCAAGATATAGACAAGGGAATGTGCCAATTTTAAACTTCAACACATTTTTTTATGTTCTCTTGAATTTTCTTTGTGGTGTTAAGGAAGAGTATTGTTAATTTCTCCTTATTGACCTTTTGACCTGAAGCTAGAGCATAATTATCCATAGTTTCCTTCATAAAGGAGGAATCCCTGATGTTGCCTTTACCAAAGAGAAGTATGTCATCAACAAATTGTTGGTGAGTGACAGCCTTTACCAAAGATGTGATTTCCACTCCCTAAATTAATTCTTGATCTTGAAGACTGATGAATCTTCATCCTAAAGCTTCTACCATGATGATGCAAAGGAAAGGGGAGAGGGGATCTCCTTGTCTGATTCCATTAGTTCCTTCAAAAGAGCCCACGAGGGAGCCATTTACCAAGATTGAGAATTTTGGAGTGGAGATACAGTAATATATAATATTTATCCAAGCTTTGGAGAACCCAAAAATTTCCATACATTTTTCTACAAATCTCCAGTCCACTTTATCATAAGCCTTCTTTATGTCTAATTTTATTATCATATTAGGTTGCTTGTTACATTGAATTGAATGAATGGCTTCTTGTGCAATAATGATGCCATCTAAAATTGACCTCCCTAGAACAAACCATCTTTGTTCCTCTCTAATGATCCTACTCAAAACCAATTTTAATTTATTGGCTAAAGCTTTGGAAAATATTTTGTATAAAGTATTACACAAAGCTATTGGTCTAAATTCCTCCATGCAAGGACATTGATCACTATAATTCATTTTATTAACTATATCTCATGCATTTAATTGCAATCTAGGATATATTAAATTAACCTTTCATTTTTATGTCATTCATGTGTATCAACGTTTCTTGTAAAAAGTTTGAGGGCTCATGAAAGGAAAACATTTAATATTTTTTCCTATGGAAAATTTTGTAATCATAATTGAAAGTGGTGAACATGTGTTAGTGTAATGTACACAACGTAATTAATGAATATCCATCTTAGGCATTTACTTTTGGAAGACAAAAGGTCATTCTTTATTCACCTAAGTTTTGGAGGCATTTCATTGACCATTCATGTCTCATCTTAGAGATAAATAACACCAATGAGTTACATTTATTATTGGCTATGTGTTAGTTTTTGATTAAGTAAAATAGGTTTTATAGGGATCCTAAAATCCAAAATAGCAGTTTGCGATAACAAAGTTTAAACATCAAAATAGAGCGAGTTCAAAAGATAGGACATACCAAGAAAGGCCAGAACAAAAAGAAGGCTAAACTTCTAAAAAGAAGAAATAAATAGAATCAACAAGTAAAGCCAGGGAGCCTCAAGATAAGTACACCATGATTTTGGCTGTCTTAGCCTCCTTCAACTCCATGCTGGCAGCCAAATTTTTGATTTCCTAGATCACCATCTCCAGATCCTTGTCTTTGGTATTCTTTGTCTTGGCTTGGGTATGCTATCTAGGCCCCTGATCAATGTTCTGCCCAGCCTTTGTTTCCTTGCTAGCCATGTCCTTCCCAACTAGTTTCTCCTCCTGCTTATCAATCTAGGAATTTGTTTGTTCTCTGGTCTTTTTGAGAGTGTTATAGCTTTGATTAGCTATTTTATTAAGGGTTATTTCAACCCTAGTCATGCTTTCATCCAGTTTTTGGATGCGGGTGCACATGTTACTTACATCCTCCATTTCATTGTTCCTCTTCCCCATGTTAATGCCATTTACCCTATTTTTGAGGTCTTCCACCTCATGATAGAGCCACTTGATAGTCCTATTGTTGTCGATCATGTTGTTTCTAGAATTTTTTAACAGGTCCATATCAAATTCCCTTGTGCTGTCGTTGAGCACAACCAGAGAGGGGTCAATAAGATCATCTAACTTAATGCAGCTTCCATCTTCAACCATAATTTTGGGGTTTATGATCTCTCTGGTTATCCCCATTTTAGCCATCTTTGTGTTGAATTCTCTCCACCCTATGATCTTTCCCTTATCCACCATGTAACAGCTAAACTCCTTTTCTTGGTCCTTCCTAGCTTCGGTTTGGTTCTGCATAGGAGGGTTTTTGTCCTAAATAGGGGAAGTGCTTTGAAACTTGTCTTCCGAGTATGACCTGTCAACACTCTCTTCCCTTTCCTTATCCTTCTTTTTTGGGGGATTCCCAGAATTGGGGAACTTTCTCATTTTACTTTTCCTACTAGTTGGAAGCTTCTCACTATCATATTCCATGTCATCCTCGGTATATTCCTCTTAAGAGGAAATAATCGTAGTGCTCTATTTTTTGGGGGTTACCATGGTCTCTTTTTAAACTTTCACCTGAGTGCCCTTTTTCTTCTTTGTAGAGGAACCCTGGATGGTCTTTTTATTCTCATAATCTTCATCATCCTCAAAATGCAAGCCCGTGCTATCCTCTATGTCTAAGGGGATATAATATGAGCCTGAAACCTCAATTTCCTCTTTCTGGTTCACCTCTTTACCCATAATCTGGGCTTTAAAGTAATCATAGATGAGAAATAAGAGCCCTTCATGCAATGCAGGGTTAGCTATGGCTTTTTCTCTATAGCCATTGATATTATCATTTATGGAAGCATAAAGGTAAAAGGGGATAGAAATCAACATGTCATGGAAAAAATGATTCAAAAGCATGAAGTGGTGGGTACGAATTCTATAAAACCTGACATCTAGGGTTATGCAATAGATGATGGCATGGAGCACAAACCACCACAATAGTTTCATCCCATCAGGCAAGTAATGGGTGCCGACTTTGGTGAGCTCGTCCTTTTCCTCATCATCTCTCACAAAGTCATTAATGGCAGCATCCAAAATCTTTCAATGTCTATAGAATTTTTTCCCAACTTTGCGAATCCCCATCACCACCGAGATGACTTCTTCTGTCATAGTGAACTTTCTACCCTCAATTTCAATGCTACCCTCATCCCAATTTTTGACGAAAAGCTTTGTAACAGACAGCTTCCAACCATGGAGCCTTTCTATAAAGGTGGAAATGCCCCCATTCTTGAGGTACTTCCAAACCTTTTTTCACCTTTTCTATTTTTTTCCATCCTTTGCGGGCTCCCTCCTGTGCCTTTCTCCGCCCATAGCAGAAAGATTAAGAATCGTTAGCAAGGGCAAGCTTCTACGGAAATCTAATATCTTAGAACAATTCCAGAAATGCTGACTATTATGCCTTATGTCATAAGTAACCTTTTTACTTCCAAATACCTGAAAGTAAACTAATATTCTATTATTTTCATTCGTTGACCATTATCCCCAACATAGGTTTTTTTAGGTAATTGCAGGCCTTTTGTTTTGGATTACCACAATGGTTTTCCTTCTTATACATTTCTATAAGTTAAATTTATGTAATATTAGTCATGTGTGATTAATATGTGGGTATCTTTGTCCTACAAAATAATTAGAAAAATGAATTGAAGTTTATTAAATTGTACACATACCATTTGTCAATATTAATACTATATTTTCAATATTTCTCATGTTGAGTTTATTCTTGAAATGGTTTCTCCACATAAATCTAGTGTCTCATTTTGTTTCTTAATTTTTATATTACTTCTGGAAGTGAATTCAATTGAAATTTCAATTTGGTAAACTCATTTTCATATTTGCAACCACTTGCATAATTTTATATTGTCATTTTTCTTCAGCTTGTTCCCAAAAAGGAATATCCTTGGGCAATTAAACAATGATCTTCTCTGGGAAAAATATTCCATAAATATGATAAATGAGGTACATTTTAGTAAGAGTATGAAAAGATGTCTGGTAAAAAAATAATGCCTATGTTGAAAGGGATTCCCTCATAACCTAGAGATTGGCTCCGAGAAATATTAGTGACTTTCCAAATATCCTCCTTTGGGAAATTCTTAGATAGATCTAGCTCCACTAGAATACATGAATAGATCTCATGAGAAAATATTGGACTCTCTTGATCAACAAAAATGAAATTTCTTTAGAAATGACTAATTTAAATGTAATAAGTGTACCAAAGAAGTAGAGAAAGTTTCTAGAAGAATTTCCAAATGGATATCCAATTGAAATAAATAATAGGGAACCACATTTTTTAGGGAATGCTGAAAATATTAAACCTAAAAATCATACCTTTGTATAAAAAGTATCATTAAATTTAACTTCATCCCCAAAAACAATAATAGTGGTAGAGCTGAAGGAAAGGTAGATTTACCTAGATTGATGAAGCATCAAAACCAACAATAACAATACCATTGTCGCATAGTACAAGAGATCCAAAAAAATAGTGTAGGATTCCAAGATCAAAAAGAGATAAAAATGAAGCACAATAACCTGAATGAGAGAAAAAATAACCTTTTACAACTAGGTGTAAAAGAAAATGTCATATAGGAAGATTCATTGGGTCAAATCAGAATTCAAACCCAACACTCAATGAGTGGTGGAAACTTTCCTCCCTATAAACGAGGATGAGGTGTTGAAACAGAATCGAGACCTCTCTAATCAACTCCTAAATGTTGACAACTTCATGAACAAGTGTCAACTATGCATGCACAACTAAGTAGGGTTAATAATCCTAAGTGTAAATAAATAAAATAAATACACTAATGACCCCCCTTAAGCATAACTTAGGAAGACAAGATATAAAGGGGTTCGAGCTACTAGTGTGGTGAGGTACCCATGTACAATGAAATATCTCATAAATGGAGAAAGTTAGAAAACCCTATCGGAAAAACCTACCCTCCAAAAAAAAGATAAGAAGGGAAGAATCCTATAAGGCCCCCTCAAAGGATAATGATGTTTTCGATGTAGACCATACACCAAGAAGAGCTTGTCGCCCTTCCTGAATTTTTTTGTTGAACATGATTGGCATATGTTGAATCATATAAATTATTAGGACTCAAATTAGGATATGAAGAGTCCACATCAAGTTGAGAACCCATATGGTATGTAGCAGCAAAATCTTTAATCCCTTTAGAAAATAAGACTCTACCTTTCAATTTTTCTAAATGTCCTTAGTAATTTCCTAATTTGAAGAAGATGCTTTGATAGAATTATCTACCTCAATATTACTCTTTTTGAGTAGAAAAGTGAGGTGTTCAATTTTCTTTTTTATGCATTGATGTTCTTCACGACCAGTTTTGTTAAATAAAAGGAACATTTAACTATCTCACTGGTTTATTTTCTTTGTTGAGATGAGTTATTGTTAATGAAGTTGTCAATTGTATCTTCTATCATCCCTTCCTTGTCTCTTTTAATGTTCTTTATCTCTCCTTTAGAATTTTGTTTCTTTTCATTTCATGCAATTAGAGCTTGTGCCTTAGTAGATTTCAAATTAGCCATTTGAATTAAATTTGTTTGCTCTCTTGTGCGATCAACAATAAAGTAATCAAGTGAGGGCATTGTCCATGAGGTACCAAGGGATTTTTTAGCATAATAGAAAGTAGAGACAAACACGGAAACTTCAAAACCTAGTTTGAAAAGTACAAAAAGGACTAAAAATTGATCCTCTTTCTTCTCAATTCCACAATCTTTTAATTACAACTTCAAAGATTTAAATTTAGTGTTAAGTCCTTTAAAGTTGAAAAACATGAAGGACTAGGAACTAAGAGTTTATTTTCCAACTCATGTTTTCTAAGTTCATCAATTGTCCCAAATAGTTTTTTGAGAGTTTTGTGTTTTCAAGTTCTCAACAGGAATTACTAATTTAAGAGATAGATTTAAACATAAGAAACCAAATTCTTGGTCACACTTATTAAAAAAAAAAAAAATTTCCTTACCTGCATTAAGTTTGGTTTATGTTCCCATTATTACCCTTAATAAACCTTTATTCTTAAATACAATAATTTCCATAACCTTAACACACATAATCTTCCAATCTCTATGTTATTGGCTTCAAAATATCTATGACCACCCTGATACTATGTAGATTTACAAGATCTAAAAGAGATAAAAATGAAGAACAATAACCTCAATGAGATAAAAATAAGCCTTTTACAATTAGTTGAAGAAGCAAAGTACATATAGGAAGACTCATTGGGTCAAATCATAATTCAAACCCAACACTCAATGAGTGATGCCAAGTTGCCTCCCACTAAACTAGGATGAGGTGTCAAAATAGAATTGACACCTCTCTAATCAAATCCTAAATGTTGACAACTTGGTGAGAAAGTGTCAAGTATGCATGGAAGACTAAGTAAGCTCAATAAGCCTAAGTGTAGATAAATGAAATAAATACACTAAAAATACAATTAGGAAATTATAACTTGAAATATATAATAAGTTTCAAATTATTTAGTTCATAAACATTTCGAAAACCTCTTACCAATATCATAGAATATTAAGCTTGAATAATATGGTTAGTAATGCACTATTCTATGAAGTGTTAGCTAAATTTATGCAATACCATGTTTGAAAATACTAATAATTTTAAAAAATATTAAACATTACATTGAAACTAATAAGGAAATTATGTTTAAAGAATTGTATCCTTACAAATTAAAGGAACCTAATTTTTTTTTTGTAAATTATTCAACTAGAAATTGGTCAAAGCATATATAACTTAAATCAATCATCCATTTAAAATGAATATATAAATATTAAGTTATACAAACCAAATACAAATCTTCCTCATTCCTATTTAGTTTAACTAAATATTGTTGTACCAATAAAGCTTCTATGGATTTAAAAGAAGAGCTTTATTAGATTTTTGTAATATGTTGGTTCATACAAGGAAGGAATATTTTCCAAAACATGTATGTCTATATTAAGGATGTATAGCTTAAGAATTATGGATGTAGAATTGTTTAGTATTCTTCATAGTTTTAATAAAATTATATTGTTGATTGGTTGTACATATTGATATATTTGTAAAAGAATAGGGGTCCTTTTTTTCTATTAAAATAGTTTAGAAAAAGATGCAAATACTAATAGAGTTTACCAAATATAAAGTATCTAGTCACTAGCAACCAAGTATAACTACTCACAACCCCCATAACATATATAGTTACAAAATTGGGGGAGTATTACCAGTTCAATATATAATAACTAGTCTCAAGTTTAGAGAATAATTATATCAAAATATAAATTACTAAAAACATAATAAGTTACTCCCAACCAGCATCCTGGTCGGCATTGTCTCTTGGAATCCAGGTATTGTCTAGATGTTTAATGTCGTGTCTCTGGTACATGTTCTTTCCATCCAATAATCTCCCCTTGTACAATTTTGAGAGTGTTTGCAGTAACCTGCTCTTGGGACCCCATATGACACCCTTTTAGAAGATTATTAAGATCTTCAAGTTTACTTGGAGATAGAAAACTTTGATAGGAATTGATGTAACTAGCAGACTGCACATCATGTTTTTGGATCAAAAGACTACCTTCATGAACCAACATCATAAATTTTCTCTTTGGGATGTTAAGAACCATATAAACCTTTGACATGATGTGAAAATGTGTGAGTTTAATATTAAACTCAGTAGGCTTCCTTTGTTCTTTCTAAAAAAACTCTATGTTCCCATCCTTCCAAAGAATCCAAAGAGCCTCATTTGTTAGAGAAAATCAAAAGAAATTCAATTTAGAATCAAAGACCTCCACATATCCAACAATAATTTCAGTCCAAGACACACGAGGTTTACTATTCCAAAGACAGGAAGACCCATGAAAAATGGTCCAAATTATATGTGCATATAACCATTCAAAAAAATATGCTCAAAGGTTTCAACTTGATTACAAAGGCTGTAGATAATAGGAGATGAACCCACAAAAGATCAAACTTGACCAACAACAAGCTTTTTAAGCAAAAGTAACCATCTGAAACATAATTTTTTGGGTTAAACTTTGCCCTTCCAAAAAAAATTAAAAAAATGCCAATCTGAAAAAGGACTAATGAAACCCCAGCACTGAGACATGCGTGTGATGATGGAGGACTCCTTTTTAATAATTTTATACAACTATTTAGTGGATGTTGCAACCAGTTCAGTGCCATCAATCCATTTAAGACTCTTAAGAAAAGAATTGGAATCCATTATATCTCCCACCAAATTACCTTTCAAAGCCTTACTGATGAGGGTATAAGTATTCTTATGTGAGGTAGGAATATTATACTTAGAACTAATGAAATCCAATGACCCTATGTGTCCATCCACCAAAATATCCTAGATCAATGAGATCCCTTTAAGATTCCAAACCTTAGTAGAACAACTTTGTGTTAAAGCTAGGGGTTTTTCATTATGAAACAACCCCCACCAACTAGAATGATCACCAACAAGATAAAAAGGAGGACCTCCCACAACACCCCTATATAAAATGAACTCTCTCACCTAAGTCCATGCCTTCCAAAAAGAGTGAATTTTTTTGGATCCAAACAGTTTCAACTTGCAGTCCCCCATCACAATGTCAAAATTGGCACACCCTTCCATTGTTTACCTTTCCTGATAACAAATCTCTAAATGTTGTTTCTTTATAAGAAATTTCCAAGGTTCATTACCCAATAGTGTTTTGTAGATCCATTTAGTTGTCAAAGCAATGCCATGCATTTTGATGTCTTTCAAACCCAAGCCTCCATATTTTCTCTCCTAGAACCACCACTCCCACTTTACACAATGCCTCTTCCTATTTCCACAACCATCAGACCATAGGAAATCCCTAAGAATAATTTCCAGCATATTGAATTGAATATTATCAAATAACAATACAAAAACATAGTACATATGGTGAGTAGAGAGATCTTTCTGTACAATTTGAACCCTACCATCAATACAAAGGGATTGAGTTTTCTATTTGATGTGCTTCTTGTTAAGTGTATCATAGATCTAATCCCACATGCTTGCAATATTGGATTCCTCAAAGAAAAGAATGCCTAAATATCTAACAATCTTTTTAGGCCCCACCCATTTCCATCCTCTGTGACTTAACCAATGAGAAGGCTCCTCTAACCATCCTAACACAATGGATTTGTGTGGAGATACTTTAGAACCAAAAGCTTCACAAAAATTTTTAAGACTTTCAACTACATTATCAAAATTACCTTATGAAATTTCTAAAAAAAGGGTTGTTTCATCTGCAAACTGGGAATGAATTAGCCCTTCATTATTTATGATAGAGATACCTTTAATAAGAGGACCCAGCTAATTGTTCTGAGAAGATAATAAAGAGCATCTTCTGCAATCACAAACAAATAAGGGACAATAGGGCAACCTTTCCTAATAGATCTATGAAGCAAGATAGGTTCTCAGAAAGACACATTGACATAAATCATTGTAAAAGAATCCTTGAAGAATATGCTGATCCAATTACAAAAATACATAGGAAAGGAAAAGGCTTTTAACATCCCCAACAAAAACTTTCATTCCACCTTATCATATACTTTTTCTAAATCAAGTAAAATCGTAGCTACCTCTTGTCCATCAGCTCAGGCCCAATGCATGGCTTCCCAGTGGGTAACTAGGTTTTTTAATATGTACCTTCCTTGAATAAATCTAGTTTGGGTATTAGATACAAAGTTGCAGAGTAGAGGAGAAATTATTCTAGCTAGTACTTTGGCCAGGATCTTGTAAGAAAGGTTGAGTGGTGTAATAGGCCTCCAATGTTTAACTAGTATTCTATCTCCTGTGTTGGGTAAAAGCTTAATAACCCCTCTCTTAATATTAATTCCCAGAGAATCTTTATTCATGGTATCTTCATACACATTAAGAAGTTCAGACCCTATCCATTCTTTATTATATTTTTTGAACTTAGCAGGAAGCCCATCTAGTCGAGGTGCCTTGCCATTAGCAAAATAATTAATAGCTACTTTGACCTCTTCAAGAGAGATAGGTTTATAATGATATGCAGCCTCGGGCTCTGAAATGTTGTTGAGAATAAGCTTAAGATACTTATCTAGTGCCTCTTGAGTCTCTGTTGCATATTCTGAGGTAAATAAATTACTATAAAACTGATGAAAAACATCTTTAATAACTTCTGGATCATTGGTATTGCCAGACTCCAATTGAATTTCTTGAATTAGCTCCCATTTGTGTTTAGCTTTGATGATGTTGAAAAAATACCCAGAAACCCTTATATCCATCTAATCCAATTCATTGTAGCTCTGATTTTTTTTCCTTGGATCTCTGAATCATGCTCATGTAATGTTTAGTGACAGCTAAATCTATTTCCAAAACATGATCCACACCTTTGATCTACAATTCTTTCTCAATGGAAATGAGATTGTTCTGCAAAATTTTTTCTTCTCTATTCCTGTCCATGGTCTATTTTCTCCCAATGATTTGAAATATATTTTTCCATGCCTCCACCAACATCTCCCAAAGCTCTCTAGGGTCTAAAAAAAAATTACAAAATTTTGTCAAAGAAGTGACCATCTCAATGGCCTCCAAATTATCTTTATCATCAAGTAATGAAACATTAAGCTTAAAGAATTTTCATCTCTTCTCTCCTTTCCCTATAGCACTACCAACCTCAATCTTAAAGCGAGAGTAAATAGGTGAATGATCAGAGATAGATGCAGGGAAAAATACAACTAAGGCATGTCCACCTTCAGAGATAAAGGTGAAAATTGAAGCATCCTGATAGAACGTATCAAGCCTACAATACACCCTCTTCTTGGCCCTTGATTTTTACACCATGTGAACAAAATATCCTTGAAGTCCTTATCCTTGTGTTGCATTGGATTAAAAAGGTGAAACGTTCTTTTGAATTTCTTCAAGAAAAACATTTCATTACCTTTCCACAAATGCATAAGCCCTCCCAACTTGTCTGCACTATGCTCTAGCATATTGAAGTCCCCTACAAACATCGAAGGACTACAGTAGAGATGCTTGAAACACCATTCCCAAAGTTATCCCCTCTCTCTATAATCATTAGACACATAGACATTGCAAATCCCAATCACCTCTTGCTGAATCTCCAAAGTAACCCAAATAATTCTCTGACACGGGGAGTAACCATGACTAACTGTCTGATCAACCCACTTGGCGCTAATGAAAATGGCCACCTCACCTTTTCCTTTCTCATAATTTGAGTGAAATCCAATAGCCTGATCCCAAAGAATTTGAAGAATAGTATGATTTGATTTCCTGCAAACAGATTATATCCTTGTACTTCAACTGATTACACCACCTCCTAACTGTATAGTTTATATCAGGCATTTATATCCCTCTAACGTTCCATGTATGGATGTGCATCATGTTGAACTATTTGGAGGAGGGTTTTGTGCTATTGCACAATCTATTAAAACAAGTTGGAAGAGTGTTCTTTCCTTTTTTGCTACTCGATAAAGAATTTCTATCTCCCACCTTCCTCTTCTTTCTAACCACTTCTATAAAATTCTCATCTCTTTTGAAAGAAAAAATCTCGAGGGATTAAGGAGAGATAGTTAATTCCACACTCGGGGGCTCTTGCTTCTCACGATCCTTTATAATCTTATCAACTTTTAAATTAATAGTCGTGATAGCCAATTGTTGAGCATTCAATTTAATGAGGGGTGCATTATTCCCTTCTATATCAGACAATTCATCTACTGGTGGATGGGCATCTAGAGAATAAGGAATCACTTCCTCCACAAAATTCACTGTAGGAACATCATCAAAGTCCTCATCAAATAAGGGATTAGACAAAGTAACCAAAGTATTCTCGTCAACCATCGCAATATGAGATTCATTATTTATAACAGAAGATTGTTTCTCTGCACTATGATCAACTACCTCTTTCAAGACCCAAATGTTAGTATTTTTAAAAACATTATTATCTTCTTTATTAGATTTTTCCTCATTAACTTTAGATTTATTCAAGTTGTTTTATTGTTACTATTTTTAGTTGAATTTGACACCATATTAAATCTTTGTTTATGAACATGTTTCAAATCAGGACAATCTTTCTTCATGTGTCTATTGCATCTCCAATGAAAACACACACTTAGATTTCCCAAGAGTGCAACTTCCCAACAAAAAATTCACCATCAAATTCTAAGGAAATGCAGTCGTGAAAAACAACTTTGGGTGCTAATGTGACCCTACCATTCAAATGAGGAAGGGTGACCCTCAACTGTTCAATTTGAAGAATTGAACCCAAAGGTTTGATAATTTGAGCAATAAAAGGCTAGAATTCAACATGAAGGTTTTTAATTTCAACCCAATTTGGGGCAGACCTAGCAACCACTTTATCATAATTACCCTTGGGATTCTAGAGAAAGGCCCTGAACATAGACCGACCCACATTCTAAAAAAAATTATCCAAAACCCTTTCTTGCATACTATGATTTCTTAGAAAAATAACAAAGAGTCGTTTCTGTATCATTCTGCAATATTTAACAAAAATTCCAAGTTTCTTACCCCATACCGAGGCCAACCAATCATCAAAAAAAATTTGAGATCACAGTGCATCTTTATCCAAACAGAGAAAGAAAATAGAAATATTCTTTAACCTACTTTGCTCTTCCTTAATGGCACTAACCATGTCTTTTTTAGGCGAAAGAAAGAGAGAGTTTTCAAACCCAGGGAAGGATACCTACCATTCTCTCCTCCATTGCCACTAGATTCGGCATTTCCTCTGCTACTTCGCCCACCTCCATCGGTTGCGGCCCTTCCCACAACACCATGTTCTGCACCCACCATTTTCCTTCTGAAGACTCCATTAAACTCTGCACTCGACGAGAAAATTGTAGAGGAATC
This sequence comes from Thuja plicata, assembly GCA_018584345.1. Lineage (NCBI taxonomy): Eukaryota > Viridiplantae > Streptophyta > Pinopsida > Cupressales > Cupressaceae > Thuja > Thuja plicata. The sequence goes on from MU227137.1 coordinate 3,609,756, forward strand.
CTCGACCACCAATTGTTTATAGGATACTTATTCTTTGTATTTACTAGCATTATTAGTGTCTGTGATCTCAACACAATCCTCATTTCCACTTGCCCCCACATCTCCCATAATAATTTCCACATCCTTCTGCAGTATATCAACATTATTGCTCAAGCCTCCCATCACACGCACGAACCAAACATGGGTAATACGCGCCCAAACTCACAAAGGTGAAACAAGGGCACAAAAAAAATCATAAAACACAGAGCAAAAATAATAGCACTAAAGCAAAAACAAAAATGGAAACCAGGGCATACAAAAAAGAAAACACCAACCAAGCAAGGCAGCCACGCGCTCAGTATGCCTCGCGAGAGAGGATGCCAACGTCAGCCTCCGATAGATGCATACAAGTTGAAGAGCCCATTATTTTTGTGAAGCAGTTTTATATCAGCTTTATTTCCAGATCAATTGCGGTCCTTTCAAAAATGTCCATTACCAAATAAAAAAATGAATATTCTTAGATTATTATTCATAATTTTTTTCTATAATTATTCATCATAGATAACAACTAGTGTGTATATATATATATATATATATATACCTCATTCCTAAACTTGCATAACCAAAAGAAAAATATCAATGAAGAATCTTGCTAAGCTATAGTCTAAAAAGAGATACCCATAGATTTTAATATATGTGTAGCATATTTTTCAATGAAGCTCCACTAATATTACATCATGGACTATATTCTAAATAATAAAATGTAATTATTTATGTAGCTCCTTAAAGATTTGGTGCTGAAAGATGACCATTCATTTCCGAATGTAAAGAAGAAAATTTATCCTTACTTTGATTATCTCTTTAGTATACTTAAATTACTTAAATAATTAATATAAATTTTACTTTAAATTTCAACTTAGCATTGGGAACAAGGGTTATCATTTGCATATTTTTTCAATTTCTTTAATACTTGGATATGCGCATTCAATAATGATTGTTTGGCAATGTTTGTATCAATCAATGTTTTCATATTTTAACTAATTAATTATTCTTTTAATATTAGTCTTAACTATTTCTTTTCATTCTACACTTCATATTAAAAACATTTAACTGTGCTACAAATGAGACATACATATCTCATTCCTATAAAATTTAAACTTATAATCACTCTTTCAAAAATACAAATTCACTATTAAAACAACTGAAAGATACCAAAAATCCAAAGACATAAAGAACTGTTTTTGAACCCAGCCTACCTAATGTGTATTTCTTAGTGTAGACCCAATAAGCATGGTGGCATCATTTTCATGTGGACCAATACCTACTCTAAACCCTCACGTAGCACACTCGAATTGTAACTTTATCCCCGAGAAAAGATTGCAAAGTCATTATAAACTTCATGTCAATGTTCGTGTTGGCCCATACTCTCTCATTTCCATTTAGTAATTATTGTCCCAATTTGGTAATGGCAGACCGACAGCAATCTGAGCATCTCAAGACAATTATGACAATTATGCCGAGTAGAATCTGAGCATCTCAAGACAATTATGCCAATTATGACAATTATACCACTTTTTCCTTTGCGTGGCATCTCTCTTTTGGTATTACAAAGCTTTATAACTTATGAAAGAATAAAAATCAGCGATGGAAAAGATAGAATTCGATCATAGTGCTCTGTGATAAGAAAGAAGGCAAAGTGGATTTGAGTATCACTGACATCTTCTTGGCCAGGAGTTAAGCAAATATGTATAAAACTGAGAATAAAATGTCAATCAACAAAGTTTGTGCTTCAGAAAAATTCTCTTCTTGCTGGAAAATCAAAGTAGATGGCATTTTAGATGCCTGTATAAGACCCCATAGACATCTTGTGTAATTAAACCACGTGTCTTATCTTTCGCCCACCTGCAATGGTTGTTGACGAAGTTCCCAAGTTTGCCATCTCTCTCTCACACACACAAATTATATGTATGTCTAACTTAAATACATATATTGTGCAGTTTATTCGTATATGATTGTATTTTATAAAATTTCTTTTATCCTTATAACTTTTTTTCTGATTTTCTTTTCTTTTCTTTTCCTCCCTTCTTTTCCTCCTTTCTTTTCCTCCCTCCTTTATAATGCACGTGTGTAAGTGTGTATGAATGTGTGTGTGTGCGCATAATGTGTTTACATACATATATATATATATATATATATATAT
>MU227137.1:3630405-3651164 GCA_018584345.1 Thuja plicata
GTCGAACAAATCTATTCCAGGGATCAACAGACTCTCTGTGCATGGCCTCTCTGCAATTAGACCTTTCTGATCAGCTCTGGAACACGAGCACGGAGGAACCATGGCCGCCGAGCGTTCACAGTGTCAAATCTGCCGCCAAACATTCAAATTCAAAGTCCCGCGACCATGCGACTGACCGTTAGTCTCGTTTTCGTGAGCATCGGACCTTAACCATAGTTAAATCTCATGACCTGGCGACAAAGCACTTTTTTACCTCTGTTTAACCCAAGCTCAGATCTGGCGACAAGGCGACTGTGAAATGTCGAAGTCGCAAAGCACTTTACTCAACTCACCTTTCTTCTGGCGACTCTGCTACTAACTGTCACCCTAAACCATCACGGCTTGTCACCTGATCACCAGATGCTATCTTTCTGTTCTGAGACTACGCGACCACACTTAGTCGCCAAGTCGGGAGAACCCAGCACTGAGCCCTTTGACTTTTCAAAATAGCTACACGTGTCCCTTTAACCTTTCCAGCGACAACGCAACTACCCTAATCGCCAAGTCGGGAGTACTTTCTCTGTAGGGCACTTTGATCACCCGACCACGTGACCACCGTTGGATCCTCTGAGCTTTGCATAAGACGGCCACCGCTAAGTCGCTGAAAAACTGAGCATGCCCTTAAATGTTCCGCGATCCCGCGACGAGCAGCTATCTTTTATTGGTCGCACAGTCGCGAGCTGCTCTTCTTTACTTTTCCTTGTTCAGCGACTGCACGATGAGCATCTCTATTTTCTTCAGTCGCACACTCGCGAGGCATTTTATTTCCTATGTTACTTGCTCGGCGAGTGAGTGACAAGGCCTTTCCTTTTGTCAATTGCTCAGTCGCGAGCTGAAAACCCTTCACTTTTATAGAACGGTGACTGAGCGACGAGAAACTTTCTTCCTTTATCACACACTCGCGAGTTTTTTTTGACTTATCCTTTCTGCTCGGTGATTAGGCAACAACTTTGTCTTTTCAGCTCGTCGCAAGATCGCAAGCTCTTCCTTCTTTTATTTTATTGCCCGGTGACTAGGCGACGAGCCCTTCTGTTCCTTTGGTTGCTCGGTCGCGAGCTCCCTTTTTATTAGTCAAACTGCTCGGCAATTAGGCGACAACATTCTTCATTGAGCTCGGCGCTTACTCGCGAGCTAGGAACCCGACATGAAATAAACATCGCGACTGCGCGATGAGGCTTTGCAACACTGACCCGCTCAGTCGCACAGCCTGAATGACTTGACTTATGCAGCTCGCGATTGCACGATAACCTTAAAAAGTATCTCGTCGCAGACCCGCAGGCAGAACAGAACTTGGCAAGGATAGATCGCGATTGCGTGACGACTGTGATTGGCAGCTCGTCGCGCAGTCACGCAACTTAATAACTTGAATCAAATTTCACCGCGATCAAGCGACTGAGGTGGGTCCTGTTCTTTATGTGACTTGTAACAAGGATCTGGCGACCTCGCGACCAAAGAACAAATGCTAAGTCGGGAGACATTTAGGGAATATTCCAAAGGGTTACAAGACTACGCGACAAAGGAGAAGCGCAGAGTCGGGAGAAGAAAAGGAATATTTGCCCAGGGCAAAGCGATCAAGCGACTGAGAAATAAAGCACATGCTCTTAGTAACTTAGAAAAAGTAACTGTGAAATATAAGAGCCATGGCCTAGGGTTTGTTACCTCGCTTAAACATAAGAGACTTAGGGTTTTAAGGGTTTTGGTGAGGATCTAAAACCCGGGAAAAACAAGACAGAAGAAACCAGACAGGGCAAACTAGACCAAAAGCACAGAATGGGAAATTTGGGCAACAGTTACAAGTAACATGCACCCAATCCTGGGTAGTTAACCCCCAATTTTCAATAAAATCAACCACAAAGTTCCCCTCTCTAAGAGTGTGAATAATTATAACCTGGCTAAAAGAAGACAACATCCTTTTAAAATATTCCATCAAGCTTGAAATGTACCATGGACAAGCAAGTTTATTTTGCAAATGATCCAAAAACATTTTATAATCCTCTTCAAGAATGATTTGATCAAAATTAAGATCTTTTCAATGTATAATTTCATACCAAGAAGCCATAACTTCTGTATTATTAGTAGTTTTGATTCACAAATTCTTATCAAATCCCTCTATAAAGTTACCTGCTCAATCTATAATAAATCCCCCACTCACAGATTCCCCTAGCTTCTATTTTGCATAACCATCCACATTACATGTAATCCAGCCACTGTCGAGAGGGTTCCAGCTAGTAAGTCTTCTTTTCCAAATGTTGGCCCAATCTATATTGAGGAAGTCCTGATACACATTCTAGAGTTGTTTGATTCTTAGGTCATGCAGAGTAGGAAGCACATTTCCCTTTCTGAAGGAACCAACATTAATGTTTTCTCTAACTTGGTATTTTATAATTTGGAACATAGTAGAGCTATTTCTTTCCTCATCTCTAATTATTTTTTTATTCCTCTCATTCCATACATTCCAGGCCATGATAGGGAGGGATTGGGCCCATAGATTCTTGAGAATTATGTAATTAAGAGGATTGAAACTCCATTTGTGAATCAGAAATTTTGGGGTGAAAGGAAAGACACAATCCACAGATAGAGAGGACAAGCTAAGGTGCCAGATATCAACAATAAAGGGGGAGTGGATAAAAATGTGATTAATAGACTCATTATTACTTTTACAGAGAATACATCTATTGAAAATTAAAACCACACCTATTTAGATTATCCATAGTAAGAATTCGGCCATGAGGAAAAACCCACCAAAAGCAGTTTATTTTAGGAATAAGATAGGGGACCCATATGTGTTTCCACAATTTTTTAGTATCTTCTAAACTTTCAAGGGTCTTAAAGGTTGAACTAAAAAAAAGAACCAAAAGAATTATACATCCATATCCATCTATCATCCAGATATTGGGATAAGAGAGCATAGTCATGGAGGAGCCAATCCATCGACCTTTTATTATTCAAGCACTTGTTCCTTATCTTAGTAGGAGGATCCAGACCTCCACTCAAATGTCCTGGGAAGTTTTTCCAGATAGCTTTACCTTCTTTCCAATTCACATAATTATCCACTTGGGTGTCATATTGATTAGATAGCCATCCTTTAATTTGATATATATCATTAATCTTTGTTACAGGTTTATCTTTTGTCAAATGTCCTCCCACAGTATAAGTTTCTTGCCATAACCAATAATCAATCAACCCCTTTCTAAGGCTAATTCTGACATTGAATATTCTCTTCGACAAGGGGGAACCTGTGCAAAAGAAATGCACATATAAAAAGGATTCAAAATTCCCATTACCCAAATATTTCACCTTCATTATCTTAGTCGGGTAAAAGCACAATAATTTGTCACCCTTTTACAAAGGAAAAGGATGACAACACCAAAACTATAAAACTTCAAGGGCATAAAATTCACATTTCTATTGAGAATTTGAAGATGATGTAAACTAATGAAATGTGTGAAATAGGCTGAATTATATGCCTGTAAATTTTTAAAAAAAATTGAACCAAAATTAATATGTTTTTTGAAAATTTAAGGTCTATTTTTCATTTCGTGAAAAATACTGTAAATCAGGGAGTTTACTTCCCGCCAAATCATTATAAGTAAAACATTATTTTTTCCTCCAATTTCAGAATATGTTTTAGATGACATGTATAGATAGTGCCCAAAAAAAGAAAGAAGTGTTTTTGATGTATACTTTTCCTGTTATAAGTATTCAAAGTCAAACTTGGTTGAAATCAACCGTTTTTGTCTCCCGCCATTTTTCCCCTATCAAAACTATACCAAAAACCAAATAAATTACATATTATTGAAGACGAATCTCCTCTCTAATGTTATCTATGATTTTAATTTTTTTTTGAATTGATTTCATATTTTTTTATATTATTCGAATCAACGACTTCCAAAAGCTTTAATAACCTACATGAAGCTTTTAACAAATTTTTTCAATGTTATGTAGTCTAAACAATATAAAAATTATATGTCAAGAATCATAGTTTTGAGATCTACAGAAGGGTACTTTTAGTTTTTTGACATTGTTAAGTTTCAATAGAGAAAAAACCAGCAGAAGTGACCACTTGTTGATTTGGTGTGTTTTTGGAGGTTTGGTTGCCAACAAGGCATGCCACATAGGCTGACTCGACCGAGTACTACTCATCTGAGTTATACTTGGCCAAGTCTATCCAAGTGGTCGGCCACCCGTGAGCGGTCGCTTGGGCGACCAACCCTTTTATTTTCAAAGGTATATATAAAAGTTGTTTTTTTAAAAAATAAATATCAATTAGGAATTTAAATACTTATTTCAGAATATATAAAGTTTTTTGAGGAAGCGAAGAAGGAATTTTGTGACTGTAGGAAGCGAAGAAGACATTTTTAATAAAGAAGGATTTTGAAAGCAAAATAATTTTTTTGCTTCTATTTGAGCAATGGGAAATAAAAGGACTAGAAAAAGGAAATATGATCGTAAAAGGAATGACCAAATGAAAGGTCATACAAAACTTACTGAAGAGAAATGGGTCAATGTTGAAGAAGAACCTATCGATGTTGAAGAAGGTGCAACTCAACTAGGGGAGGATATTGGTAGTAGTCGATGTATGCGTATTTATCCTACAATGCAAAATTTGATGGAGATGAATGAGGATTCACTTTTCAGTCAAATTGCACCAGAGCACCTCATATCTAAGAACACTATTAAATCTCATGTCAAAAACATTAGGAAAGAATATTTTGAGGATAAAACTTTGGTGGGAAAAGAACAATTGTTTGCAAAGTTATTCTGAAAAAGAGAAATGAATCCAGTTTTGGAGTTGTTAGGTGTTGATAATAGGAAAATTGGACAAGGAGGTCAAGTAAAAGAAACAATAATTGAAAATTTACAAGATGCATTGAACGTTGTTAATAGGACAGGTCATGGAGGATCTGATTCAAATACTACTAGAAGAGCATTGATGACTATGATTACTAGTAAGAGATTGACACACATAAATCAAGTTTGAGCAGTTTCTGATTTACTCAACGTATCTCAAAGAACTATTTAGAGATATATTAGGAAGAGAAATATGTTGGATATGAAAATTGAAAAGAATTGGGTACAGATTTGTAGAGTTCCTCGAATAGACAAAATTTCTGAACATGTAAGAAGTCAATTCATTGAATTTTGGACCAACCACTCTTGTGTTTCTTCTAATAGAAGGGAAACTATATAGATTAAAGATGATGAGATCGGTATGAAGATTTCACATCCAAAACATTTTGTCGATACTACACAAAGTGAACTATTTGAAACATTCAAACAAAAATTTTCAAATGTGAAAATAGGTCAGAGAATGTTTGAGATGTTGCGTCCTTACTTCATGCGCATAAATAAGGTTCGTGAAACATGTTGTTGTCAAAATCATGTTGAGTTTCACTTATATTTGCATTCATATAAAAAGGTTATTGCAGTACTCAATTTAGATATGGTTCCTGGAAGTGCAACATAATTTGTGAAATCCATTTTATGTGATAAGTCAGAAGACTTTGATGAATTCAATGTCCAATGTATAAAAAATGAATGCAATGATTGTAGAAATTTACATAAATTTCCTTTACAATTTGATAATATTGATGTTACAACACCAGTCCAGTGGAAGAGATTTGAATATGAGAAATATGAAACCAAGACAGGACTAGAATGAAAAAAAAATTCATTGAAGGAGAGTGAATTACCATACCTTCAATTCATGGACAGATTTTGATCTATGATTTATCCACATATCCAACATTGTCATGGTGCACGATGGCAAGCTAAATATTTTCGTGATTCCAAAAATTGTTTTCCATTTGGTTGTATTCTTTCAGTTGTAGATTTTGTGGAGAACTATATATTCTCTCCTCAAAAAGAGCTTCAAAGTCAATATTATCATTCTGATCAAGTTACAATATTTTTCCATGTGACCTATAGACAAGAACAATTCGATTTGGATGAGATTGAAAGTATAGATCAAAATGAACGCATTATCATCAAGGAGGTTCATTTCTATATCAGCGATGATAAGGTTCACGATAGGAGTTATGTGGCTCATTGTTTCAACATGTTTTTCCAGAATCTTGTGAGTCATGGCATAAATGCTTCACAACACTGGATCTGGTCTGATGAGTGTGCACATAAGTAAACTTGAATTAAATTTTCTTTTAAATAGTACATTTCAATTATATCTAAGATCTAGAGATAATATATTTTGTCACATGATTCTGCAGGTCAATTTAAATCTGCAAAAGCCTTTAATTGGTTAGCTATGCAACATGCTAGACACAATGTTAAGTGTATTTGGAACTTCTTTGAAAGTGGACATGGAAAAGGGGAGCATGATGGAGTAGGAGCATGTGTGAAGCATGCACTCTAAAAACATGAACTTCAAGGTATACATATATATGTATGTCATTTCAACATATTATTCAATTTGTTTACATAACTTAGTGAACTTTAATCTTCATTTGATATAGTTTGAATAAACTAATTTTATATTTGTATATATATGTATGTCCTTTTTAAATTTTTAAATATATCCAGGTAACATGATAGAGAATGCAAACAAAATTGTTGAATGGTGTCGAAATCATTTCACTACTCGAGACACAAAACACAACAAACGTTTCTTTTGGGAAGTGATAGGTATGATATATTTAAAACTAGTTCAATCATTATTCATGTTTTTCATAATTGAATTGAGTTGATCTGACTAAATAAAATTTATTTGTAATTTGTATATATCTAGATATCAATTGATCTAATCCTTACAATTGTCAATCAATTGTTGGAATTAGAAGTTTACATCAACTGATGACTACAAGACAACACAAGCCTCCACTAATTCAACTAAGAGATAAATCATGCTTTTGTGAAGATTGTGTTAACAACAACACAATGAGTTAATGTGTTAATATTGCAAATAGATATGTTTCACAATGGGATCATAAAGAGTTAGTTAGAATGCCTCCTTATGAATATGATGACAATGACATAGACATCCATGATCCTATATATTCAGCTGATTATGAATGAGTTTCTGATTTAGTTGTTACAGGTGTGTGCTAACATACATGTACATATATATATTTTGATTAGATAGTTTTTTTATTTACGGTAAATGTTTAATTTATATGTATATATATATATACCAATTATACAGGTGATATTTTTGTTGTTGTTGCAGATCCTGAGAATGCAGAAGGTGTAGATTATTATTTACTAAGATGCACCAAAGGAAAATCCAAGTTGGTGCAAGAAATTATTGACAGTGATGGACAACAATGTCCAACTGGTTCAGTTGTTATTGAAGGCACTTATTATTAGCAAGCTAAGATCGACAAAAATGGAGTTCAATTTATTGAATACATGCCTGGACAAAAAATTCTACATTATAGTCACTTTGTTATAGCGACAAAACTGTAGTTTGAGACTATGCCAAAAAGAGGACGTGGTAACCAAAAGTGGAAGTTGACTATTGAAGAACATGAAAAAATTTTGAAGATAATAAAGGATAGAGAGGATCCAGAGTACATGTATCAGGAGCTATAAATGATTTGAAATTCATGATTCTAGATTGAATTTATATTGATTAGATATATTGAATTTATATTAATTCTAGATTGAATTTATTATTGATTCTATATTGAATTTATATTGATTCTAGATTGAATTTATTATTGATTCTAGATTGAATTTATTATTGATTCTATATTGATCTAGATTGATTTGGTTAAAAATGTATTACTTGATTTAAAGGTATGTATGTTAAATTTAAATCTAGTGATTAGGTAAATTGTTCAATTACTTGATAAAGGTAAATTGAAATTAATTGATCGAATTTAAGTTTGAAGTTTGAAATTCATTAAGTACATGTAGGTTATTTAAAAATCTAGTGATTAGGTAAATTGTTCAATTACTTGATAAAGGTAAATTGAGATTAATTGATCCAATTTAAGTTTGAAGTTTGAAATTCATTAAGTACATGTAGGTTATTTAAAAATCTAGTGATTAGGTAAATTGTTCAATTACTTGATTTAATTTAGATCAACATTGAAATTTGAAATTGAAATTGATTTAATTTGAAGTTTGAAATTTGAAAATTGAAACTGAAATTGAAATTGATTTAATTTAAGTTTGAAGTTTCAAATTTGAAATTTGAAATTGAAATTGATTTAATTTAGATTACAACATATAAAACATAAAAAATACATGTGTACAACAGGTCAACATAGTTCAATGATGTGTACAACAGATCAACGTAAAAAACACATACATACATAGATCAATGTAAATCTGCATACATAACAATGTACAAATATCTAGATATATATTGATCAAAATAAAACAATTTGACATGTATGTTACAATGTACAAATGTCTAGATATCTAGATCAACATATAAAACATATATAAAAAATACATGTGTACATAGATCAATGTAAATCTGAATGTAACAATGTACAAATATCTAGAGATATATATAGATCAAAATAAAATAATGACACATGTAACAATGTACAAATGTCTAGACAATGTAAATGGACCTGTAAATATCAATGTATCAAAGTACTATCAATGTAAAAGAGATGTGCACGTATATAATGTAGATCTCTCTTGTGTAAATCTCTAGATCAATAACCGCCGTGATCACCACTCAGTGCAGGCCTATGTGGATGGTCATGTATATGTACAAATATACATACATAACAATTTAAAAAAAAATTTAATTAATATATATTTAAATCTAGACCAAGCTTAAAATGAATAAACTATTTAAAAATAATTTAAATTAATTTTTACCTCTATATCCTGATGAATCGGATCAACGGGCTCCTCTAAATCTCCATATGCAGCGCCCCTCGTAGTGTCCTATGCCTGGTTTGAAATTTAATTTAAAATATATATATATAGTTAAAAAAATTTATATATATCAATGGAATTGATATAAATAAATTATAAGGAAACAAAATTACTTGATTGTTCTTGAATCTTGAAATTAAATGACCCTTCAAGTGTACCTGGTGTAATGCACGTCCAATGTCAGATAACTCAAAAGAATCTAAGCACATTGTCTCAGGATCAATGTCGTCATCCATAAGCAAATCTGAGAATCCAGCGTGAAATTGGGAGGTCGTAGGTGTCTAATATATGGGAGCCTCTGTGTGCTGTCGAGGCGGTGTAAGATCATCTACACTCTGTCATGGAGCTGTAGGATGTATATGGACATCCTCTTATCTGGAGGTACCTACCTCCGCATCTCCTCATCCTCGACTGCTACATGTGGAGGATATCGAGGCCTGTCTCCTCGAAAAAATGTAGAAATATCACGTGGAGGAACCCCATGTGTCGTAGAAATGTGCTGGTAAGCTGCAAGAAGATCACTAACTAAACTCGTTCTCATGTGGCGCAAACGATCCTCTGGTAGCCGTAATATCTCATATGGAGTGGGAAGATCATATCAGATGTATGGATCATAAAATGGACTAGAAGGATCAAATCCTGTGCTCGTCAGGATCTGAGCATGTATCTACCCACACGATCAGATGACAACTCATCGACCTGAGTCACGATGGTGGAAATGCTAGAAAACATATCTACCCATGAATCCTCAGCAACAACCTGTCCTACTCCTGTGAAGGTCTCCAAACCTTTTGGAAGAACCAAAAGGTTTTGACCCACCAATGCCCTCTTACTAAGGGGTTGTGGTGCATCAGGTTGTCTACACTTATCCTGGTATCTCCCCTGACCCTGACCAACATGTGGAGGTAAATTTGTGTAATCGACATCATGCCCTAAATGGAACTTTGCAAACAATTGTTTGCAGAAATATAAGGGCACCTCATCCTTTTGGGGCCACATATGATGTGCCGCCAAACATTTGGGATATATAAAAGGAGCTACTAACTAATCTGTACATTTTGTCACCCTATATTCTCTAACCACTTTCTTATCTATGTAATGGGTCCCAAACATGTTCTTAACCTGAGTAACAGTAACATCCCCATCAACTGTCCTTCAACTGACAGTACCTGTAATAGTGCTAGATAGGCTATGGTAAAAAGAATCAATAGACGAATCATCATATGGATTGTATGATTCAGCCTTCTGAATCATGCTCATCAACTCTATATGAATGGAAATCAATTTCTCCCTATTAGGGAGGGTAGCACTATTCTACAACGTCCTCTCTAGCACAGCTAGAGCTGCGTGCATCCTTGTGATAGTCTCCTATTTGTGACTATCTTGACTATGTAGGGTATCATGACAGCCTGACAATGGTCGTGAGGCCTGACTACCATGAATGCTAGGGTCTGAACTAGTAAAATCCATGTGATGTAGAAATATAATATCTAGATAGATAAAAAGTACACTCGCTGCAAGTGGGCACATACATGTGTACATTCAGTACAGGAAATCAATTTAAATATACATGTGTTTCAAAAGAGAACATGTGTTTTTAAATTAAAAAATTAAAAAATATCCAGATCTACATGTACGTATTTAAATTTTAAAAAAAAATTATATTTACATCCCCTTAAACACTTGAATATGTATCAAAAAAAGATTCCACATGTATGTACATAACTTTTAAATGATTTTAAGATTTTAATTTATATAAAAATTGATTTATGTAACCTAGTATGTAGACCTTCTAGGGTTTTGTTGTGTACTAATATTGAAAATTGAGTACATAATGAAAATGTAGATAGAATGATCAAGTTATGACAAAGATTTTTGGCATGTTATCAAGTAATAAATATATATAGTCATATATATCTTAAATTAATTCCCTATATAATCTCAAATGGTACATAGTTATGTTTTTCTAGTTTACATTATGGTTAAGTTATATGATTTTACCTGATTTAAAGTTTACACATATAAATGTTTCATAATTTTAGATTTGGGTTTGTGTTTATGTTTCAGAATTTTGTATTTGGGTTTGTGTTTATGTTTCAAAATTTTGAATTTGGGTTTGTGTTTATGTTTAAAAATTTGAGTTTGCGTGTAAGTTTGGGTTTGCATTTAAATATTTTGAAATAACATCAATTATATTCAACCTAAAAAAAATCATTTCTAGAAAATGAAGAAACAAACAATTATATTATAATGCTACATAAAAAAGAATCATTTTATACATATGCATAAATACAGTAAAACATTTAAACAAACAAAAAAAAAGGGACCTACCTAATACTCGGCCGAGTTTTCGCCTTCACCCCACACGCTGAATCTTAGCCCCTCAAAGTGCAAATGAGGGGCTAGCGGGCTATTTTGGGGGTTTTTTAAATATTTCTATACTCAGCCGAGTATAACTCGGCTGTGAGTTCCAAGCCACCTAGGTGCCATTCAGCGCTGTGTGGAGCCGTGTGGCGCCCACGTAGACTCAGCCGTGTTAGACTCTGTCGTGTTAGACTCAGCCAAGTTTTTCTCGGCCGAGTCTAATGTGAATGAGCATCCTGAAAATGTCCTTAGGGGTGATAGATTATTGTGCTTTTACCCAGTCCATTCCTTCTTATCTTCCATAAGCAACCAGAGTGTCTTAGTTATAATCTAGCCTTTTTAAATTGTCTAATCCTTTAAACTCCCAACCTACCAGCTTTTTCAAGAGTACAAACCTTTTCCTATTTGATCAAATTCATTCATTTTTTGTCATTTGTTCCTGTCCAAAGAAACTTCTTTTAAATTCTTTCAATCGTATCAGCAACCAAACTGGGGATCTTGAAGAGGGATAAAAAGACTATTGGGATACTTTACAAACATGATTTTAGAAACTCAAATTTTTCTCCAATGATAAGGAGTTTACCTTTCCATCCATCAAGTTTCCTCTGAAATCTCTCAATGAGGTTATTTCAATAGAGTAGTAGGGAACTCTGAAATGAGGGAAAGTCTGAGGTAGAAATCTAGTAGAGGGGTCTCCTTGCATCCCAAGATCATGGAAAATCTATTTTGCAGGGAAGTATCCACATTAAAGAAATAAATCTTTTTTATATAGTTTATCTTTTGTCCTGAGATCTGAGCATAGCTATCAAGTAACCCCTTCAATTTGTTAGCTTCATAGATATAAGCTTCTCCAAACATAATAGCTTCATCCATAAATTTCTGATGGGAAAAAGGAAGGAGTTAAGAAGTATCATGGACCCCTTCACTATATTGAAATCTCTACACTTTTGTAAATTCCTTCAAAGAACCTCAACTACCATTATGAAAAGGTAAGGTGATAGCAGATCACCTTGCCTCAGACCTTTTCCAGCAGTGAAGAACCCACTTGGGGAGCCATTAACCAAGACAAAATACTTGGTAGTAGTGATACAGTTCATAATCATGTGGAATAATTTTCCTTTCAATTCAAATTTCTTTATAACCTCCAACAGAAAAAAAAAAAAAAGCTAGTCCACTTTATCGTAATCCTTTGAAATGTCCAACTTTAGCATCATGCAAGTTTTTTTGTTACGTTGCATAGAGTGCATAATTTCATACATTTTTATAACATCATCCATAATATTTCTGCCCCGACAAAGCCATTTTTATTGTGAGAAATTAGTTTGTCCAACACCAGTTATATTCTATTAAGCATGACCTTCGAGAATATTTTTTATATAATATTTTATAGGCTTATCAATCTAAAATAAGACATAGTCTATGGGTCAGTCACCTTTAGGATGAGAGAAATGTAGGTAGAATTGAGTTTATTGACCACTATAACAAGTCTATAATAATATTATAAATATCCACCCCAATAATATCCCAGTATTCCTGGGGGAAACCCATCAGGTCCTCACACTTTGAGGGCTCCAAAAGAGAAGACAACATTCCTAACTTCCTAGAAAGAAACATGTTTAGAAATTTTCTTATTATCATCTTCACTAATCAGACAAGGAATAGCCTCCAATAAACCATCTAGTTCAGAGAAAACATAGTTCTCATTACCCTGATTGCTAGCAAAATAATTTACAAATTCATTCCCTATATCCTCCTCCTCAATCACAACACTAATAGGAAGAAACATTTTCTTGATGTGATTCCTACTTCTATGCTAGAGGGTAGACTAATGAAAAAATCTAGTACTCTTATCCCCCTCACTAAGCCATTGAACTCTCGATTTTTGCTTCCAAAATATTTCCTCTTGTTTACTGAGTTTGATCCATTGTTCCCTTAGGACTCTTTCTTGTTGACATGTCTCCTAATCATTTTCTCCCTTTTCTATACTTCCTTGAATATCACTGATGTTACTGACAATCTGCTTCTTCCTCATAAAAAATGTTACCAAATGAGGACTTATTCCAACCTCTGACTTTTTCTTCAATGATCCTCAACTTGTTATAGAATTTGATCACAGGAGAATTTACAACAAGGGTACTCCACCACTTTTCAAGAAGTCTATGAAAGTCTAGTTGAGTGATCCACGTGATCTCAAATCTGAAGTGTGTTCCTTTTTTAAGACCATATTTCTCTTCCAGCAAAAGGGCACTATGATTCAATCAATTTCTTAGGTGACAAATAAGGTAGAAGTCCGCCAAATTATGCCAATTATAGGAACAAATATATCTATCCAACCCAACTTGGATAAGACTATTCTGTTGTCTCCTATTGAACCAAATAAAGTCCACCCCAGGGAGATCCATATCAATCATACCAGTGGAAGATAGGAAGTACCCAATACCAACAGGCTCTCATTAAAGTCTTCAGTACCACCAAAATTTTTAGAGGGAAAGAGGGGGTAATTAAAATCACACCCCATCATCCATTTAGCAGCATTGTTTCCCTCAATTAGAGTAGAAAGGGAAACCACAAAGATCTCCTCTCAGATCTCACAATAGAATCATATAAATTTATCATATTCAAAGACAAACCAAAATCCATGCTTTTGAAATAATCTATCATGCTATTATTAGAAGTGTGAAGAAGACTACCCTTCACCTTACCTAGATTCGAGAGCATGGAAAGACCACCAGAAGCCCTAGAAGATTCACAGACTTTCCATTCTACTCCATACCAAATATTATTAACAACTCTCTCAAAACTCTCCTTATTCATTTTCATTTCATGAATAATCAAAATATCAGCCTTGTTCTCCAGAATAGTACATTTTGACATGTTCTGCTTAATCTAGCTATTTAAGAACCTCATGTTCTAGTATAAAATCTTAATAATCAAAGCTAAAAGATGAAAAACCTCATCTGCCCGACCACCCCCTGAGTATTTAGGCCTCTCCACCCAATTAGGGGAGATGTTATTTCTTATTTTTCTTGATATCATAGAAACCATCGATTGTTCTTTGTCTACCGAAAGCTACTTCCTTTGATATATCCCTTTCTCTATTATCTTTTTGTGTTGGTTTTCCTTTATTAGATTCACTACCCACATCTGGTTTTTTCCTCCGTTTATCTTTTCCTTCTGCCATATTTTAGTCCAGCTCACTACCCTCTTCCTCATCCAAATATTTGTATCATGTTTTAGGGGGATTCGAAGAGAACCCTATAAAAAAGAGTTAATCCCTAAGGTTGGTGGAGCCACAAATACTTATTTATTTCATGTCCCTTCAGATCAAGAAAGAACCAATGAGACCCCACCTTCAAGTCCTCCTAGCCAAGATTCATTTTTTGTAGCACTTCATCTAAGTGCAAAATATTTAATTGAACCACCATTACATCCAAATAAATCATCTAACTAGTAGTAAGGACAGAAGCAAACCCCTCAAAATATCCTAACTCTATAATATTATTATATTTACTTGTCCCCTCTAGAGCAATGATGTTCCTCTTAACTAAGTTCAAAGGAAGAGGCCTAATGGAAAAATTCTCTGACTCTAGGGCCTTAAGGGGAATAATAGGAGAAGACAAAAAAGAGGTTGACGCCCCCAGAACCCCAACTAAGGACAAATCCAAAGGAAGATCAACATGACTCACCTTATCAGAGTGGGGGAAACAAAATCTAGTGTCAAATTTATAGTTGGAGGCAAACCATCCTAAGAATTAGGATGCCTCGGAACACCTTTCTGGAATCTGCAAATATTACTCAAATGTCCATGTTTTTTTTTATATTTGAAAAAACATAGTATCATTCTCATATTCCATGGATTGATTCCAAGACCCATATTTTTATAGAAGCATTATGTGGATGGGAAACATAATATTCACCTCCAAATTACACATATTTTAGTGAAAAGGAGTTGGGACCTTTGTTGTATCACACTATCCACCTCCAGAAAGGATCCAAAGGAATCAACAATGCCTCTAAATACTTCAGAATTCCAAAACTCCATAGGAAGACTAGGAAGACACACTACTATTAAGGCCAGGATACCATGGTCATTATTAAGGTCTAGCCCAGGTTTCCATTTACAAAAAACAAGGATATTCTTCTGGTTACTTCCATCAGTCCAAGGGCCATCAACTAAAACATATACAAGGTCTTCTTTATTTATGAAGCTAAATAGAAACATACTAGGAGCCATCACATTAATTTTGACACTTCCCTTAAGACTCCAATGAGTCGCAACCCATTTTCACAATTGATCAATAGAGGCTCTAAAGGATAGGAATCTGCCAACTAGAGATAGTTCCAAATCATTAATCGTGTCCATCAGAATTTCATATAGTACTTGAATAGTCATGCCATTAATCTTGTAAGAAGCATTGTACCCTTTCTTATCCATACAAGTCTTTGAAAATGGTGAGTTAGTACCCAAAACTTTGTACACAAAGGAGATAAAATATTTATGAGCATTATAAGAGTTTCCAGACCCAGTAGGAACCTCAGGAGAGGTTAAAGCCCTAGGAAAAGAGTCAACAACTTTGTCACAATATGTTAGAGAAATAAATCCTGTTAGGAATAAGGTGTCTCAACCTTGGATAATTCCTATTCTTATTATTTGTTTTGTAAAATATATTTCTTGCAAATAATGTAATTAAGTGTGAGTGTACATGTCTAGTTGGCATGTTGATACGTCACTCCACTTGATGTGTCGGCATCTTGAATTGTGTGTAAGGAGATCATGGCTAAAACGGTTATGACGGATTCCTATGACACATAAGAGCTATTTCTAGAAGATTCAATGATGGGTGAAGACATGCAAGACATGTGGCAACTGATAAAGTTGAGTACTGTACACTCTTCCACAATCATGGGGTTCCTATTTTCTTGGAGAATGGTAAAACCCTAATACGGCTTTCTTTGGAAGTTGCCCTAAAAAGGAAAGCGCATGATATAAGCATTTTTTAGGGTTACAAATTGTGATAGGAAAAGAGTGTATTATTGGTATGATCTCGTGCTACTAGATTTTTCTTTGAGTGTCGATTGTCTCCTGAAATAACTTGCATTGCAAGTGTGTTGTAACCGTTGTGTTGAAGATAATACATTGTGCAGGTTTTGGAGTGCTGGGATTTTTAACTGAAAGGTTTTCCCCAATGTAAATCATTGTGTCATTCTCTATTTTCTATATGCATGGTATATGGCTGCAATATCATTGTTAAAGTAGTTAATGAATCTGAAATTGTAAGGATTTAAAATAATTTACACAATACTTTCCTTTAGAGATTAGTGTAGGAAGTTGTTTCCGCACCTGAGTTTCCTTACAAGTGGTATCAGAGCTTGATCAAATTTTGATCCTAGTTGTTGGGTAGGGTTTTTTGAGATAATCTCAAGTTGAGTGGGAGTTTTTTGTGCAGAGCATTCTAAATCTTATTTGTAGATTGAGATGGCAAGTTCCTCATACACTAGAATGGAGGTGGAGAAATTTAATGGCACTAATTTTGAGTTGTGGAAACTCAGGATGGAAGACATGCTTGAAGAATGTGATCTATGGGAGGCTACTTTACTTGATGTGAGACTTGCAGCAATATCCCAAGTGAATTGGGAGATCAAGGATCGGAAAGCTAAGGGTCTCATCAGACTCTGTCTATCAGATGTCGTTCTTCTGAATGTTCTTGATGAGACTACTACAAATTCTTTGTGGAAATGGCTTGTGGAAATGTCTTGGGTTTGTGTATTAAGCCAAATCTCTGGTGAATAAGTTGTTCCTAAGAAAAAATTTGTATTCTTTAAGAATGGAGGAAGGTGGATCCGTAACTGATCATCTCAACACATTCAATTTATTGATTGCACAGCTGGCATCATCCGGTGCCAAGATCGAGGAGGAGGATCGATGTATGACCCTACTTTGTTCCTTGCCAGATTCGTGGGACCATCATGTGATGGCTCTCGGAAGTACTATAGTCACATTCCATATGGATGATGTGGTGTCTTCACTGCTATCTGAGGAGATGCGAAGAAAGACTTCAGATTCGTCTAAGGAAGCCCTTGCTATTCGTGGGAGATCCAACGACAAAGGAAAGAAGAATGACAATAAGTCAAAGAAGGGCAGATCCAAATCTTGTGGGAGTTCTAAGACTCCTGGAAAGTCCAAGGTGAAATGTTGGAACTACGATAAATCTGGGCACTTCTAGAGGGACTGCAAAGAACTGAAGAAGAAGAAGAAGAAAGGCTCAGATTCAGCTTCTGAAAAATCTCAAGAAGATGGAGATGCTTTTATTGTAGCTTTGGTAGCCCATGCATCTTCTGATGTGTGGTTGGTAGACTCAGGTGGTTCTTTTCACATGACCTCTCATCGAAACTGATTCTCAAAATATGAAGAGTTTGATGGTTGAAAGGTGTACTTGGGTGATGATTCTCACCTAAAGATAGTTGGACGTGGAAGGGTCACTATCAAATTTCCTGATGGATGAGTAAAGGGAATCAATGGAGTTATGCACATTCTGGGTTTGGCATGAAACTAATTATTTGTAAGTATGTTGAATGATGTAGGTGTGCAAGTTGTCTTTTCAAAAGATGGATGCAAGATGATGAGAGGTTCTATGGTGCTCGCTAAAGGTACTAGGAGAGGTACTTTGTTTCAAGTTGATGCATGCATTGCTCAGTGCAATAGTTCTTCTATTTCAAAGAAGAGAGCGACTATCACTTCATCACCACCATCTAAACGCAAAGTAAAGAAGATTGTGGCAATGGGTTCCAATGGCAGTGCAGTAAGTGTACCTAAGGGTGCAAACACTTTGGAAGGCAAGCTTCCTGTAGAAAAGACAATGTTGTGGCATATGAGATTTGGCCACATTGGTGAGAAGGGTCTTAGGACCTTGAAAACTAAAAATCTCGTCGAGGGGCTAAATGATTGTAATCTTGAATTCTATTTCTGTGAACACTGTGTTTATGGTAAGCAAAATCATGTTCAGTTCTACTCCATTTCTCACAAGTCTTCTGGACTTTTGGATCTTATTCATTTTGATGTATTTGGTCCTATAAAAGTTCCTTCTATCTCCAGTTCTATATATTTTGTATCTTTTATAGATGATTATAGTAGAAGGACTTGGATATATTTCCTAAAAAGTAAGACACGGGTTTTCAGTTGGTTCAAGGAATTTAAGGCTCTTGTGGAGAATCAGACTGGTAAACGAATCAAGTGTGTGAGAACTGATAATAGTGGTGACTTTTTTTCCATAGAGTTTGAAGAGTTCTATAAAGAATAAGGAATCGAGAGACATAAGACAACTCCTTACACCCCGCAGCAAAATGGAGTTGTAGAGAGAATGAACAGGACACTGAAGGAGAAGGCTAGGAGTATGCTTAGTGGAGTTGGTTTAGAACAAAGGTTTTGGGCCAAAGCTATGGCCACTGCTTGCTATCTGGTTAACAGATCTCCTACATCAGCACTCGTTGGTAAGACACCCATGGAGGTGTGGTCTGGTAAGAAGCCTTCAATTAGACATCTTTGTGTTTCTGGTTGTGAAGCTTATGCACATATTCCAAAGGAGAAAAGATCTAAGTTGGAAAACAAAGCTGTCAAATCTATTTTCATCAGACATAGTGTTGGTGTGAAAGGATACAAGCTTTGGGATCCTATTACTTGTAAGGCATTGCATAGTAGAAATGTGATTTTTAGGGAGCTAACATCTTCTCCTATTTTGCTACAACCAGATGAAAAGAAAAGGAAAAAGATATTGTTCATTTTCCTCCTACCCCTGAGAAGACTAAACAGAGAGACCATGTTGGGTCTAATGATGAGGAGAGCTCTAACATCTCTGATAGTTTGGAAGAAGAGGAAGAACAACCTCAACCTCAGCCTTTGAGGAGATCCATGAGAGAAAGAAAGCAACCAGAAAGGTTTGGTTATTCTATGTTAGATTCCATTTGTGCTTTTTCTTTGATTACTAACATTGATGAGCCTAGATCCATGAAAGAGGCTTTGGGCATGGAAGATGCAGGTTCCTGGATTGAGGCTATGGATGATGAGATGACTTCATTAGAGAAAAACAAAACTTGGGAACTTGTACCTTTGCCTAACGGGAGAAAATTTGTTGGCTGTAAATGGGTGTTCAAGAAGAAATTATGTGGAGATGGCAGTGTTGAAAGGTACAAAGCTAGATTGGTTGCAAAGGGGTATTCAAAGGTAGAGGGAATAGATTATGGTAAAATATTCTCTCCTGTTGCAAAGTTGACATCCATTAGATTTTTGTTATCTCTTGCTGCATCATATGATTTACAGATAGAACAGATGGATGTGAAGACAACTTTCCTTCATGGTGATTTGGAGGAAGAGATTTATATGTCACAACTTGAGCACTACATTGTTAAAGGTAAAGAATCCTTAGTTTGCAGATTAAAGAAATCTTTATATGGTTTGAAGCAATCTCCTAGGATGTGGTACCTTAAGTTTGATGCCTTTGTGTTGTCAATTAGATTTGTAAGATCGAAATTAGATCATTTTGTTTATTTTAGAGTTGAAAATGATCGCCTTCTTATTGTTGCATTATATGTTGATGATATGTTGTTGTTTGGGAAGGGTAAGGGTATGATTTTTGATTTTAAATCTTAGTTGTTCGCATAGTTTGAGATGAAAGATCTTAGGGAAGAAAGGTACATCTTGGGTATGGAAATCTGTAGAGATAGGTCTAATAGAAAACTTTGGTTGAGTTAGAGTAAGTATGTGAAGTCTGTGTTTGACAGGTTCAGCATGGAAGATTATAGACCACTATGTGTTCCTATTTTAGTGGGAACAAAGTTATCTGTAGATGATTGTCCAAAAGCTCCTAGTGAGGTGGAGAACATGAGTAGAGTACCTTATGCAAGTGCAGTTGGTAGTCTTGTGTATGCTATGGTTTGTACTAGACCAGACATTGCCCAAGCAGTGGGAGTCCTAAGTCAGTTTATGGCTAACCCTGGACGGGTACACTGGGATGCAATTAAGCAAGTATTCAGATATTTGAGGGGTACATTAGATTACTCCATATGTTACCATGGTAACTCTTCTGGATCTCCGCATTCAGTTTGTATTCAGATTGGGAAAGTGATATTAATAGTAGGAGATCCAGCAATGCTTATGTGTTCACTATGTTTGGTGGTTCCATCAAATGGATGAGTAAGCGACAACCTGTGGTTGCTTTGTCCACTACAGAAGTTGAGTACATGGCTGCTACTCGTGCTTGTAAAGAAATGATTTGGCTTAGGATATTGTGTTTTGATGTTGGTGTTGATGCAGAATAGATTACTATTTGGTGTGACAGTCAGAGTGCTATTTTCCTTGCAAATAATCCAACTTTCCATCCCAGAATG
Source organism: Thuja plicata (assembly GCA_018584345.1). Classification (NCBI taxonomy): domain Eukaryota; kingdom Viridiplantae; phylum Streptophyta; class Pinopsida; order Cupressales; family Cupressaceae; genus Thuja; species Thuja plicata. Next base: position 3,651,046 of record MU227137.1, read on the forward strand.
AAGCACATTGATGTGCAGTTTCACTTTGTGAGAGATATGGTGGAAGATGGAAAGGTAAATTTGGAGAAGGTAGATACTGTGAAGAATTTTGCAGATGCATTAATGAAACCAGTGGGCAC
>MU227137.1:3651222-3670242 GCA_018584345.1 Thuja plicata
ATAATTCCTATTCTTATTATTTGTTTTGTAAAATGTATTTCTTGAAAATAATTTAATTAAGTGTGAGTGTACATGTCTAGTTGGCATGTTGATGTGTCACTCCACTTGATGTGTCGGCATCTTGAATAGTGTGTAAGGAGATCATGGCTGAAACGGTTATGATGGATTCCTATGACACGTAAGAGATATTTCTAGAAGATTAAATGATGGGTGAAGACATGCAATACATGTGGCAACTGATAAAGTTGAGTACTGTACACTCTTCCACAATTGTGGGGTTGGGAGAATGGTAAAACCCTAATATGGCTATCTTTGGAATTTGCCCTAAAAAGGAAAGCGCATGATATAAGCATTTTTAGGGTTACATATTGTGATAGGAAAAGAGTGTACTGTTGGTATGATATTGTGCTACTGGATTTGTCTTTGAGTGTTGATTGTCTCCTGAAATAACTTGCATTGCAAGTGTGTTGTAACTGTTGTGTTGAAGATAATACATTGTTTAGGTTTTGGAGTGCTGGGGTTTTTTACCAAAAGGTTTTCCCCAAGATAAATCATTTTGTCATTCTCTATTTGCTGTATGCATGGTATATGGCTGCAATATCATTGTTAAAGTAGTTAACGAATCTGAAATTGTAAGGATTAAAAAGAATTTGCACAATACTTTCCTTTAGAGATTAGTGTAGGAAGTTCTTTCTGCACCTGAGTTTCCTTACAAATCCCAAAACAACAAGCGAGGCACCTGAAAGTAAGGAAGAAGACTCTTACACAAACACTAGAGGAGAAGCCAATTAAGATCAAGAGGAAAGGATAGGGGAAATCAAAGGCTTCGGGGAGGGGTCTCAGGAGATTTGGGATGGGCCCAATAGACGACCCCATTATGGGGCAAAGGGAAAATAAAAAAAACTGGGAGAAGCAACACAAAACCCTAGTAGTGGGCCAACATTTACATGAAACCCTAGATCCATATTTCTTCTACCAACATGTACACTACTTCCTTCAATCTTATAATAATAAAAAACTCTTGTATAATCATTTATTGTAGTATTAGATAAAATATTTGAATAAATAAATAGATTATTTCTACATAGTGTGCTAAATATGAATCTTGATAGGTAAGTCTAAATAACTCACCATAATTTTGAACTTCTCATATTTTTCAATCTCAATGCACAAGTTAAAGATTTTCTTTGTCCCTTTTAGTACATATGATATATTCTATACATTTGTTTTTTTGTTTTTTTTCCTTAGGCACTGATTATAGTTTTGAATAAACTAGAGTCACAAATACATAGTTAAAAGATACAATTTATTTTGACAAAAGTTTAAGGTTCTCAGAATTTGATGTCAAATTTAAAAAGAAGATTTGGGTCCCATTGTTGCAGATTTTGACAAAATTTTAGGACACTGATGTTCTTGAACTTGTATTTTTATAAATGTTTTTGAGCCTCCAATGTTTTCTACTAGTTTTATGTGACTATTGTATATGTAAAATTGCTTGGAATTTTGAGTGATTTTTTGTTTTGATTGGAAATGTTATTTGAACACTCGCATAGGAAACAATAGAAAAAATGGCTATTTGACTCTGGAAAATTAGAATAAAATCTAGCGGGCCTAAAGTAACTCATGTTTGATTTTATCATTCATCACATTTGAAAACACTTGTAAGAAAACACATCCCAGGCTGAAAAGTGGATAATACTTGTTACCGCTCCCACAACAATTAAATATCCATTCAAGGTGAAAAGATAGAGGTCAAGTGGAACTCACTCTAGGATGGCACCAACACACCATTCCTCTTACCTAAAAGGTTCTAAAACCTTGTAACCACTAGATGCATGTCTCAAAATGAAGGGAATATGAAGAGTATACATGGGGTATGATCTATGCTCCTTGAACCAACAAGCATAGGATTTGGGTTTCTAATTACAAGATGTTCATAGAAATGTTTTGATGAACATTGTCCCTCATAGATTCTTAATGCAAGATAATTAAATCTCTTATTACCTTTATGGCTCTAGAGCAACTAAATATCTAGCTTAAGTTTCACTTTAGTTGTATACGCTATACTGGACAATATTTCACTTGCTACCCTTAGCATCTTGAAGAGAAAAACATCTCAAGGAAAAAAAAAAGAGGTGGAGAAATTCCCAAGGAAGCCTCTCTTAGAAAAAGAAAAAGAAAAAGAAGAATTACGCTTTTCAGTTACACCCAAGATCCATGAATTCTATAGGAGATGATACTTAGTTTAACTGTAGGTACACTCTATGATGTGCAAGTGTACAAACACCTTTAGACAAATATTTGTTCATTTACAAACTAAAAAATGAGATGTACTCTAAGCTACCAAATAGACCAATTGTTTGTAATCACAAATGCTTGTCTGGAGCCCTACAACAAACTTGTCAATAGTTTCAAATGATAATTGTCATCCCATGATTGCCAAAAGTACCTGCACATGTCATTTGTAACATAAAATCCATCTACCCTAATAGAATTAGAGACTTCTAAATCTGACTATTGACTAAAAATAGGAAAGTAATCTTTAACATTCAATTGTGCAACAACAAGAATATGTATATATAAATATGCAACAACTTCATAGAAATATCAACCAAATATGAAGCTATATGAATCAATTGTATAGTCATAATAAAAAATTGAACAATCATATATAGAAATTGCACATTAATGATAGACAATTGCTCATTTAGATAAGGCTAATATGTTCATTACTTAAAGTGAACTGAAAATAGATAAATTTATTGGCAACTATTTATTTTAACCCCTATTTAGGACTAGGTAAAATGTGCAGAGCTAATTTATCCTCCTAATGAGACTAGGTACAATTTGTAGTTTATTTATCTTGATTATTAGGCTACGTGTAATTTGTAGCTCATTTAAAAATCATTAACCTATTGATTTGAACAATTTACTAATAAAAAATCCTAATTTAAAACAAAAAAAAAACTATGTATGCATAGCAAGTGAAAAATTAAGATTCATGCATGTAAACACAAATTATAACATGCGTGCAAAAAATAAATCTAGGAATGATAAATGTGCATCAAGTGGGTCATATGAACAACAAATTAAGGCAATTTCAGTGTCGTAGACTGCAATTACACAATTATAAGAGACAATTTCATAGTAAAGTGACACAATTTCACATTAAATAGGGTTAGTTGCTGAGCAAATTAATTAATAACCCTTCGCCATCCTACAAACACAAAAACTCCCAAAACAATTTATAGGAAGGTTTAGATCAGGTTGACCAAAATGTTGATCAAGAAATAGGGGAAAATAAACATGATATCATCGGCTAACCCTGAAAACTATAATCATGTAAACTAACCTAATGTAATCAATAGAATTATCAAAATAAAATGCATAAAATTGGTATATAATTATAAACCTAGACATCCCTTTGATATCATTCCATTGTTCTTCTTAATCCTTTAATATGATGTTACTCCCAAATTAAAAAGTGCACAAATGCAACTAAAATAATGACAAAATGATATTATGATGGAAAGGATATTGAAGGATCATGGTTGTCAAAACTGAGGATTGTGACCTTAATTTATAGACTTTTGAAATCAATTCAATGGACAATATTAATTGATGATCAATGACTTCAGTCATTTGAGAGGGTTTGTTAAGTGGAAACAAATAGGAAAGCTTCATTTGCAAGTAGAGAGTGAAAGGGAAGCTAGGGGGAGTTAAGTAGAGAGAGGTTTAGTGAATGTGAGTGATAAATGAAGAGGAGGTCAGGGAAATTTGGAGAGAATTTTGAAGGAAATTGAGTGAGGTGGAGTTAGAAGTGGAATGAATTACTTAATTTTATATTTTTACTTCACCCACATGTTACGTAATTAGATAATTAAAAATAAAATAATTTATTTAATTATGAGAAAGATAGAAAAGGATAAATAAACAAAAATATTTATTTATCATAGAAAGACATTAGATATAGGTGAAATAATAAAATAATAGTTTTTCCTAGGATAGATTAATTCCAAGATGACACAATGATTAAATAATTATCAAAATTATTTAATCATACCAATGAAGAGTGATCAACGACAAGTTGATAGGACAAGGTAAAATTTGAAGACATAATTAATGAGAGAAAGATGTGACATTAATGAATGATAAAGACCACCAATCAAATGACATACAAGAATAATTAGTAAACAGTGTAGCCATAGGTGGTAACAGATTTTTAGTGTCTACAATAGCAACTTTGTTAGAGATTTTTTTGTATCTAAATTTGTTATATCTAATACCTTGACATATACAATTGGTATGTATTTATGCAGAGTCGTAATCTATTATTCTATATTGTTGTTGTCTTATGTATGGTTTACATCAGATTGTAGTAGGATATATGATGTAAAAATACAAGATTTGATACTCTATCTTTAGTATAAAAAAATGTGTCCTAATTACACTAAGTTCCCAGTCTAAAATAAAATTGAGTTAATAAATAAAAATTTAATAGAGAAAATATATGTTTCATTGATTAGCTTTGTAAAAAATTAAATGTATCAATTATGAAAAACACAATAAAAGACAAATTTTGGTGTTATTTGTCGTTATATTGAACTTTTTGAAAATGTCCTAATTAGAATGGATTTCTATTCTAGTTTGCGACAAAAAATAGAAAAATAAATATAGAAAATAATTTGTGTTCCATTGATGAGATTTATTGAATATTTAAATGCATGAAATATTAAAAGAGTTTGTAAGAGAAATTTGTACTCAATGTTTCTTTTTATTCAATGGTATGTGCTACTCATTGTACATCTTTCATTATTTTTAGGTTTTTTGGAGGCCTCATTTTAAAAGAAAATTACAAGAAAAACAAAAGTAAATCCTTTTTTAAGGAATTATATCCTCTTATAAATGTCTAAATATTTAGTTTTCATTTCATCTAAGAATATCTATATTATTTGAAATGAATTCCCATGATAGATCTACATGCACATGAAAGTGGGGATAAAATATAATGATAAAATTATTATATTGATTTTAATTCACATTTAGTTTTATGTCAACATTGATAGAAATGTTTTAATGCAATGACATACTATGTTGCATAATCTTGTGATAGTCTTGGCGTATGGAAACATTCCTTTAATCTCTCTTTCACAGTCATTTCCATTAACCATCATATATTTTCTTCTTACCATATTTTGGCCTTATAAATCATTATCATGTGTAAGGAAACTTGTAGGGAACTTTATGACAATTTACACATAACCTAGTTTAGATCTTAGGGAAATAAAGACCTAGAATCCACATGTAAGAGAATAGATAGTTCATACCCTCAAAAATGTGACACAAGATATATCTTGGAAAAACCCTCATAAGGGAAAAACCCAGTCTCCAAAAGCATCCATCACCCACGTATTATTCAAAAATGCATCCATTATAATACACCATGATATCCTTCAAAAGCCCGACTATTAAAAAACATTCTCATGTGAACAAGCATGAATCCATACATTCCATGCCATGCTTCCAACCTTCACAAATGATAACTTGGCTAGCCTCAATGCCTACCCTTGTGGTTAATTTTATAGAAATAGGCACCCATAAAACCACTAAGTGGTATTACACAAACCATGAGCTAAAACCATGTGCTAATAAACCCCCTTTGACCCACATTTAATATTGGGTACTTTATTTAAGTATTTACCCAATATTAAATAATTATATCAAATAATATTATAATAATACAATACAAGTCATCAAGTGGTCCCAAGAATATTCCATGGGAGTCTCTACATGTTGCACGTCCATCTAGGTACTCCTAGGTACAACATTTACATAATAAAACAAAACATTATTATGCAAGGTGTATAAGACACCATTTTCCCAACATTATCTAACTTGTATACATTACATCATGGTCAAGTAGCCACATAAATGAACAAGGGAACAATCTCTCATAGCACATATACTATCATAAAGAAAAGTGCTCTGTGTGCTCCATCAAAATACCTACAACAAAATCAAAGTGATGACCATCTCATACATGAATGGTCCCACCTCCTATTATTTCACTTCTAGTGGACATATATAAAGCCATCCAAAGAGAAATCCACACAACCTATCAGATAGAAATCATAAAACCTATCAAGAAGCTCCCAATGCATAGGTAATGTCAAATCTGAAATGGATCCCCTAACAACATCACATAGAAGTGTAACCATAAACCTGTAGTATTAGGAAAATCATAGTGATCGACAATAATATATAACATATAATCCAATAACCTGGAAGCAAAACTCTCACAAAAACCCTCCAAAGCTCTCCCATGTTCTCTACAACCCACCAAGGAAAGTGTAGACACTAAAAAATGATTAATCCATATGGCCCCCTTTTCTAACATGTATTCCATATTGCACATTTGATATCCATCATTTGTCAATATTGTGTTATTCTTCTTTTAATTAAATGATGACAATTACTAATTTTTCTCCTTTGATTTTGCCATGTCTTATCAATTTGTCTTCGATTAAATAATTTTGACAATTATTTAATCTTGTTCATAAGGGAAAATATTTATTTATTTTTATAGATAATTAAAATTATCCCATCGCTTGTGCACAATGAAAACACTAATTTTTTTCTTAATTGATTAAGTAACCTTTTATTAGTTAATTGATTTGTGTCTTTCTTTCAACTAAATGTCAAAATTGTCCATTCTCTTCAAAATCAATAGTTGGATGATTTTAATTATTTAACACCCACCTCATCAATCTTTCAATTCTTATATGATTTCATCTAATTATTCCTCCAAATATTAACTAAATGATTCTATTATTTAATTAATGTCTATTGACGAATTTTAATTAAATGATTTTTTATTATTTAATTAAACCAACTTTTCTTATTCTTATCATCAAAAGTAAATAATTAAACAATTATTTAATTTACCAATTAATTCTTCTAAAATTGAATAAAGTAATTGTTTATTAAACTGTTATTTCCCCAAAGTCAACTAAATTCTTCTTTAAACAGATAACTTATTCAATTTATTTAATCTCAAACATGCATAATTAAATAAATTTTAATTTATTTAGTATTGTTTACTCTTCCACTTTCACCCCTTCTAATTGTCACTGGCTAACAATTAAACTATCCAATCACCTTTCTTAACTACTTAATCTAGTCAGTCATGTCTCCATCCTATTGTTATTGACTCTCCTATTGTTATTGACTCTGTCATGCAATGATTAACTACCAATAACTTTGAGTTATAAATTCAATTATGTCAAAGAATAAATCAATCTTAATTATTATTATCAATCAAGTCAAGTCTTAAATTATAAAAAAGAAACCAATCTAAACTATCTATTGAAATCCTAGAAATCTATATATATGAAGGTGATTCTTCATTATTTATGATGACGATATTTGAATTCTCATGTTATCATAATTGGAGAAAATGTGTTAGCTCACAATGGAAAAGAGAAGGAGAAAAGACAAGGAAGACTTTATTCGTTTGATGCTTGCTGATGATTGATTTATTTATTGCATGAATTGAATTATGTCAATCATTCTTGAATAGGGGTTTTTTGTGTAACAATCTAGATATTGTATTTGGATTTAATATTGGTTGTTGTAGGTATATAGATTATTCAATATTTTACCCATATTAAAAATGTTGAACCTAACGTGAAAAACCTATTGTTTCTAAATTTTTTTAAAGCTTTTAGAGTTTTTGTACAGGAACCTTGATCATACGACACAGACTGGAATTAATCGACGCATATGAAGGTTTAATCGATGCATGTCTTATTTATTGGCTGCAATTGTTCACCATGGTTTTAGGATTTTTATTGTGTGTAGGTAAATTAGTTGCATTTTTAAATCATTCAACAAAATCGCATGTTTCAACAATGTGATTGTATCTTATTGACAGATTGGTTTTCACTCTACTAATCTTTTATTGATTCTATGTTTATAGAATCATGCTACATAATTGATAGGTATTTTCCGTAATATTCATAATCATGCTACATAATTGATAGGTATTTTCCGTAACTGAATATTATAGAGTTGCATCTGTGGATTTTAAAGTCGCATCTGTGATTTAAATGACACATTCAACTAGTAAATTTGCATTTTTGCACTTTGTTTCAACTTTCACTTTTATTTCCGATTTCTAGTTTTTTGTGTGTCTTTTTTAGCTTCTATGTTGGGTTTTTTTGTTACTAACTTTTAGTGTTTAGAGTGGGGAAAAAAGGAATAACATTCATTTGTTTTTCTTAGCTTTTTTTCTTCTTCCAATAGAGTAAATCACTTTCATTATGGTGCTTAAAATTCAATCCTCTTTTCTACATGCACATAGATCAAATAATAATTAAATTTTAGATTTATCAAATTGATCTATCTATTTGGAATTCTTGATGCACTTGCACATTTTTTATTTAGAACCTTTTTCTTTTTTAGAGAAGCATTTATGGAGAAGTAATCACTTTAAAGGACGACCTCAAACCCTAAAATCCCTCCACCTGGTATAGAAATAAGACATGGAGTAAACTCCAAAACATCTTATGCCTGACTAAGCTTTGGCAGGGGTGTTGGTGATAACTCTTATCAGGCCTACGTTCCTAAAGAGATGACGTGACCAATTAGAGACTAAAGTGTCTCGCACCTATTATCAGATTAGGCAAGTGACCCAGATCTAACTAAAAACCTAAGGTATAGGCCACCCATTCTAAATTTTGACTATTATCTTATTTCAGTGTGAGGGGAGGGAAGAATTTCCTCAAACATCCCTATCATATTTTTACCAAGAAATTGACCGAATTGGGGAGAAATCCTCTTTGATTAAAATGTGGATAAAGGAAAAAAATGGCTGAAACTTAGGGTGTGATAGGGTTGTTTGAGCTAAAAAAAATCAAAGCAATGAGTCTGAAACGTTATAATGAAGCTTTTTGACCCTGGGATAATAATTATATTTTTATTATTTCATTTGTTACATGACCAATGAAAATTGATGGTTGAAAAAAGCCAGTGAATTCTTAAAAAGTATTACCAACTCTATTTTTTTCAAATAGCATACTTTTTGCATGTTTATTTTCTGTGATTGCAATAAAAATCTATCAAACAATCTCACAGAGGAAATGATGCAACTTTAACTAATACTACGGAGCTAAAAATTTGAAAATTGCATCTGTTATATTAAATGATGCATCTATCAATTTTGATGTCGTAATTGCATAATCATTCGATGTAGTTTCCAGATATAGAGCAACAATCGGCTATATTGAGCAATGTAATTTCCTGTTATTTTACTAGAAGCAAAACACACTTTATTATGCAACATTTTACATGTCAATTACCAGTAACAAACTAAATGACACATCTACAAATCATTTGATGCAGTTGCCTGGTAAAATAAGGGTCGCAAATCAACACAATTTTAGAGAAAATTAAGGTCAATTCATACATTTTCAAACTATCATGAAATATAATTTTTGTACTTGGCATAAAAAAACTTATCTTTCATTTAGGGTTTGCATTTTTTTGATAAGACAGAAGAAACAGGGCCCTGAACCCAGAAGAAAACAATCACATAATAGCTACAACAGAGAGCACATCTTTAGGCCATGACAACAAGAAGAACCATCCACCATCAATTTATAAAATAATTAAAACCAATACTAGATGTTTCCTCTCTACTAAATAAACTATGATCTATACTAGCAATATAGCTAAACTATCTATACTACATATTTAGGGTTTGTATGTTAGTATTTTCTTACATGTCATCATTCTAGGGGTACTTTACATGTCATCATTCTAGGATTACATTTCATGTCGTCATTTTAGGCTCATATTGCATGTCCTCATTTCGGGGTTACCTTACATGTCATTTTGGGGTTACCTTGCGTGCCATCATAAATTCCAACTCATAAATTCCAATTAGATTTTGCATACCTTAGATTTAGATATCTTTCTCTTTTAGGATTATCTCTTGAACAATAGATAACATACCTTCTTTAGATCTTTATATAAGTGGTTGGTAGATTCAATTTTACCCCTCCTATCAAAATCATCCTTTGATAAAAATTGTCTTGTCATTATCAGTACCACTTGGAAGTCAGAAATTTCTCCCCATGATTTAGCATTGCTCCTAGGAGTCATAATCTCACAATTTTCAAAGTGGTCCTTTAAATATTCATTTTTCCATATTTAATTGTCATATAGACAAGTCTTGCACTGTTATTAGTCAAAATTAGAAAGTCCCAAAAACATAGTTTCTTTCCCAATTCATTGCTGTCGTCAAATCATTTATAGATAAGTTTTCAAATTTTATTAGTCCAAATTAGTAAATCAGAAAATTATGCTTTTCTTCCTCCTTATTATTATTGTCAACTCAGCATAGTTAACCTTGCATTATCATAGTCTCATACTTGCATGTCTTGATTCCATTCACTCATTCAAAGAAAACAAAAGGACAGATGGACCCTAACTAGGATTCTAAGCTCAATCCTACCAGCTCTTGGAATATGAGTTTCAACACACCATGGGTTCACAAAACCACCTATAATTGGGGCCACCTTTTTTACTCCTAGTGATGAATTCTCCTTAGCAATAATTCAAGTAAAAGACACATAAGATGAAATAGAAGATGTATCACAAGATCATAAGGTCATTGCTATCATGAAATCTTTATTGTCAGTGGAACCTAATAGATAATTTCATCCTCTTGCTATCAAATGTTTGACATATTTTGCATCCTATTCTTTATGTTTCACCTTCTATCTTTAAAATTTGTATAATATCGTATTTTCATTTTATTTTCTTTAACCCCTAAACCAATTTTCATTGTTGAAGATCATCCCATCCAAATCTCTACCTATGGCTACAATCCTGGGTGGCCTTTATAACCATGTTAGTAAAAATAAATGTCTTAAAAAACCAGCCCCTTTCGAGGCCTCTCTTTCTACCCCCAATTTAGCTATGAAACCCCTGGCAAGTCGAACCTTAATAGTCCCCTTACTATCCATAGAAGGGAATCCCAGGAGCACTCGAATCTCAAAAATAGTCCGACTCCTCAGAGGTTGGGAAATATGTCTATAATGTGGAAACAAAATACATCTCTTTGCCTTGTTGAGACATTATTAAAGGAAAATACTAATATAAAAACATCAATGTTTAGCTAGTTTTCTATGGCATTAGCCACACTAGTGACTAATGCATGTCAATCTATATCTAAATAGATTAATTCGAGATTTGTCAAGTCAAAACTTGAAACTTTTTAAAAATCTATAATTTGTTTAATAGATTATCTAATTATATAAACTTTTCCATTGACTCATTTGCAATTATGCTTTTTTTCTATTTTGGTATGATTATAAATAGCATCAATTTGATGTTAATATTGTTGTTTTTCATTTTCATGCTTTATAATATTAATTAAATGCATTAAATAAACATTTTTTGATGTTATTATAAAAATAGTTTTCTAAATAAAAGGCAGTTTATCAATGCAATAATATATTTTTTAGAGCATTTAAATAATAGTTGTGTTTCATTGATAAGTTAATGTGTAATACAATTTATAAGATGTGAAAAACCTCATTCAATGGATATTTCTAAAAGGATGAACTTAAATCAAAAGTATCTTAATTATTAATAGTGTCATTATTGTGGGGTATGATATCAAGTCTTTTCACACTTTCCAAAAACACAATTGTCTGGTGTTCGAGAAACCTCATTATTACACCTGGGTAAGAAAAAAGAAAGTTTTTTTTTTTTTTCAAATTTTGGTAGTAGTGAGCCTCTTAAGTCCATAGATCAACACTTCATTTTCTCTGAGATCAAAAGGATGGGGGGGCTTTGAAGCATTCAGAGCAAAAACATTGTCGAGAACTCTTACAAAATAGTGAGCTTTGGGATATTTTAAAAAGAGATGAGCTGACGTCATATTTCCAAGCTATGAAAGGCTATAATACCACCTTGTCCATGAAGATTTATAATTCCTAGCACCATGGAAATGTTACGATAGCGAGCATAAAATTTTATGTGACCATTGATATGATTGCTAAAGTTACATGTCTAAAGTGTGAATGTTACAAAGTGGAGAGGAAGAGATCGAGTGATTATAAATTTTACATGAAGCAGTTTTACCATAAAGGGGAGAAATTGGTGGTTGCAGCCAACACAAATGGGTTGACAGGTTCTCTTTATCCCCTCTGTATGCTCTTGTTTTCTTCTTTGTTATGAAATAATTTACCTTTCAAGGTAGGTATACTACCTTCAATTGGTATCATTTCCCATTCTTGAATCATTGGATAAATGGCCAAAGGATTAATATCTCATTCTTCGTCAATCCCTCCCTCAGCACCAAAATTGCCAAGAGTGCTTTACTTTCACACCATCAAGGCTTAATTTATGTTCTTTATCAACATGCATTTGACAATTCCCTGTTCAGGATTCATCTTCTCTTTTACCCTCGGCATAAACAAAGCTGCATTGTGGAGCCAGCCAAGAGAACTATAACGATTGAGCTTTTAGAAACCAATCCTCTCCCTAAAAAAGATAAACCTTGTGGACAAAAGACCACTCCTTCAAGGGAAAAGATGATTAAAAACCCTAAAACCCAAGAGGAGGAATTCCCTCTTGAGGAAGCCTTTCTTAAAACCATGCCCTAGAAAAAGGAAAATTTCTCTCACAAAACTCATTCCTTCAAAGGCCAAAAGTAGTAACAAAAAGGTGAAAAGATTAAGCATTCTTATCGTTATTGATAATGGAGACAATAAGGATGAGGAAAGTGAATGTATGGAATAACCTAAGCATGATGGAAGCTCAGGGGAGATAAGGTTTTTTCATATCATTAACAATGAAAAAAAGGGTAAACAGATTCAGGAGGAAATTGTCCCAGAGATGGATGTGGAGTTTGAATCTAAAGAGGAAGGGGATTTTGTTGAGAACACAGATGATGATGATTGTGATGTCGAGGCTAAAGAACTTGAGGGAGAGGAGAGATAAAAATTGACGAAGATTACTATGAACCTGGATGAGCTGGAGGATATGGTGAATATGGTCTGTAACTCTCCTACACATGCTGGAAATGAGCCCCTAGAGAATGTTATGCATTTCCCCATTCAAGATGATAAAAATGCTCCCTCTAGCCTCCAAGCTTAGATTGATGACTTGTAGAACATAATTACTAATATTAAAGGTTTTGTTATGTTGTTTACAAATGATAAAAATCAATTCAATAATCTCATTATTTCTCTCTGTAAGGTGGTTGACGGGATTCTAAAGAAGGGCCTGTTTAGAGTGGTCACTAGTAAGAGTAGGTTGAACAAAGCTACGAAGAATAATAATGAGGATGAGATCAGTGAGGATGAACAACATAAGGAGGATAAAAAATATTGGAAATGCCCTCTTAATAGTATGTCAAAAGGCTGGGATAGAATTGCCAAATTTAATTAGAATTGTCAAGTTTAATGATAGCTAAGTCTGCTAGTTTTTTTTTCCATTTTGTTACCCTATTTTGGTTTAATGACATGTTCAATCTTAAATTGGGTCTTTTGGTTATCACAACAAGTTTTCTATTTTCTGAACTATGAAAACTCTGCACTCTTTTAGTTAATGTGGTAGTGCTAGCATTATAAACTCTTTAATCTATATAGTGATGATAAACTATGTCGGTGGTAAAGTTCGTAGTAGTCATAGGAGCTCTTTGTTGATGACTATGGTAGTTTCTGACTAATTTTGTGGGTGCAATTTTTTTGTTTTCTCTCAACTATTATGGCTCTGAGTAGGGATTCTAGTGCTTTTGGTTAGTGTTTACTTTGTAGTTTTGCGATCAGGGTCCTCTCCCTGCTGACTTAATCAAAAGAAATAAAATATAAAGAACTCTTTGGCAGAAGGCACTACTTCAATAAGATGTTACAACACCTTGGGCACTAATTCCTCACATAAATTATTTAGCTATGTGAATAAATTTTTATTTTGTCTTATTCTAATTAGAAGACTTCAAATTGGATTGTTTGATCTATATTTGCCTCAAGAAACCATGGGAAGATAATAATTTCTTGAATCTAGTATTTTAGCTACAATATAAGATAAGTTTATGTCGTTACAGGCTCACCTAAAGGAGTTAATGTGAAGATCAAACTCCATACAAGGGGAGACTCTTGTTCCATTTACTGTTTAATGTGCACTTCACTAATTCTAAATTTTAATATTATAAACAAATGAAAATATATTTGGTGGTTTGATTGAGAGTGTGAAGTCCTACTAGACACCCTATGCAATAGTTTAAATTTTTGAAATATTATGTCTAATTAAAAATTAAGAACTTCGATTTAAGGAGGTGTCAATGATGATAATATCATAGATGCTAGATGAAGGCTAATTTATGTTTTAAGAGTAGGAATAATTTTACACAACTAATTCAAGGAGCATGGTCATTGAATGAAAGGATATTGAGAATTGAGGGAGAAATGATAAGTACTAAGTATTAAAAAAAATATTGTAAAAAGTACATGATATTTTAATTATGAACCATACATATAATATTATTACCAAGATTTATGATATAAAATTGAAGTTTCATGGTATGTTATACAATTATTAGGCTAGATACATTCTTCTGTTTATATTCTCTTAAAATTATATCAACATATTATTCCTTAGTTTTCCTATAATTTATATTTATGTTAGATGAACCTATACTCCAATAAAATATTAAATCTTTGAAGTTGAAAACAAATTGTTTTATCAAACATAATTAACTTGCTCTTATTATTATTGTAACATATAAAATAGAGGTCACCAAAATGTAACATAAGAAAAGATGTCACATTTGAAAATGTAGATGTTTGTGTGATGTGTGGGGAAGATAAGATGTTTTTGATTAAAGAAGCAGCAAGAGGGTGCTGGCCCGTGGTACAACAAAGCAGAGTCGCAATGAACATGTTAACAACACATTAACAGGAACAAAGGAAACTGCAACAACAACTACAGCCAAAGTGCAGTTAAGGAGGAAAGTCAAGGAACCAGTAGAAAGCCATAGTCAGCACACAGTCAACCAAAAGTTGAGTAGAGAAAGAGATACTCAAGGCCAAAAGAAGCCAAGTACAAAACACAGTAGTACCATAAGTTCTTGACATCCCAGATGTTAAAGAAGGACCATAATAGCACCTTGTCTGCACATGACAACACATTGACAGCACCTTAGGTTGCACAATGACAACACCTTGAGCCCCACCATAGCCCTGACAGTCGAGCACAACACAAGTAGCAGTATCCCAATGCACCTCTAAAGAAAAGTGTTCCACCTCAATAGGAACAAAGCAAAAAGCCCCAAAACTCTCCACCTCAATAGGAGAATCTGCCGCCTCCAGGATCACGAATGAACTCTCCACCTCAATAGGGAGTTGATCCACCTCCATAGGAACCGTGAAAAAGGAAGAAGACAGAGTGTACGAAGCCCAATGCTCAGAAACAGAAACAAGGTGCTCAATGACAGGGTAGAGCCCAACCTCCAAGCAAGCAGCCTGCTTCAACCAAAAAAACCAAACCAGAGGGAGCCCTTGAAAACTATCAGCCATCCCCTGGCCACCAGAAGAAAGGAAAACCCTACCTCTTCCACCCAAAGGGGGAAGATCCACTACAAACTGAAAATAGAAGACTAACACCACACCCATTAAAAGCAAAGGGGCAAAGCAGGCAAACAAAAGCCTGTGCAAACAAAAATCTTCTCAAACTGACCCAGAAGAGGTCTGAGAGTAAATCCATGGGAGGGAGAGAACGTCAGAATACCGTCAGCTCCCCCATACATGCTTTGGTTGCCAAGGAAAGCTTGGCCAGGACCATGGCCAACAATATGGTCAGCAACCACAGCCACAATAAGCAGGGCCAAAGCCCTTAGAAGCATCAGGCCTAGAGTCTTCCACCGCAAAAGCTGAAGCCCACCAAAAACCCACACCTCCACACTCAGCAGAAAAAAAGCCGCCATATAAAACACAAGGCCCCCAAAAGGCACCAGTAACCCAGAAGATCCTCCATCTAACACGATGCAGCCCAACACCGACAAGGGGAACATTTTCACCATACTCGACGTCTTCCTCATCACCCAAAGACAACACACAATAGCACCACTCCAGGGCCAAGAGAAGCAGGGGGAAGAAAGGGGAGCAGATCCCCATCATTCTTGTCAATAGCGCTCAGCACAACAAGAAACTCATGGGATCCTAAACACCCCACCCCTGCAACCACGACACACTTGACAGAAAAACAAGGCAGTTCCCAAACCTTCCTATCCAAGGCACGCAGCACAACAGGAAGCATATGGAAACAAACCCACCCTGCCTCGGTAAACAGAGCATGTTGTAGGAAAGAAGTAGAGCCACTGCGAAAACCTAGCAGACTCCCACCCGAGTCGTCCACATCGCGCTCAGTATCCTCCTCCCTAGAAACCCCCAAATTTGAAAGCCCACTCCCACTCCCAGGAGTTCCAGCACCAAACACCAAAAAGGGCAAGTGAATCTCTGCCACACCCCACCAAACTGCAGCCAAGTGACCAGCAGTTCCATCTGGCTCATCATCTGCATCTTCTCCATCGCTCACAGGCACCACAGGGCCTCTACGAGCTACAGAAACCCTAGTATTCAAAATGCTCCCTCTCCCACCGCTCCCGCTCTCCATCTCTCAAAAAAGGGGAAGATAAGATCTTACAAATGAAAGATCCAAATTGATTAACCCAAAATAAGGATCAATGCACAAATGAATCATCCATTCGAAAATGAGAGAAAAGAGGAAAGATCTTTAATTCCTGATTTAGAAAGGAATGTATATGATAGATCTAGGAATTGAAATGGATGAGATGAAGTACCAACCTTAAAATAGTGCAGATCAAAGAATACTATTTTCTGATGTATATAGACTATTTCTGGAATAACTAAAGTATGATCTGGAAAGGAAACACAGAGATGAACAAAACCTAGAAATCATTTTCCGTTCTGATGTTGTCTTATGGAAAAAGTTGACCTTGACCCAAAAATGTCAAACCTGACCCAATAATGTCGACCCTGACCTAGGTCAGGGGTGAGGTCGACCCTGACCCAATAATGTCGACCTTGACCTGCACAGGTCTGACAAAAAATCTGTTCACAGATCCTGAAAGTTTACTGAAAAGGGTATCCAAATCTGAGTCCAAATCCATAGTCCTAAACCTGTACCTGCAAGAAAAAGAGGTTTGTTTGTTGGGGATAGGGGTTTGCCTTGGTCAAACCCCATTTTTGGAATTAACCTCAAATATATGTAATTGAAATTGCAGAAATGGACAAAGTAAATGCATAAATTCACCTTGCTTGTAAAAATCCTTGTGGAGGATTCGAATCCTTGAATCCACAATTATGTATACACCAATGGATGTAGAATGTAGGATGTAGGATGTCTTCAATCAATTTTTTGTAGATCTCCAACACCAAGTCTTGAATGGGTTCTTGATTTGGAAGAGGCTTGGAGGAAGGTGGATGGAGAGATCACCAAAAGGGCACCATGTAGCTTCAATCCTTCAATGGCCTCCAATGGATCTCCTTCATAAAAATGGATATTTCAATGCTTGAGAATGGATGAATTCTTGCTTGAAATCTTGCTTGAATTGCACTTGAAGATAGCTTGAGAATGCTTGATCACGATTAGAAGACTTAGAGAAAATGAGAGAGAAAACTTCTCTTTTATATGGAATTAGGGCACAATCTTATAAGGAGGCCTACATAGGAGGATTAAATTCCCATTAAATCCTTTAACCCTAGGAGAGGACCTATATTAAATATAATTTAGGAATCAGTGCTTTGGAACCTGAAATAGCCGACCCGAAAGTGGGAAAGAACTTTTTGCAAAGACCGACATCTAGAAACTGGAAGACCCTGAAGTTTGAGCCCTAGGTCAGGGTCAAGGTCAACCCTAACCTAGGTCAGGGTCAAGGTCAACATAGACCCCAAAAGGTCAACCCTGACCTTGAAGTCCAGAATCTCAGGTGTGCAGTCCAAAATGCAGAAATTAGGCTGGAAAGAAGTGGAAAGAGGGACAGAACAGGGGGAAAACTAGGTTTAGATCAGGAACCCATTCAAGGTGCTTGATATGACCCCAAACCACTTACTCAGAAGGGTAAACACATCTACAATGGAAGTGCTTCCATTTTCTGACTATACATTTAGCCCCCACTTTAGCAAGAGTATGAGTTCAACACAAACTCTTGGTAAAGGAGAACATATATAAAAGAAAATCTTATTGAATACAAAAGGGATAAAGAAACCCTCAATCCCCCAAGGGACTTAAGTCTTTATCAACCCTAAGATCACGATAAGAGAGACATCACTGGTCAGAGAGAGAGAGAGAGAGAGAGAGAGAGAGAGAGAGAGGAGTGGTTATCTCACCCAGTAATATGTGTGTATCTCACTATGAACCACAAAAAAGGATAGGATGGCCCATCAAGAAAGAACTTGATAGTCACCGCATAAATTATGCGCCTTCTGGCAGCTTTGTGCATGTATGTAGTGCATCTTTTGACGGCTTTTATGAAGTACCCATGGATCCATATCCTTATATCATCATGGAATACATTTGTAAAATGTGTGTCTCTTCAGGATTTAGCAACTTATGTGCATTACCTTCCAAGGATTTAGCATATTGAATTGTAATTGAATGGATATCTCTTCAGGATTTAGCAACTTATGTGCATTACCCTCAGAGGATTTAGCATGCTGCAAAACAAAATGTTTTAACAAAAATGCATAATATAAAATAAGGGAGGCCGTGTATATGCCCCCATCCTTAATATGGCAAAGTACATACTATTTTGACATGTTAAGAAAAGAAAAGAACAAGGATAAAGCCTTCTTCAGCAACAAGACAATATCCATAGACAACACCCAGTCCAATCCAAGAAGGTCATAGCTCCTATGAGGCCATGGAAGGGACGAATGCAAAGAGATATCATGCAAGAAGTGAAAAAGTAACCCTTGTGAGGGATAG
>MU227137.1:3672346-3714522 GCA_018584345.1 Thuja plicata
TTGTTTTAGAAAAAGAGTCATCTTCATGTATGAATATGTCATCCATTAATAAATCACCCTCTTGTATCAAAGCATCATCACAAGGAGGGGATAAATCAATGTCTTTATCCAAGGGTTCATCCCAAAAGGTAGAATCACCCACAATGGCCTCATGGGGAACAGAATAATCAACATCCAAATCTAAAGGTTCATCCCAAATAGGAGGACTATCATCCCTATCAATAAAGCATTTGAAAAATACTTGAAACAATTTGTGCAACATGATAATGGATAAAGAAATGCATGGAAAATAGATCTAAATATATCCAAATGCATTTAAATGAAATCTATGAGCATGAAAGATGTAAATGTTTTTGTATTTTTAAAGAAATATGTGATTTTTATTTTTGAAATATAAATGCAAGAGCATGAAAGAAATCTACATGTAAGATCTAACATAAAATACAAATCTAACACCAAAAGGAAGGAGTTGTCTATTGCGGGTTCACCAAAATGTAACATATAAAATAGAGGTCACCAAAATGTAACATATAAAATAGAGGTCACCAAAATGTAACATATAAAATGGAGGTAACCAAAATGTAACATAAGAAAAGATGTCACATTTGAAAATGTAGATGTTTGTGTGATGTGTGGGGAAGATAAGATGTTACAAATGAAAGATCCAAATTGATTAACACAAAAGAAGGATCAATGCACAAATGAATCATCCATTCGGAAATGAGAGCAAAGAGAAAATATCTTAAATTCTCATTTTAGAAAGGAATGTATATTATAGATCTAGGAATTGAAATGGATGAGATGAAGTACCAACCTTAAAATAGTGCAGATCAAAGAATGCTATTTTTTGAGGTTTGTATATTGTCTTTGGAAAAACTGAAGTATGGTTTGGAAAGGAAACACAGAGACGAACAAAACCCAGAAATCATTTTCCTTTCTGATGTTGTCTTATGGAAAAAGTCAACCTTGACCCACAAATGTCAACCCTGACCCAATAATATCAACCCTGACCTAGGTCAGGGGTGAGGTCAACCCTGACCTAGGTCAGGGGTGAGGTTGACCCTGACCCAATAATGTTGACCTTGACCTGCATAGGTCCGACAGAAAATCTGTTTGCGAATCCCAAAAGTTTGCCAAAAAGGGTATCTAGATCTGAGTCCAAATCTACAGTCCCGAACCTGTACCTACAAGAAAAAGAGGTTTTTTTTGGGGGGGGGAGGGGTTTTCCTTGGTCAAACCCCAGTTTTGGAATTAACCTCAAATATATGTAATTGAAATTGCAGAAATGGACAAAGTAAAAGCATAAATTCACCTTGCTTGTAAAATTCCTTGTGGAGGATTCAAATCCTTGAATCCAAAAGTATGTATAAACCAATGGATCTATAATGTAGGATGTAGGATGTCTTCAATCAATTTCTCGTAGATCTCCAACACCATGTCCTTAATGGGTTCTTGATTTGGAAGAGGCTTGGAGGAAGGTTGATGGAGAGATCACTAGAAGGGCACCATGTAGCTTCAATCCTTCAATGGCCTCCAATGTATCTCCTTCATGAAAATGGATATTTGAATTCTTTCTTGAATGCTTTCTTGAATTGCACTTGAAGATAGCTTGAGAATGCTTGATCACGATTAGAAGACTTAGAGAAAATGAGAGAGAAAGCTTCTCTTTTATATGTAATTAGGGCACAATCTTCTAAGGAGGCCTACATAGGAGGATTAAATTCACATTAAAGAATTTACCCCTAGGAGAGGACCTATATTAAATATAATTTAGGAATCAGTGCTTCGGAACCCGAAACAGCCGACCCGGAAGCGGGAAAGAACTTTTTGCAAAGACCGACATCCAAAAATTGGAAGACCCTGAAGTTTGAACCCTGGGTCAAGGTCAAGATCGATCCTGACCTAGGTTAGGGTCGAGGTTGACATAGACCCCAAAAGGTCAACCCTGACCTTGAAGTCCACAGTCTCAGGTTTGCAGTCTAGAATGTAGAAATCAGGCTGGAAAGAAGTGGATAGAGGGATAGAACAGGGGGAAAGCCAAGTCTAGATCAAGAACCCATTCAAGGTGCTTGATATGACCCCAAATCACTTACTCAGAAGGCTAAACATGTCTACAATGGAAGTGCTTCCATTTTCTGACTATACAATTATACTAAATGTATTCTTAACATACATATTAATATGTAAAGAACTTATAAATTTATGTAGAAGATAACCTTGAATGGAAAAGTTAAGTTTGATTTTCTTGACTCATTGAGCCATTTTATTCAAGATATGTATTCTAATGTAGGCCATTTTGAAAAGGAGTTGAATTTTTTTTTTATATAATTGATCATGAAAAGATAAATATCAAGTGACTCATTTATGATGTTATCCTATCACACTTGCTTAATGATTACTATTAGTTTATAATGTTAATTGACATAATATCCTCTATGAGATTTATGTCTATAATGTGTATTACTTTATCATATGACTATGATTTATGTGTAGCATCTATATTTTTACAGTGCATGATCAAAAATTTATAAAATAATTAGTTAAAATTTAAATAAGATAGGTAAAATATTCATTTATTTTGTAGTTTACACAACATTTTAATAGGAATATAACATTTCAATGTCATTAACACTAATTTAGTCTAAAATTATAAAATCTAATTTAGTCTAAAATTATAACATTTAATTTGTTGTGTTAAGGTTTGATTTATATGGAAAATATAATTTTAAGTAGTAACTGTTACTTTTCAACATGCATATGTGTAGTTCAATAATATTTTCTTTATAGCTTATAAATCATAAACTAAACATATATATATAGGTTGAAAAATTTAATGTGGATTTCAACCTATAAATATAGATAGTCCATGATTTTGAATTCCTTTCAAATTTATAGACTTCTTCTTTGAATCATAACATATGAAACTACATTTTGTACTATGAATCGTGTTTTTATGGCATCTTCCAAAAATTTGAGCATGAATATTTTAATTTTTTTATTTAAGATAATTTTTAACTAATCATATTGTATATGACTTGTATCATTATAGATTTATCTTGTTGCATTTTATTCTATACATCTTTTTGACTTATTGAATTTATGATTTCTTTTATTTAATTAATATATTTATCTTTCTTATAGTTTATTTCAAAAAAGAAGAAAAAGAAACTAACTGGCAAACTATCTTTACTTAAAGATATAAAATTTATCTAAATTATTTTAAAACAAGTTTAAAAAAATATTTATAAATGGTTCAAACAAATATTTATAAATGGTTTACAATTTATTTTTATTGGTTGTGGCTTAAAAAATTTTATATTACATTTTCTCATTTAAATATATCAAACAAATTTATTATCTATGAAAATGAAAATAATATAAAAATTTAAAGACATTGATTAACATTTAGAAAAGTTGTTTGGTTTGGGTCTTTCTGATGAGGAATCAGCTCAAATGGTGGTGCTTTTCAAGAAGAGGTTTCTAGTCTGAGAAAATCAAAGGGTAAAGTTCCTGTTCAAGATCTTAAATCTAAGGAAGAGGATTCATCCTCTGTTCTTGATACTCTGTCAGGTTCCAATGATGAAGAAATAAATGCAAGTGAAGAACCTATGGATGGGACAGGACCCTGGATAGTTCAAAAAGGGAAGAAGCAGAATAGGAGAGAGAAGAATAAGGATTTTTCCACTCTAGGATCCAAGGGAGTCACTACTCGAAGTAAAGCTGATGGAGGACACAAGCTAAAAGCGGATGTTATATCCCACAAAAAGACCCAAGGTAGATATTCCAACAGAGAAGTCAGAGAGAGAGAAAGAAAAAAGGATGTAGCGGATGGTAAGCAACTTACTATTCAGGGTATCTGTACTCCGGTTAGAAAATGAAGTACATGTCATGGAATATAAGAGGGTTAGAGATCACAAACCTGATATTATTTTTGTTCAAGAAACTAAAATGAGTAAAGAGAAGGTGGAAAAAATTAGAATTTTTTAAAAAAATGGGGTGGCTGGCATAAGCTCTGAAGGGGCCTCGGGTGGGGTTGCTATCTTTTGGAACTTGAATAATGTTAGAGGTTCTATAGTTTTAGAAGATTTAAAATGCCTCGGTTTAAACTTCTTCCATTTTAAGATGGATTTTGAATGGGTTGCTACTACTATTTATGCCCTCAATTCTAAAACTGGTAGATCTCTATTTTGGAGGAAAATTGATAACCATAGAAGAGTTTTCTTGGATTTGTCGTGGCTGATTATTGGGGATTTCAATTGCCCTTTAAGAGACAATGAGAAGTCTAGTGGAGTGGGTAACCAGAATATTTTGGAAGGAATAATGGATCTAATGGAATTTATTAATAAACAAGCTCTTTTTGATATGGAGCTCCAGGGTGTCAACTTTACCTGGTCTAATAGAAGGATTGGCCAAGACCTCATTCAACTTAGATTAGATAGGGCTTTGATCAGTGGCTATTGGCTTAAAAAGTTTGGATGTACGCTATCTTCTCTCTTGAAGATTGGATCGGATCACTTCTCTATTTGCTTCAATGCGGATCCAATTACTAAATAGGGTTTCCCACCCTTCAGGTTTGAAAAAATGTGGGTGGACCATCCGGAGATGGAACAAAATATTAAAGACTAGTGGAAGGTTAAAATCCATGGCACTGCTATGTTTAGAATGGTTAAGAAACTCCTCAGTGTTAAACAAAATGTTAATATTTGGAGAAAAATGGTTTTTGGTGATATTTTTAAGGCCAAAAGTCAGCTTAAAAAAGATCTAGATATTATTCAGGAAACTATACAACAGACGGGACTAACGGTGGAACTTAGGGATAAGGAAGAAAGTATTTTGGATAAGACTCATAATATTATTTCCAAAGAAGAAGATTACTAGAGGCAGAGATCTAGATCTATTTGGCTTAAAGCTGGAGATAAGAATACTAGATTCTTCCATTTATCTGCCTCTAAACATAGAGTTTCTAAAAGAATTTCAAATCTCAAAGTGGAGGATAAGGAAATTAACATTGATAAAGAAATTTTTGAGGCTATGATTAATTTCTTCTCTTCCTTACTTTCCAAAGATCCTAATCTTGACATGAAGAATCAAAATGCTCCTCTCGATAACATTTCTTCCATTATCAATGATGCTACTAATCGTGCTCTTGTGGCTATTCCCTCTCAGGTCGAAATCAAGGTGGTGGTTTTCTCTTTTCAAGGTGACAAATCCCCTGGCCTGGATGTGTTTCCTATGTTTTTTTTCCAGAAATTTTTGCATATTTTTGAGGTGGACATCTGTAATGCAGTTAAAGAATTCTTTGGCTCTAAATCTCTGCTTAAAGAAATCAATACAACCTTCTTGTCCTTGATCCCTAAGAAGCTTGGTTTTGATTCAGTGGATGCTTTTCAACCTATCAGCCTTTGCAACTCAGTGTACAAAATCATTTGCAAAGTTCTTACCTGTCATTTGCTGGCTCTTCTTCCCCAGATTATTTCCCCTCAACAAAGTGGCTTTGTGCCTAGCAGGCAGATTCTTGACTCTATTTTGAAGGTTCATGAGGTTATCCACTCTACCCAGGTCTCTCTTAATTCTGGTTTCTTTCTTAAGTTGGATCTTTCGAAGGCCTATGACCGGGTGGATTGGGATTTGTTGATCAAAGTTCTTAGATCCTTTGGTTTTGGAGAAATTTTCCTTCAATTGATTTATCAGCTCATTAGTACTTCTACTGCTGCCATCCTGATCAATGGTTCTCCTTCAAGGTTTTTCAAACCTACCAAGGGCTTAAGGCAAGGCGATCCTCTTTCTCCAATCCTTTTCTCTATCTTAGTTGAATTTCTGGGGCACCTTTTTAGAAGCTTTCTGATAATGGGTCTTTTAAGGGTCTCTCCCCCTCCTTGACTTCCAGACCTTGCTCGCATGAACAGTTTGTGGATGACACTATCATCATGGGTTTCTCTTCTATTCAGGAAGCCAGGACTATCAAAATTGCTCTTTCTACCTATTCCCTTGGCTCGGGTCAATACATCAACTAGGATAAAAGCTCCTTATATTTTATTAATACTCCTGCAGAAAGGCAGCATAGAATTGCTAGAATTATTGGTTGCAGAATTGAGTCCCTTCCTTCTACCTATCTTGGTCTCCCTCTTGGTCTTAAACCTCCAGACTCTTTCTGGGGAGGTATTGTTGATAGATTTAACAGGAAGCTGGTTGGTTGGGAAGGAGCCATCCTGGGTCAAGCTGGTAAAATTCAACTACTCAAGGCATCTTTACAAAGCCTCCCTATCTATGCTCTCAGTCTTTCCAAGATCCCTAGTAAATTTGCAGATATCATTGAGAAAATTCAGAGAAATTTTCTGTGGTCGGGTGTGGAGGAGAAAAAGAGATTAGCCTTAGTAGCATGGGACAAGGTCTGTACTCCCCAAAAATGGGGAGGGCTGGGATTATGCCCTATAAGAGTTACCAACTTGGACTTGCTGGCTAAACAGATTTGGAGAATTTTTGGTGTTAAAAGAGAATGGAATGATATTATTCATAAAAAATACCTCTTCTCCTTCTCCCATATTTTGGAATTTTGGAAAACTGATCTGAAAGTGCAAGGATCTTTTATCTGGAATAGTATTTAGAATGCTAAGGATGTGGCTTTTAAGGGGGCTAGGTGGTTTTTAGGTAATGGAAGAAAAACTCATTTCTGGGAGGACTGTTGGATGAAAGATTATCCTCCAAACTCTATTACTTCTTTTCAACCTTTCATCAATCAGTGTATTCAGAGACATGGAGCAATGGTTAGGAACTACTAGAGGAATGGTTCGTGGATTGATTTGTCCCTTTATGATGAGTTGTTAAAACCCTCAATGCTAGATCTTGTGATTTGGAAGGTTAAGAGTTCTAGTGAAGACTTGCTCCTTTGGGGAATTCTTCCTTCTGGAACCTTCACGGTGGCCTCTTGCTCAAAGCTCTTATTAAAGAAATTGAACCCTCTCCCCTTTTGGGCTTAGGTGTGGGACAATTCTTTAATTCCTAAAATTAACATCTTTTTCTAGCTGGCTTTGCAGAACAAAATTCTCACAATTGATAACCTCCAGAAAAGGGGAATGATGCTGACTAATAGGTGCTTTCTATGTAAAAAAGCTGAGGAAACTATTTATCATCTTGTCATTGACTGTAGTTATGCTTGGGAGGTTTGGAATGAATTATTACAATGCTGGGAGATCAAATGGGTTTTCCCCAATAAAATGGAAAGCTTTTATATTCAATGGCAAAAAACTGTTTCCCCCATTGATCAAAATCTGTGGAATATCATTCCTCCTCATGTTATATGGTGATTATGGAGAGAACGCAATGACAAAGTCTTTAGAAACATTGAACTTCCTCCAAAAGTGGTAGCTGATAAGATAAAGAGAAGTATAAAGGAAAACTTCAAGGTGTTGTCTAGAAGAATGTTGGATTACAAAGCTGGTGATATGGGTTTGAGAACTATTATCCATAAACATCATCCTAGGGAGAATGCCATCTAGCTTTCTCCTTCGCCTAGGTGGATAAAACTTTATTTTGATGGCGCTGCTAAGGGTAACCTGGGCCCAGCTAGCTGTGGTGGCCTCATCCGTGATGACATGGCTAATTGCATGGTTACGGTGGCCTTACCTATTGGGGTTCAGACCAACCACATGGCAGAGGCTATGGCCCTTCTTCAGACACTAAAACTTGTCAAGAAACACACGGCACATAAGGCGTGGATCGAGGGTGATTCGCTTAATATATTAAAGTGTATTAGTGACAAGACAAAGCCATCATGGATAATCGAGGAAATCATTGAGGAGTCCAGAATCATAATTAATTCCTTTAATCAAGTCATAATTTCTCACACCTATAGGGAGGCGAATGGTACTACTGACGAGTTGGCCAACTTTATAGTTAATGCCAGGGACATCATGATTTGGCACGATTATACAAATCTAACTGTCAATATCAAAGCCAAGTTGGCCTTCGACAGATCCTAAAGCATGATGGTAGATTGGGCGCACCTTGAGAAGCTATGATGATTAGACACATTTTAAAAAATTAGAGGGAAATGAGGACGGAAAGTGGTGTCTTTCCCAAGAACACTAATTATAGACATGAGTTAACCCTTGTTAACTTCAAAGTTTCCAGTTTTCAAAATTACTGTATTCTCTCTACGTTTCTTTCCTTTTCTAAGAACTGTGTGATCATGGGAGGAGGGCTTAACCGCAAAGAGCTGAAGGACTGCGTAAAATGGAAAAAATTTCTAGAAGCCTGGGACATTCTTGAGAAGGGTGGTCTTACTACTGACATGGAAAGATTGCATGGGGCTAAAGACAGTGGTACTAAATTATTTGTGGATTCCTGGAAAAATGGGGTAGTGACCATAGCGGGAATTACTATTAATATCATAGAGGATTTTATAGCAGAGATCTATGGGCTCAGCACAAAGGGCGTAAAGTTCTTCTGGGATAGTAAGGTTTCTCAAAACACTATTCGACGCTTTCCCCAAAGCAAGGAGGAGAAAAAAAGCCTTGTTAAAGAGTCTGGGGGATGCTATGATGTGGATTCGTTCAAAGATATTTGGGCTACTGTTATGTTGGTGATCATGGAGTATGTTACCTTGGATAATAGGTTTAAAAGAGCCCATTCTTACCACTTTTTTTTGCTTTGTCATTTTTTCCATAAAATTAGAGTCTCTCTGCCTTTCTTTATTTTACAATCTCTCCGCTCTAGCATTGTCCAGTACAAGAAAAATGAGAAGAAACCCATTCTACATGAAGGGTTGATCCTTTTAATTGTAGAACATATTAAGAAGAGGCCTAGAGCTAGCCCTGTCTTAACCCCTTCCAAATCTGGTTCGGGCAAAATGAGAATTAGGTATGGGAATGAGAAAGACAAGAGTTCTACAGGTTAAAAACTTAAGAAGGAAAAGGAGAAAACCATGGATACGGATACCTTTGTAGATAGTGTGGAAGGCTATGACAATATGGTTGATTCTATAGAGGAAGATAGTTACTCTGCTTCCTTGGTTTTGAACTCTGTTTCGGAGGAGAATGATAACACAGATGAGGAAGTGATGGGCTCTATGGATAAAGATAAAATTTTGTATTGCAGGAAAAAAAAAGAGGATAAGGAGGATGAGGAAGGTCAGAAAGTGCCTATTTTGGTTGAGTATGATAGTTCTGAAGACCATGATGTTTTGATCTCGCTGAAGCTTGAAGTGGTTATGGGTTGTGATCAAGATACTCAGAAGGAAGATATAGAGGTGGAGAACATTTCCCCTATCAAGGAGTCGACTTCACCTGCGAAGGAGACAGACAATGTCCCTGGTAACTCTTGAAACATTCCTTTTATCAAGACTATGGAGCTACAGGAAATAAATGTTCAATTAATTAAGGATGACATGGATGATAATATTAATCCTCCTTTTGGGGTTCTCCAAACTACCAAAGCTGCCTCAATGTACTCCTTTCAGTTAATGAAATGGGTGTTCCAGGAGATTGAGAACTTACACCTTAAGTATCGCTCCATTGCTGCTAAGGTGGATACTCTACAAACTCAGATGGAGTCTAGACCTCACACCAAGGAGGACAAGGTTACCAATGATGAGGAAAATAATGTCCAGTAGTTACAAGCCATAATGGAAACCATGGAGAATACTATGAAAAAACAAATGCTAGATTACAACAAATTTATGGGTTCGGCCATGGATTGCTTCTTGACCATAAAGGCTGAGCTAGATACTGGGTCTTTAGGTAACAAACCACATGACATTACTAAGAACCTGGAAGATGAAGGCCCCATAAAATGCACGAGATCAGCTCAAAATAAGAAAATTCATGACAAAATCCAGAAACTCTCTGAGTTCAATGCTACAATAAAGAAGATATTTGAAGTGAAGCAAGAAGCTGCTGAGGCTTGTAAGGAGCTGGTCTAGTGCTCTGGTTTCTGGGTTTAGTGGTTGGTCTTTTTTTATGGGTTTTTGGCTTTTGGTTTCTTTCCTATTTTTTGTTGTTAGCTTTTCTGCGTACTGGTTTCCAGTCCTGTCTCTTTTTGGGGAGCTTCATTGTCTTATCTCTATTTATATCTTGTAAGGGGTTTCGGGTCCCCATTTAAAACCTATTTTTACTGCAATCAAAAAAATTTAGAAAAGTTGTCCTTTACTAAACCAAAAGACTAAAAGAATATTTAAACTATTTAATTTAGAAATCCTAATTTATTATGTTGAAAGTTAAGGATATTCATCTTCATATTTAAGTTATTTTAATTTCAAGATATCCTTTTTCCTTGCACTCAAACTAGAAAATCAAAATTGATAACATAAAGAAAAGACCAACTCTACTCCATAGGTAATGAAAATGACTCAAAATCTCAATTAAGTTTTCAATTTATGTTTCTAATCAACTTTACCATGCAGTACACTATTAGTGGCCATGAAAATGACATCACATTCTTTTTAACTCATTGTATACTCCTCCTTTTCCTATAGTAGGTGCAAAGACTAATATTATTTTTAAGAGAGAGGATACCTTCATCTGGAGGGACATTTTTTTTTTTATGTGAATACTATACCAAAAAATTTAATTAATCATCAAAGAGTTCAAGAGTAAAAAATAAAAGTTTGAGAGGAAACTTAGTCAACTCTCAAACATAACTAAAAAAAAGGGCCAAGCCCTAAACCAGATTTTCATACGGGCATTGTCCAAAAACTACCAAACATAAAGTATTTAAAAGGAGAGTAGAAAGACAAATCCTGAAGTGGTCAAAGAAGTGGTAGAGGAAGGTGGAGGGTCTTTCTTATCATTTATGGCTCCCCAACTGACAATCTAAGAAGCCTCAGGGTCTGGAAGAGTCCATCCATTTGCATGTTTTATATCCTCCTCCTTCTCATCTTTGCATGGTGAAATAGCCAAAGGGAGCCGAGGGAAATCTTTCAATGAGGTGCAACCTGTGGTTGAATATGTTGGCCAACCAGAAGTAGATTATGGTGGCCAAGTGGGTGATGGTTGAAGTCCCCAACTAAAATTGGAATCTTGTTTGTGAGCTAGAGTTTGCAAAGGATGACATGGAGCGTAATGTTGGTTATGGGGCCAAGAGCGAGAATGTCTCCTCCAACTGGAACCACTACAACATCGGTGCCATCCATGAGAGTGGGAATTAACACTAGAAGTAGACACATCTAGTGTAATTCTGGCCATAGTACATGGGGCATTTCCCTACTATTGAAGAAGGTCTTGCAAATGATAAACCTTATCTTCTTGGACTTGAATCTAGAGCATTACATAATTACAAATACATGCTTTAGAAAATAAGGATACAATAGTATTAATAATAGTATTTGAGAAAAGACATGAGTTTATTTCTTTCTAAATTGTAAATAAAACATTAATTTTGAAAGTGTGCCAAATTTGTAGGATAGGAAATGGAAGAGCTACGTGATCACAAAAATAATGAGAGGCCAAGTAAACATGGAAGGGAAGAATGAACAAAAAACTATGAATCTAGACCCAATAGTTTTTTTCCCACCGACAAAACTAGAAAAGGTGCAGAAAAGATTCAGGTTGATGATAAAAATGGAAATATGGATCTAGAATACATAGATAGTAAAGTCGAGAACCTAAAGGTAACCCTTACAAAAAGATAACAATTAAAATGTGCAATTTTAGGTTGTGTAATAGTGCACCAAATAATAATAAAAGCCAATATCCAAGTATAATGAGAAGATTATATATGCCAACTCTGATTCAAAACCTCCACTATAGGAAAGTGGCAAGAAAGCCAAAGGTATCCTTGTCAAGTTTGATATATTTCAAAAGCCATGTATAGGTACCAACTTCAGTACTTCCCCCGTGGAGTGCGACAATAATGCCAATTTTATGAAAAAGTTCTTGTTCCAAAAGACAAACCAAAAGCTCAAAACTCTCTTTGTCTTAGCTTGAAAGAACAAAATGTGCATGAGCATCGTCCCACCTTTGAATGGAAATTTTCTCTTAACTGAAGAGGTCTTGAGGAGGGTGCAGACCATGACGATGGAGATGTAAAGCATGGAGATCTGGAACTCTAGCCAAATGGATACCTTGCATCCAAATTAAAGGTGATAACCAGAGATTATGTATATTAAAAGAGAGGTCATTATAGAAGCCAGATCCATTCCATTGTAACTAGGGCCTGGCAGCCTCCCATGCATGCCAAATTCTTTTTTCCTCAAAAAAACCCTGAATTTTTAGAGGGTCTGTCATAAGAAGAAAATTTTGAAAGTCCAACTCTTTCCAAGCTAAAAAACATAAAGGAAATCTAGATGAAATTAAATGGCACAATAAAACCTTTCAATCTTCCTCACTAATTAGGTTGTGAATTATCCACTTAATATACAGAGCTTGACCTTGTCTCTGGATAGAAATGAGACCAAGTCCACCAAATTGACAAGGGAGGAAACAATACTCCTAGGCCACATGATGAAATTCATGTTGTTGAGTATATGAGGCCCATATAAAATCTCTGAGAAGGCAATCTAATATGGCATAAGCTTATTTTGAGAAAGAGAAACATGAAGAGTAGTAGACATGTGTACAAGAAAAAATCTGGTAGCAGACCTGGAATTTGCCTGCTAGCGAGCGAGGTTTGGTAATCTAATATGCCATCTTGGTTTGGATATTTTCCAAAATAACATTCCAAAGTTTGGCTATGGAACCATGAAAGGAAAATAGAATGTCAAGGGAATAGAATACCTAACCATGTTATATCCATTTCCAATTATATCACAATATCCATTATGGTAGTGGTAGGAAAGACTGGTGAAAGAAGAGAGTCTTATGCCATTCAATAGATGAACTAGAAGCCAAGATAAAAAAATTTCAAGGCACTCAAGATCATGTTGCGCATTGGTTTCATCCTCAATGAGAGTGAGGAAGAACTCATCAGTGAAGTGCCCATTGACAAGATTGAAACCCATCACACATTGACGGTGTTCTGATACATGGTCCCTATTTTGTTCGCACATACTGTCTAGCTTTCCATTCATGGTTGAGAGAATTTACCATCTCTGATGATAAGAAACTAAAAGTACCTATTTGGGTCAAATTTCCTACTTTTCCTTTTCCTTGTTGGCATTTCCTGCAAAATATAGCTCAACTGCTTGGTCAGGTTGTTTTTTTGGAACTCGGCCATTTTTATCATGCTCTCCCTCAAAAGAGGGTTTATGTAAAGCTTGATCTTTCCCAAGACCTTTGTGAGTTCTTAAATATTTAGATTGGTGGGCACTCTTTCACCTAGAAGGTAATGTATCTAAATCTACCCAATACCTATTTTCGTTGCCACTCTACGGATCACAAGATTGAAGACTATCCTTTGCCTACTTCTCAACCAAGGGTTATTCCTACGGAAACCAACTGATCCTGATCCCAGAGGTGCTAATAAAGAATCTAATAAAGTAGAGGTATCATGGACTACTATGTTTCAGAAGAGAAAACAAGGAATGACACCTTAGCCTAAGAAGGATTCCAGTAGTTCACCAACTCCAGCAAGGACCACCAAGGTCCTTTCACACCCTATTTCTCAGGGGACTTCTCCAGCCTCATCAGAGTTGGTGATCTCTCCTCCAACCATCTCCATTGATCCTCTACCTCTTCCCACTCCACCCTCTGCTTCAAAAAATTTCAATGACTCCTTCTGATGTCATTCTCATATCCCTTCTAGCCATGATGAGCTTGATATTATAGGGCCAAGGAAGCGTCCGCTTGGTCCTAGTGACATTTACACAACTTTCAACTCTTAGTCGACCTTCCTGTGTAACTACTTCTCCTTACTTTGGGATGAGGACACCATGAATGATGGTTTTTAATGGATTTTATCTCTTGGAATGTCAAGGGTCTTATAAACCTCTCCAAAAAATATATTATTAGAGATGTTCATCGTCAATTTCCTCAGATAGATGTTTAATGCCTTGAGGAAATTAAGATTGTGGGATTTCTTCTTTCTGCCACATGCAGAGTCATTTGGCCCTAGATTTTAGTTTTCTCATCCTCCCATGAGGCTAGTAGAGGAGGGGTAGTTACATTATTGGCTCCGCACTGGAAAAAGGCCATTATCAACCATGGAGAAGACCTTATGCATAGGCTGATGTGGATCCATTTTAATATTAATAATCATCACTTTGGTGTTATTAATATTTATGATCCCAATGACATTGTGGAAATATATGTTTTATGGGGATGAATTTCTAATTCATTGCCACCTACCACTTGGTTTTTATGTGGATATTTTAATATGATTAAGGTGGCTTCTAATAAGGATGGAATTTCACCTTTTCAATGAACAACTAGACAGAGAGAAGCCTATTTTTACATGCATACTAATCTCAATCACCATCTCCCATATGTGGCTTAGCATACCTGGAGAAATTATTGAGCCAGTTTTGAAAGCATTTTTAAGAGGCTTGATTATGCCATGATCTCCTCTCAATATTTTCTTCCTTCAAGACTTCCCAAGATTTTCCATTTTTGCCTTTTTCCAAATATTATCTTGTTAGATCACCTTCACATTAAATTTTGTATTGAATGTTGTTCACCGGCCATGTTCCTAACCTCCACCATTTTTCCCAACAAGTCATTCCTCAATCATCCCTCAACTCTAGCCCACATGAAGAATGTTTGTAACCTTCAACCTAGGCCTACTCAATTATCATGGTGGATTTCATGGTGGAATGAAGCCATTACTCAAATTGCACACTTTTTTACTTTTATGGAAAATAGTCAGATTATTTCCACCATCGCTACTATGATAGAACTACCAAGGATCTGCATGCTGAATTGACATTTGAACAATTCATCCTTTCTCCATAGAATTGCATCTTAAGGTGGTAGAACTCCAACATGCAAAGTAGGTTGTCAAAACTTATTCTTCTAGGCGAGCTCAAATAAAGGCATGTCTTCACTTGATGAAAGTGGTAGATCATGCTAGTAAATATTTTTTCTCTTCACTACATCCCAAGAATTACAATTTAGGGATTAAAACGATCAAGGATGGAAACTTAGTTCTCAATGAGCCTCTCAATATTTTGAAGGATTTTTTTGCATGCTACAAACAAATTTTCATAGCCTATGATTCCACTCCTGCCTCTCATCAAGCCTTCAAGGATTTCTTAGCTTGTGTTTCCAATCATATCTCAAACTCTTAGCAAGTTTTTTTGTGATAAGGCTTTGTTTGTTCAAGTACTTATGGAGGCTGCCTTTTCCATGGCTAATGATAAGTCCCCAGGGTGTGATGGCTTTCTCTATGAATTTTATAAGGCCTTATGGGAAATTTTAGGGACTAACCTTCATAATGTCTATTTAGAAGCATTGCATACTGGTACCTTGGGCGATCAAATTAATAGGGGAAACATAAAATTCATACCTAAATTTGGCAATCCTGAGGACATTTTTAATTGGTGCCCTATCACATTTGTCAATGTCTCCTACAAAATCATAGAAAATTCCTTGTCCCTATTAATTCACCATCTTCTTCCCAAAATTGATCACCCTAAGAAAATAGGGTTTATCCAATGTCGACTCATCTTGGATAATATAATTACAGTCTAGGAATGTATGGAATGGGCTTGCCAATCTAGTTAGGCTGATATTTTCCTCAAAATTAAATTTTCCAAATCCTATGACCATATTGAATGGCCTTTTATTCTTTCCATGTTGTCTACTCTGGGATTTGGTCCCCATTTTATTTCTTTTGTTAAAAAATTTTTTGGGACATATATTTGAGTTCCAGTTGGATAATAAAAAGCTCAAAATTTTCATATAATTGAATATAAACAAATTAATGTAATGTAACACACACACACACACACACACACACACACACACACACACACACACACACACACACACACAATTAAATTATATTTTTTTATTTTAATAGATGTTTGTACAAATATTTCTAGTTCAAATTTGGGTGGTCATGAGTCTTACTAATAATTTTCTCATCGTGACCTAATATTGTAGTGTAATATTAGCTATTGCTAAAGTTGATTAATGATGGTCTACAAGCAAAAAAATGAACAAAAAGGTTTTTAAAAGAAAAAGATGAAATAAATCAAGGAAGTCCAGGTTAAATCTAAATTGTCTTTATTAACTCCTCAAAAATATAAAGAAACAAGACCCCTTTTTTAAAGAACCAACGTGGTTCGCACATAATGCAATCCTCCATGACAAACTAGTACACTTCAAGGGAGAAACAAAACTTTATCTATATTTCTTCCAACCAAGAATACATTACAATGAGTTTGATTTGACAAGGATCAACTAAACTCTCATTATAGAGCCTTTTTCAAAAGTTGTCTTAGTCTACTCTACAACTTCATAGAGGCCTAATCTTCATGTATTTGCTCCTCAAGGTATTGTTGTTTCTTTCCCTTATAATTGGTCTGTGAAGACACTAATCCTATACATCCTTCACTTCTTAGTTATGATCCACTCTTCCTTTATCAGCCCTACTATTCTAAAGAAACATTTATTTCCTATAGACAGTTTAGTTCAAATTTTCAGAAACCAACTTTCCCAGTTGCCATAACTGTCAACCAATCCATCTAATATTTTTTGTGACAAGAAATTTCTCTTATTAGCAATAGGAAGTCAAAAAAAGTAGGAACCAACAAGTAAGAAAACTAAAAATCTAAAGAATCCATGATGCTCCTTTATCAGAATCCCTAAGTTAACAATATCATTCACCTTCTTCTTTTTGGCTTCTTCCAATTGTCTTGAATTTGCATCCTTTTTGGTGCTCCCACCAAATGTGCATGCTTGTATTTCCTCTTTCTGATTTCCTCTATCTACATCTGTTTACTCTCAACTTTTTGCAAATATTTTTTCCTTCTAATTTCCTTGTCACCTTCAAATTTCCATAACTCTACCCATTCACTATTCATCCCCTAGTCTTATTTTCCAACAACATCAAAATCCTTACATAAATTCACAACTGCACTTTCTTGGTTGAATCTACACCTTCCACCTTTGATACAACCTTCTTCACCAATTCTATACTTTTTCCTTCAAGATGCTCTTTTGAATGGAATAATAATGCCTCTAATCACACATTCTCTTTTGCAAACACTGATTTTCCAAGTTATCTTCATTATAGTTGTCATCTTCTAAAATGAAAGCATGAATAGAATTTTTCACAGTCAATAGGTTTTAAATGTTTTTGAGCATCATCTTTCATCCAAACATTAAAGTGACCAAAGCATGAAGTTTTGAACATCATGGAATTAAAATTTTCATCATTTTCTATCACTTGGTAATCACCTTTCTTAACTTCTTTGAAATGTTTGTAGTATTCATCAACATCCTCCTTCTCTTGTGTTGTCCCAACATTGAATTCTCATTGAACTACTAAAATCTCATTATTTTCTTCTTCCCTTCAATCCTTTTCTATGCTTATCTCCTTATTACATTCTTAGCATCCATTCCTTCCAAGAGACATGTGTAGATACTGCATATGCACTATCTACATCTTTTCTATTGCCCACATTCACAACTTGATTAGGAAAACAATTCTTTACCAATTCATCCACATAGGCATTATTGGTCCTTTCTTCAACAAAAGAAGAATATATTATAACTACATCAACAAGTTCTAAAGTAATATGGATTAGGGAGATATAGCTAGATCTATATTTGGTTCAAGAACATTCAACCACCTCTTATTGTGATAACAATAGCTCTATTACCATGACAAAGAATTTTGTGTTCTATGAGAGGACAAAACACATAATGATTTGATATCATTACATTTATGACTTGGTTGAAGATGGACAAGTGGAGTTAAAATATTGTCATTCATCCAAACAAGTTGAGATTTTTACCAAAGCTCTTCCAACAATGACTTTTATTACTTTTAGACATAAGTTGGGACTCACCTAAATTAATCATTCAAGAGAAGATTGAATATATGATCGATTTGTTGCGGATTGAATGCAAGAATTATACTTTGTTGATTAATCTCAAAAAAAACTTTCTCCTATCTATTCGTGGTAAATAATATTGTCTACTCGTTTAGAAACGATAGTCTTAATTTTTTATCTTTTACTTTTATTCTCATCTGATCAGCTTCAGTAGTTAATAAAACTAATCAGTTTTATTGTAATATTAATTAAATTTTTTTAATGAAGTGTGTGTGTGTGTGTGTGTAAAATTGTTTTTGTAATAGGACCTGAAAGCTTTTAAAATCATAACCTTTCAAAAGATAAATATTATTCACTGCATTTTACCATTTAAATTTATGAAAACAAATTTTAGTGTCTATCATTGAAAACAGAATATAAAAGTTGAGGACTTCGATTAGCGTTGAGAAAAAAAGCTTTACCGAACAAATGGTCTTGAACGTTTTTCAAAACTTACATATGAACTCATAATATTATTATTAACTATGGATATTCATATTGTTTCATTTGAAGATTTCTACTCGATCCATAAAACTAGAATTCTTGACAGAACACAACTCTACTACAGATGACTACGAATCTTCACAGACGATAAAATATAATGATCAAAAAGATCTAAGTGAACACTGCCATATTATAATATATTTACGATATAGTATTAAAATTGCATCTAATTCTTCTCTTAGAATTCTTCAAACTCTACATGATATCACTGTATTAGTAGCCATGAATGTGCAACAGATTCATTATCAGTCCTGGTCATCTCCTTAAGGGAGTTGGGCTTCATCAGGAGGGACAAATACATTGCCCTCAAGTGTGAGGTTCCTTGACCACCACTGACTAAGATGATGATTATTGCTGTCTTTC
Source organism: Thuja plicata (assembly GCA_018584345.1). Taxonomy (NCBI): domain Eukaryota; kingdom Viridiplantae; phylum Streptophyta; class Pinopsida; order Cupressales; family Cupressaceae; genus Thuja; species Thuja plicata. Next base: position 3,691,125 of record MU227137.1, read on the forward strand.
ACAAAAAGCTTAGCAGAGGGCAGCAAATGCCAGGGTGTTCTCTCTTGGGCTACTTCAAAACAAAACAGGTACTTCATGCGCTCATTAAGGGGTTGTCTATTCTGATTGTACATAACCCCCATCCTATCAAAATAGCGGATGTAAGAGCAGCAAATCGGGTCTTTCTTCCCAACATATATGTTGGGTATCCAACGGCTAACCCTAATGAAATCATTATACAACCCGCGCAATATCTCATCATCTATCATCTTATAATCAAACGCATTAGACTTGCATAAACCATGGGAACGCCAAAAATTACGCACAGCTGCTAAAGCTCTTCCTACCATCTCAAAGCACTTCACCTCGGGAAGTCTTGGTGAAAGAAATGGAGGACTGAAGAGATGGGCTTCTATTTTATCTCTCTTTTCTCTATCCATTTTCCTTGCAACTGCTATTGCAATGGCGGCTCCCAACGAGTGACCAACAATCCAGATATTGTGAGATCCATTCCTCTCTATACTCCTTTGCAAGTGTTCTAAGCCAATATCCACTCCACTAATGGAAGCATGGCGTCCATTGATTGATTTCCATATGTTTTTGATATCCTTTTTCAGAACATTAATTCCTTCAGAAATTGTACCTCTGAAGGCAACTACTTCTGAGGGAGTTGAGGTTCCTCTGCATCTCCACTACTTCTGCTTTGGCCCACCCACTTGAAAACGGCCCCAAATACTCTCTCATTGCCTTCTATTTTCTCTGTTATTCTTTCAGATATCTCGAATTTAAGTAAATTGCACCATTCGTTCGCCATTTCATTGTTTCTTTCCAGTTGGTATACAGCATTCACAAGGCAAGCAGCGATCCGTCTCCTCTCGTTGGGATCTCTCCTGCCATTTACATAATTCTAACATGAATCATTTTAATATAGATCTAACATAACTATTTCAAATATTGATAGTATTTTTACTAGAAATATAATACCATCAATTCGAAGAGATTTCTACAGTCCATTGAATATAAAAATGTTGTTTCTAGATTCAATTGTGTGCAAGGTTTTTATATCAATGTTTCGAATCACATACAAAGTGTGATTCAAAACAAAAGTTGATGTAAAAATCTTAAACACAATCGAATCTAGAAACAACATTATTTATACGTAATACAATTCAGTGTTAGAGATATTTGAAATAGTAAAATAGTGGTACACAAATGTTTCTGCTAAACACAATAAGTAGTTCGAAATCAAGTTATCATAAATGGCAGCTGAAGTTAAGAACAGAATTTATAGTATTCTGCTCGTCTGTGTTCATTAGCTTTATGAAATTAACGTAAGAAAGACTATAGACTTATATTTTATGCCACCAATTGGTTCTCTTACACCTGTAGATCCTAAAAACCTGTATACAACGTTCACTGTGGAAATTTTTCATTAAATATAGAATATAAGAGCATTTTGTGAACTATTAATAACCAAATGGTGGTGGAACATTCCGTAATTGAATTTCCAAAGGAAATTTGCAATGTTCAACTTTATCAAGTAATTTGTCGAGTCTTGCAACAGATTTAGACAGAGAAAATAAATACATGTGAGAAACTTAATAGACTATGGCAACGGCCACTGACCAGACAAATATCAAGGAAACTGAAATTTTGGAGTTTAATTTGAGTAAATTTCCATGCAAATATTACCAGTCAGGATTGGCGAGGTCTTCAATCTCATTGATATTGTTGGTGTTGTGAACAGCCATTGCAGATGAACGCTCATAAAGACAAGATGAGGATAACCTATTTGACTACCCAAGGGATTTTCCACAAGACGAGAAGAGTTTTTCTTGAAGCCCACACTTTAATGATTGTCGTTTATATTCTGAACTTTAAGCATAATTGATACTCTGAGCTCATAAGATGCCAGTTAAATCTACTTTACTTTCTTTCCTCTCATATATGAAGAATTTAGTCACATCCACTTTACTTTCTTTCTTGTCACGGCATATAACCACTTCTCTCTTTCACATAACCCACTGATATTTGTTCGCTCATAACTTTTACTATCTTGTTTTTCAAGCTGCATATATTCTTTCCAGATATTTTTCTGTAAACTCTCTTCTTTCTCAAATTGCAGTTGTATTTTTTTTCCTTAAAGTGGTGGCACGTACTTGTTTAATTAGATCCACAAAACTAGTTAAACCCAGAAATCCATATCTATTGGACAGTATAAAGATTCATGAATGAATGAATGAAGTTCTGATTCAATATACAACAATAAAGTATACTGATCTTAAAAAAACAAAGAACCAAAATCAAATTGAATCTATCTTAATGTCTATTAGTTCACAGAAATCCTTTTTAACCAACTAGTATATTATAAATAACACATATTCATTTTAAAAAGGATGAAAAATGGATTTACATGGCTACCAGTAAATAAAGGATAAGTCTTCTTGCTACATATTAAAATCTAAATACCGGTGACATATATAGGCCTATGTAATATTGTTGTTAATCTTTAAAAAGAAAATAAAAATAAGGAATATGGAGGATGCAAATTAAAAAAAAAAAGAATATGTAGCTGATAGAATTGCGCAAGAACAATAGACACTAATTTCTTATTAGCTAGAGAAATTGTTCAAATCCCACAAGACTAATATTCTTCTTTACTTTGATTAAAATATAAATAAAATATAAGATTCTAATTGTTGCTAATTTCTTATTAGCTAGAGTAATGGATCAAATCCTACACTACTAATATTCCTCTTTATTTTGATTAAAATTTAAAAAAAAAAAAAAGATTCTAATGGTTTCTAACTAGGACACAAAATTAAATATATTACAATTGTAAACAACCTCTAAATATGTAATCTGATGTTTATTACTGTTAATGCTAACTTAACTGTTAATTACTACCATAGGATGGTTACCAACCTCATGGTGAGGTTGGGGCCTGTTAGGACTTCGAAGTTGGTTACCAGCTCCATATTGGAGTTGGGGTTTGTTGATTTTCTTTCTTGGTTTTTGGTTTTTAAAATTGGCATAGGCTGAGGGTTTGCTTTATGTGTGTGCTTTGCTGGTTATCAACACTCCTCGTGCTATTTTTTTGTTCGGGTTAGCCCCCAGTACTTTTGGCTGCTTTTTAAAATAAAAAACAACCTCTATTTCTAATGCCACATCTTAAAGTTTCAAAACTGCATGTTGAGTAGGATCTAATCCTCTACCATCCACTAAGAAAGCACTGTGATATTGCCTAACATGTGATTTTAGTGCATAAAATGAAATTCCTTACATTAAGTGACCAAAATTTCTTAATTACAATTTAATTGCCATTTAATACAAAGTATCACCTCCAAAGAAAATTTTAATATTCCCAATTTAAGGAGCCCTTACATATGGGCCCTCCCTATGTGATCCATAAAAAAAAATCGAATGCCCTCCTTATCTTTAGTAAGATAAATTCTACATGGCACTAAATCATGTGTTACAAAACCCTTTTCCTCTACTATTCCATGTTTTAGAGACATCAACCCTTCATATAATTTAATTTGATCAAGGAAGTGCTCTTATATTCCCTTTTTCACTATATACCTTGGTTTTCTCCTTTATAGAGGCGGACCCATCATATTGCAGTACAAAGTTTGTAGCATCAAGTAACATACATGTTAGATTATCCTATCATATAACACAACATAAAATCTTCAAGGTCTAATGAAGAAATTGCATTTGCAAGAAAAGATTATATATTTTATTTACATCATTATAATTAAATCCCTTAATCAATTACACTTGATACACAAGTCTAAATTTATGGTTGGATTTAGAAAAAATAACTAACATGAAATTCAAAAAGGGGACAAAAATATACAAATTTGTACATTGGACTTACTTACAATTGAGTAGAAGTAAAAGTTAATCTTGTTGCTAGTCAGCTTGCAATAATAGAATTCAATGGTTGCAAGTGACCTAAAATATAAGAATAAGTCTATCAATTTTCACAAGTAAAATAAATACCAAATTTTTAAATCAACTAACCTCAACAAATATCAAATATAACTTGCATGATATGAGTTCATGTTCCTTTTATGAAGAAAACAAAATATTCTATTGATAAATTTCTAGCATGCTTCCTCCATCCTTTCAATCTTATTTAAAATTTAGGTAGGCCCTTATTTCTATGTATTCTCCTATCATTTTCTTCTAATCCAATAATTTGTTTCATCACCTAGGCCATATGTTACCATTTGTGCCTTTCATATTTTGTCCTCATCTCAAAATTAGTTATACCTTGTAATATGGCATCCCCTAATTGTCTAGGTCTTGTGGTCCTAATTTGAGCTTTAATGGTGTAACATAATGACCTAGGGAATTGTGTTCCTAGGAACTTAGCACCCACGATGTTATGTTCCCCGAAGATTAAGCTGAAATTAGAACCGGGGTCCCATCTCGATGTTTTAGTGGGGTAGTTGGATTTATATTTGTCTTGCTTGAGACTTAACCCCGAAGATGTTGCAAGAGGTATATAAACACCCTATCTCTCCTCATTTTGGTAACAATAATCAACATTTCAAGAGCTCTCATACATTCATGATCAAACAATCAAATTTAAGATTTCAAGGCAAGCATCCAAGCATTCAAGATCTAGACTTTTTATCAAGTATTAAAGGTGTTCTTATCCATGGATCAAGCTTATTTCCCTTATTCAAGGCCAAGAAAAGAATTTATCTATCAAGGAAGAAGATGCACACATCTATATTCATCCAAACCTTCTTTCTTATTCTTAATCAAGTATTGTGGTGAATACAACATCCATCATACAAGGTTTATCTTTCATGGTTTCATTTTGGGTTTCACACTTTTGTTACCTTTATATTATTTCAAGGTTGATTCCAAATAGGGGTTTGACTGAGGAAAACATCTTTATCCAACCTTCTTCCATGTTTTTCTATGTGCAAGTTCAAGTGGCACAACTGTTAGAACTATTCTGGAAATTTTGGAAACTGTGAAAGTTCCAGGTAAAATCACAGGGAACGTAACAAAAATCTATAAATTTTACCCAAGAATAGAGAACCTATTTTGATTTGTACCTTACAAAATAGCTTCAAAATCAAACTGTAGGTTAATACAATCTTCTAGATCTTGTTTCAATTGATTACAACCATTTATCTATTTTTCGCCTATCTTTTTTTCTAAATCTAGTAAATTCTACTTATTTTGCGTTCTATTATACATCTTGATATCGTCATATACATTTCAAACCATAATTAGAAAAGGATAATTGAATCACATATACCTTAAGTTCAACTTGAGCCTATTGAGACATCCTCCTTCAGTTGTACATTAGCAAAAGGGGAACAATACACATTGCTAAGCTTTCCTCATTGTATATTTTAGTGAATCTGACTCATAAAATTTCCACTTTTCATTTTTTTCTTAGATTTTATTTGTTTGCATTTTATTTTAGGCATTATGTTTTAGTCTTATTTTTGTATTCATTGATGAAAAAGACAAAAAAATATTTCATATTGATATATTAAATCTAGTTCATTCTTGCATTGCATTTTCATAATTCAAAACATTAAAATTCCAAAAATATTCCTTTTCATGCATTGTGTGTCTCATTATATTAAAAAATACCTAATTTTCTTGTACAAATCTATGCTTCCTTTAATGATCCATTTAGTACTAAAGACTTTGATATGATGGATGAAGTCCTTGATGACTTCATCTCTACTAAGCCTTCCTCATGACCCCTAAACTATATTTTTCGCAAAATTTGACTAATGTGATAGAAGGATTTAGCGTATAGAACAATCCCCTTTATGAACCTCTCAATTTTTACTTTCCCAAATCTTCTCTCCCTCATGAGGACATATTAATAAAAGAACATATTTTTTACCACTTCTCTCAATGATCTCCCTCTTTGGGATGAACCATTGGAGAATGATGTTGAATATTCTTTTGATATTCATATCCCCGATGAGAGTCCCTTGGTGCAAGAGGATGATATATTGGAGGATTACTATGATACATCTCTTAATTACATAATATATACATCCCCTCCTGTCCATTTCAATAATCTTCCCTATAGAGATGAAGCATTAATGACTTATGTTTGTCCTTCTCCTAAAGTTTTTCATGAAAATACCTTAGAAGCATAGGATGATATCCTTGATGCTCTTTCTTTTTCAAATGGACCTTTTGAGAATAAATAACCTAATGAAGTCAATACCATTCAAGATACTTCTCAAAATAAATCATTGATTGTTTTAAAAGGTGCCACGTAACGAGATTATCATGAAGTGTCATACAAATATATATCAACAATCCTCGAGAAGATCCTAATTAAGTCAACACTATTTATATGAAATCTCCACCTCCTTCTTCAATTCTTTCTCCAATACAAACAAGCGCACCATAAACTCTTGAAGGTGATAATTGGGGAAGTTTATACTTCACACTGACCTTTCGTAGTAAAAAAAAAATCTTTAATTTGAGGACAAAACACCTTATTATAACACATGTATGGATATTGATTGAGAATTTTTAAATTTCAATCCAATACTACCCAAAAGAGATCCTTATCTTTCTGATATTCCAAACCTTGATGATGGACATGGCATAAGATGTATGTAAAAAAGTATTAAAACCCATGAGAAATCTACAACACATTTTTCTAGAGAAACTCAAGGTTTGAACCAGCCTTTGCATTTGTCCAATCAATCTATACATTATTCTCTTACTTTGTCATCACAACAAGAGAATGTTTTTTTTGAGCTTCTTAAAGCCATCTTAGTTACTCTTCCTTTGAAAAACAAATGAAAAAAATAGAAAACACAAACTAGATAATTCTTCCATTTGCATGTTGTACCGCCCTAAAAAGTTAGCACCCATAATTGGATGCTTAGTTAGGTATCATTTTGGTGATTTTGATATTTCATGTCAATTATGCTTGATCAAGCTACATGTCCCCCCTATTCTAGCATCTTCCCTATCTCCATGGCTCCCCATTTCTTTTTTGGTGCTTTTTCCTAAGTATATAATGCCTTGGGTGTTATTTTTCTAGGAACACAATGTCCAGGGCATTATGTTCCCTAGGTTTGAGCCAAAATTTTAATTATGAAAGGGTTCTAATATTTTTTTAGGAAATTATATCCCATGGTTAGCCTCACTTGATTTTGAATTCCTAAATGTGTGAGAGGTATATAAGCACCCTATCTCTCCTCATTTTGGGATCCATGATTTGACATCTATACTCAAGCAAGTAGGAATCGAGTGAATTCAATATTTGAAGGCAAGCATTTAAGATCAAGCAGCTCTCCAAGAATCCAATCAATTTTGAAGGAAATAAACTACATTTTAAAATTATTCTCTCCCATAGTGGCTTAGTACAAGAGTTCTTAATCAATAAAGAAGATCATTTTTCCATCCACATGCATTCTTTCTTCATAGAAAGCTTTCAATCAAGCATAACAACATTGAAGATATAGGAGTAGCACCTATAGATTCATGCATTTATGAAGTCATCCTTGATTCATCTCTACATTGCAAGGTCAACAACTATAATTCAAGCATCTTCAAGAATATGTATGATCTCAATATCCATTAAAAAGGTATTTACAAGGTAGATATAACATAGAACTTTATATATTTACTTTTTTTTACACAATTTCATGTCATTTTTAAGGTTGATTCCTAAACATGGGTCTGACCAAGGAAAATGCCTTTTTACAACCTTTTCCCTATTTTTTGTGTTCAAGATTGGGTGGCGCAATAGTCGAGACTTAATCTAGAAAGTGCAAGATCTACATAATTGATTGTGAAAATTTTGGGCAATACCCCTAGGCATTGAACACCCCAATCTATTCCAAGGGAAAAAATGCCAAAGGCATTTTTTATCTAGAAAATCCACTTCAAATTTAGATCATGGGTTGGTACAATTCTTGGATTCCTATTTCAAGTCATTACAACTTCTTGTATATTTTTTCTTAGTCTGTATTTCCTCTAACCACCAATATTTAATTAATTAGTTTTCTATCTTGCATCATTGGGTCATTATTCCTCAAATCCATTTCATTCTTAATTATAATTAGTGAAGGAGTCATTTTATGACTTACCTCTTCAAACTAACTTTGAGCCTAGCGGGGCATCTTCCTTCCAAATTGGAATTAAGAAAAGGTGAGAAATCCCTTGCATTTCACCCCCCTACCTAACCATATTTTATTCATGTACACATAAATTATCAAACTGGTGGCTATAAGTCTAATGAATATTACGATTTGAAATGTAAAATTCAAGAACTCATTGATTGTGGTATATGATTTAAATGATATGTAAAATGAATGGAACCTTTGTAGTAATTATTATAAATAAAATCTAAGTTCCTATTATGTTTCTCCTCATTATATGACATTATTATCTTATCCTTTGGATGCTCATTGTCATTTATGGTGGTGTGATTTTAGGTGCAATCATACTTTTTGAGAAACATAATAGTCTGATAATCCTTAAAGGATCGTAATTTTTCATTAGTATACAAGGAAATAGGTTTTGAAACATTGGTTACATGATCACCAAGTGACAACATTCAGTTAAGCATAATGGTCACCGAAACAGTTAAGTGTAGAGGTCACCAAAAATATCTTAGCACAATGATCACCAAAATTAGTGAACACTGATAGTACTATCACCGGTAGACACTTCAAAGATTTAAATGAGATCACAGTTGACAGACATCACTAAGCACAAACTATAGAGTAACCCAAGCACCAGTCTATCGAGAGATAGTTTTATTCTCAAGAAAAGAGGATCTGAGACACACGTCAGCTAAAACACTTTAGTTTTAAATTAGCTTTATGCTTAGCTATAAAACCATTTCTTAAGGATCAATAATAGCATAAGTAATAGTTTTAATCAGTTTAACTGATTGTAAACATGCAAATTAGGAGATCAAGGTCAGGTTGTAAACCTTTGATCATAGAGTTTTTCTTGTAAAGAGTGAAACCTAATTAGGTCAAAACCTTTGTATCTATATTTGTATAATCAATCAAAAACATGATGATTGTAGCCGTAGGGGACATCTATTGATTAGACAGAGAGTTTCATGTAGAAGGACAGAAAAATAAGAATTCAATTATGAAGAACAAGATTCAAGGCTACCGAGCAAAACAAAATTATTATCAATCACAAAAAGTGATACATATATTTTGTGAACTTAATGGATCTGTATTTAACAATTCAATATTGGAAGTTATCAGTGTGTGTGAGTTAATACACCTTCATGAAATTAGGACAATTAACTACAATTCTATGGAAAGAAATAAGAAAATTAATCTAAAGAATCGCATTTAACATCCATAACATCTCATGTTTCTCTAACTAGGCTTTGCAAGTAGAGCTCTCAGCCTTAATATCCACTAGTGACCATCCTAGAATGAGAAAAATATTATAAAATGCCTAATCTAGCTCTCAATTCTCTCAATTTGATATAAATATGAACTCAAATGCTCTCATAAAATGATATGATATCTCAATTTACTATGAAAATACTCTCACTATTGCTTAAGATGCTATGAAATTGCCTATAATGAGGATGCTTTGCATTCAAATTTTCTAGGATCCTTTATGCTTGACAAATACTTGTATTTATAGCAAATTCCCAAGGGTAGGGAGTAGAGTGAATTGACCATGACTAAGCCTTGGTTAGGTGAAAGGATTTGAGATTGTTTCAAATGAGGGGATAATTTAAATGGTCTTAAAGGTTGGGACAAAGGGACAAGATTGAGTGATTGAGATTCAATTATGAAAATGAGTGATTGTGATTCAACAATTTGGAGTGATCCATGTGCTTTGTATTCTCAATTCTCATTGGTTGCTTAATTAATGTTGAAAGACATTAGGATTTATTTAATTCCATCAATTAATTAAATTATCCATGTAGGGTGAATAAGTTAAATTTGATTTTTGATTTAAAACTATACAATTAATTGATTAAAATCAATTATATAATTTTGATTGATCCTTTGTGGATTGATATTGATTATTTGATGTCATTATTAATTAATCCTTTGATTTAACTTGATTTTGTCCACTTTGATTGATAAATGTCCATTTGAATTGATTTTGATCCATTTTAAAGCATTTTGAAGCATTTTAAAGCATTTGGCTGAGATTTGCAGATTTGGTTGATTCTAAGACACCTGCCCAGTTTTAGGTGTCTACAAATGCCGTTCTTTGAATTGATGTGTGAAGTGCATTGATTCAAAGTAAATTGCATGTCCTGATCACTGATTGATTAATTGATAACCTAATCTAATTGATAACATGATTTGATAACAGATGATAAAAACTTGATTCACAACTCTGATTTGAAATTCTGATTTGATACCCTGATTCACAACTAATTTGATTTGATACAGAATTCCCCACTGATAAAAAGTTTAAAATTTGAATGCCCCAGATTTGATACAAAATCTAGATTTGATAATTTGATGATGCCCCCTTAGAAATGAAACAGATTGATCTACAGATGAAAAACATGATAAGATTGATGAAAACAAGATCCAAGATGTTTTCATTTCTCAAAACATTGATAATGATAAAGATTGCACAACAGGCCCCAGTTTGCAGAAAATGAAAATTTAAGCCACATGGGGTAAAAATATCTTCAAAATTAGGGCAAAATAGCTTAAATAGGTTGAAAATCCCAAATTTACTATTCATTTTTACTTTTGACTATTGAGATTTTGCTCTAGTCCTACTGTGATTGAGAGCAATGGTGTTCCCTATCTGAGAGCATCGATTCGAGACAGCATGCCAGTATCAGAGACCTTTGGACTACAAACCTCCAGTGAGTGATTTGAACCTTCCTAGTGTATTTATTTCTCTTTGTAATAGAATTTATTATCAATTTTGATGCTTTTTTAGAGTAGATTTAGCAAAATGTCACGTAGGAGATTTTTGAATGACGGTTAGGATAGTGAAATACTGCGTCTGCATAGTTAAATAACATGTAGGAAGATTTCAATGATGCGTAACAATTAGGTTAAAATGTGCAACCCATGTTTGTAATGACGTGTAGGAAACCCTTTGTAAAAGTAGGTTTTAAATGTCGTCTAGGAGAGTTTAAATATCACGTAGGACTTTAAAATGTCGCGTATGCTATAAAGAAACACCTCTGAAACTTTAAATGATGTGTATGATGTTTTCACTGACACGTAGCTTGAAATGATGTGTCCTCTTATTCAAGTGATGCGTAGAATGATTTTGATAAAACCCTGATTTAAAAAAGAACAAGTTATCTTCGATTGACCGTCCGGATGACCGGAGTAATTTGCAAGGTAAAAATATTTGATTCCATGTTGTTACTTAGTGTTTAGGATATTAGAATAAAATCATACTAGTGAATGTTTAATGTGTCAATAAGATTGATCAAAATATATGTCCAAATTGATCCCTTCTCAAGATCTAGAGGTTAGGAACAATAGGTTGATACGCTCAAAAAGAGAAAAGACAGATTTAATATGTTTGATTGACTTGGAATGATCCACCAATAGAAAAATACGAATATAATTCACTTCATTTTCAAAATTTAGGCACATTACCATAAGTTATATGTACATAATGTAGCGGCTTGGGTATTCGATTTAGTAGTTGAGTTGACCTTTCCAGAGAGATGTATGATCGAGACATGTGGGCTCGGATTTCTTCTTGATCCCCCTCGATTTTAGCTGAACCAAGGTTTATTGACAACTATGGCACTCTGACCATAACCTTCCATCTACCCCTCGATGAGATGACCATCACAGTAGAGAATGTATATAGACTACTGAGGATCCTGATCCATGGAGAGCGGGTTTATTATGTTCAGGTCTACGATGGTAGTGCATGTAGAAGTTAGTATTCAGAGATGACACCATTGATGATGACAACATGTTACATGGGCATAGTTCACTTCATTTCCTACTTTCCCATCTTTGTTAGGAGCAGTGATTGGAGGACTTCTATTACCAGATAAGAGAGGTCATGGATTTTTATTCAGATGGGGCCACATATTAGAGGACTTTATTGCTCATCCTCAGAGATTGGACTAGGGATCTTGTGTGTTAGCCCAACTATATCATGATTTACATGAGGTTGTTTATAGGAACAGCCTGGCTATATCAACAGGTGCAGTTCTATTATACCTATGGACTTGGGATCATATCCCAATTACCAGACCTATATCAACATGAGTGTGATGTTGAGGATATCCATACGCATTTCTATATGATGGCATGATTGTCCAGCATCATCTCGGCAAGGTTGAGTTTTGGCGTCAAACTATCGATGATATTGATTAGGTTGTATGCAGACCATACTTGGGGCTGCGAGGGATGGAGAGAGGATGATGATGAGCTTCCATATATTTTTTCCCCTTAGTGGATGATTGGGCGGTCACCACTTTGTATAGAGAGATTCTTCTTTGGGAGAGTTCTCTCACAGCATGGTCGTGTTCAGGATATGTCGCAGGCTATGGCATTATATCCTAGAGTGCATGCATAGTGATCCATGTGGGGAGCTTAGGTAGATTATCAGTATGCATGTGTAGAGATTGATCAAATAGGTCATTTCAGATGGGATATGATGCATCATGTGGTCAATGCAAGGATGTTCGTTGAGTATCAAGAGTAGTTTTCTCAACATAGATTTATGAGAATCACAGATCCAAAAAATCCAATTCCTAATGTTGATGTGATATCTAATGATGATGTTGGAGATGGGGATGGTGGTGGTGGGAGACCACAGAGATAGAGGGTATAGAGAGCACCTAGTGCTCTGCGGGTTCAGAGAGTTGCAAGACCTCAAATGTAGGGTGGACATGTGAGAGCTCAACGTGGTGGGTTTGGAAATCCTAGACAGAGGCGAGCATAGGTACCGATTCAGAGATAGGCTTAGGCTATTCCAACTGTTTCTTGGGCTAGATCGAGACATAAACGTGTAAATGCAGCTAGACAGGTTCCCTTAAAGGTTCCTATATAGGGTCAGGATAAGCAGAGACTAGCATCTCCTCAAAGACAGGTATCTTCTTAGGTAGATCCATAGGCTAGTGTGGCACAGGTTTACGGTGTACCTCAGAACCATGTGATACCATAGGCACCAAAGGTACCTAAGGCACCTCCAATTCCTCCTATCATTGATGGTTTAGTACAAGATGTGAGAGGCTTACAGGTAGGGATGATTGCAGTTACTGGGCACTTGGATCATGTGAATATGATGTTACAACAGTTATTGGCTATGATGGCTCATTTACATATGAGTGCTAGCACGAGTCAGGAATCACCATCCACTCATGATAGAATAAGTGATAGGCATCCCGATGGTTCAAGGGATGGATAAGGTGCTACTGGAGATGGATCAGGTGCCCCAGTTGGGTCTTGAGATAGATATGAGCATGATATCCAGATATTGCATTTATGTATCATGTCAAGTTTTGATCAGGACCAATGTATGGATCATTTTGTCGATGTATCTTTGATATACAAAGTTGTTATAGACATTTAATGATGGACATTTATCTATGATCTTTGATTGATTTCCCTTTGATGTTGAATTATGTTGTTGATGTGAGATTTCTTTATATGCAGATCTACATGATGTCTATGATAAATTTCTTTTTATTATGCTATGGATACAATGTCTTAGATTATGACATAGATAGATGGATGCACATGATGTTTAGGCAACTATTTCTATGTGATTTTGATCTTATCATGATGTATGGTTTATGCAATGCAATGATATGGGTGTAATACTTAATGCAATGTTAAAATGAATGCAACTATCTTTTTTAGATTTTGATGTATGCAATTTGGTTTATGAAATGCAAGTCTAAAAGATGAATGGATAAATGAGTAATGATTAATGTATCTTTTCTTTTGATTTTCTCAAGATATGTAAAAATATAATGATTAATGATTAATGCTATGAAAGGATGCAAAAGATAATCTCACATTATTTATTTGGAACCATTGAATTTGATGTAAACCCCCAAAAAGGATGAACCCCCTTGAACTTGGAAAAATACTCTAAATAAATGAAATTAATCTAATATGAACATGCAATACAATGCAACTAATGGTCACAAGCTTTTTGTGAAAGAACTGCAAAAGAGATATATTTTCATCATTGAGCATTGTGGAACTAGGAGTCAATACAATCCTTACTAGTGCCACTGTGACCATAACAATATGAATATGACTTTCATCTCATTTGGTAACCTCGTTTAGGAACCTAGTACAACCCTCACTAGTTGAATGACCAACTATGGGAGTGTGAATACTGACTTCAACGGATTCAATGTTATAGGTGGATTTTGGTATTAAGATATTGAAGATATAAATAGCCAAGTTATCCTTTTGCATAAACAAACAAAGGTTGACCCTCCTTCCTATATGAATGTCCTCGATGGTTCTTTGATGACCATGTCCTTAGAAAAATTCACATAATTTAAAGGATCTCCCTCTAAATAGTCACACAAAAGCCAAGAAAACATCATGTCTTCATCATCACAAATCTAGTTGAAACATCATTGATGAGCCAAAAAGACATGACTCAAAAAAGTCAATGAAAAACTCATCAAAAATTTCAAGTGTATCAGAATGTATCAATATTTTCAAAAAGAATTCCAAACATTCTGATCATTTAGGGTGTTGTCAATTTTTAATCATGATAAAATAAGTCAATGAAACTCAAGGATCAAGTTGTAAGATCAAATTATTTAGGGTTAAACAATGATATCCATCAAAGCTTCCAAAATAGCTCTCCTCTGGATTCTAAAAATCTGCTTCTATCATGTGACCAAAATGTAGCACCTTTAAATCCATTTAGTACCAAAAATCCATGATGTTTGCCCCCAAGTGATAAATGTGATCAATGTGAAACTTAGAGAAACTAAAACCTAGAATGCAACAACGCAGCTGAAAAAATTTATTATGACTAAGCACAAATGATGAATGCAATGAGGATATGTACAAATGAGATGGTGACGTGCAATATGGACAAATGAAACTAGGAAAGACCTAAGGGACAAAAGGTGCCTGTTTCTAGGTTTTCACCTTTTGGGTTTAATGTTATTTTTCTCTTTTTTACCTTTTTTTTGCTACCAAGGCGCCTATTGCTAGGTTTTCACCAAGGCACTTTTCTCTTTTTCCATTTTTTTTTCTTTTTTTTTTAAATATATTTTTTTATCATCAAGGTGCCTATTTGCTAGGTTTTCACCAAGACACTTTTTTTTTTTTTTGCAATGTTTTTTACTTTCTTCATGCTCAATTTTCTCCTTTTTTTTTATTTTTCTGCTTTTCCATTATTTTTGACTTTTTCTCTTTCTGATTTTTTTTTGTATTTTGATCTTTTCTCCTTTTTTTTTGGGATTTTTACTTTTTCTCATGTACAAAGATTATGCTAACTCATCTAATACTCTAAATCCTCTAATTCTTGTTCATCTGATTAGGTATGAAACATCTTTAAATGGATGCTATTAATGGGTTCTTGTAACTCATCCCCTTCACAGTCAGCTAGTTTGTATGTTCTCGTTCTAAAAGAAGAAACAATTAAAAAAGGACCAAGCCAATTTGCTTCCCATTTTCCTTTCTTTTCCCTATCTTCCTGATTTTTAGGGTTTTCTCTTAACACTAAGTCTCCCACTTGAAAGGCTCTTGGTTTGATGTGCTTGTTTTAGTTTCTTGAAATTTGATTCTGATACACTTTCAAATGATCATAGGCTTGTGTTTGATGTTCTTCCAATAATTCCAATTGTTGAAGTCGGGAAACCCTATAATCATCATCTGTGATTAATCCATGTAGTGACACTCTTAGGGATGGTATTTCAACTTCTAAGGGTAGAACAACTTCGGCCCCATAAACCAAGGAAAATGGTGTAGCTCATGTTGGAGTACAAATTCTAGTTCTATAGGCCCACAATGCTTGGTTTATCTGAATATGTCATTCTCTTCCTAACTTATCAACCGATCTTTTCAACATTTTGAGGATGTTCTTGTTTGTAGCTTAGGCTTGTCCATTACCATGGGGATAGTAAATGGAGGAAGAATGGTGAATAATATGAAATGTCTCACAAATTTCATCCACATATTTTTTCTTTAATTGTTTTCCATTTTCCATAATGATGGCATGAGGAATACCATATCAAAAAATAGTGTGATTAAGGATAAACATGGAAATCTTCTTCCCCGTGGCAGTTGTCAAAGGAACGACCTCTACCCATTTAGTGAAATATTTTGTCGCTGTGAGGATGTATTTATGTCCATTAGAAGATGGTGGGTAAATCATGCCAGTTAGATCAAAACCCCATTGATAAAATGGCCATGGTGTGAAAAAAGGATGTAATTCTTGTGCAAGTGCATGGATCATGTCCCCGTGATATTGGCATTTAGCACAAACTTTCACAAATTGACAAGCATCTTTTTCTAAGATTTTCCAAAAATACCCCATGTGAAGGATTTTCTTTGTTAAATTAAATCCACTAGAATGCGACCCACAAATCCCCTCATGGACATATTTTAAAGTTAACCTTGATTCCTCTTCCTCTAGGCATCTAAGGAGCATTCTGTCAAGACCCTTACGATACAATGTGTCTGATAGGATGGTATAACGAGTCAATTTTCTTATGAAATGTAATTTTTGAGCTTGAGTTTGGTCCAAAGGTAAGGTTTGGTTTTTAGGATAAGTATAAATTGGTCCTTACCAAGGTGATTCATGTCCATTAAGAAGGGAAATTATTTGGGTATCGGGTAAGTCAAATGTCATTTTTTCCAACTCTTCCACCAAAAATTCATACGTCGCGTTTTGATCAGGCATTTGGAGTAATGAAGCCAAAGTAGCCATTGCATCGGCTACTCAATTTTTATCTCTTGGAATTTTCTCAAAGGTAATCAAAGAAAAATATTTTTTCCAATCATCCACCATCCTTTTATATGGCATCAATTTTTCATCTTTGGTGTTGTATTCATCATTGATTTGGTTGATGACTAATTGAGAGTCTCCATAAACTTATAATTCTATGACATTCCATTCCAACGCAATTTTGAGACCTATGACCAAAGCTTCATATTCAACAATATTATTTGTGCAAGGAAACAATAGTTTGTAAGATTTTGGAATTGTGAAACCTTGGGGTGTTATCGAAAGAATTCCTGCCCATGAACCACTTTGAGTATAGGATTCATCGCAACATAGAGTCCATGTCTTTTCTTCCACATTAACAATCTCTGAATCAGGAAATTCCACTTTAATTGGATGTGTAGACTCTAAAGGATGTTTGGCCAACTGATCATCAATTAGTTGCCCCTTGATTGCTTTCCTATCCACGTACTCAATGTCAAACTCACTAAGTACCATTACCCATTTTGCAATCCTTCCTGTTAGGGCTATTTTACTAAGTAGATACTTCAAAGGATCAATTTTGGCAATTAACTTCACTTTATGCATCAACATATAATGTCTAAGCTTTTGAGAGGCAAACACCACACCTAGGCAAGCCCTTTCCATGAAGCTATAATTCAACTCATACTTTATCAATGTTATACTCAAGTAGTAAATGACTCTCTCTTTTCCTTCATTATCTTCTTATGCCAATAGGACCCCTAAAGATTTCTCCATTGCTGATATGTAAAGTAAAAAATTTCTTCCTTTAATAGGTGACATTAAGATGGGTGGATTCACCAAGTACATTTTTAACAATTTGAAAGCTTTGTCACACTCTTCATCCCATGTAAAAATAGTATCTTTATGTAGCAACCTTGTGAACGAATGACATTTTTCTACCAATTGGGAGATGAACCTCCTGATAGATAGAAGTCTTCCTTGAAGAGACCTCATTTGGATAATATTCTTAGGAATTTCCATATCCATTATTGCTTGTACTTTCTCAGGGTCTACTTCAATTTCGTTTGTAGAAATAATGTAACCTAAGAGTTTGTTGGATTGTACCCCAAAAGCACATTTCATTGGATTGAGTCTCACTTTGTATTGCTCTAACCTTGTGAATATTTTGTCTAATATTGGTAAGTGATCCTTTCTTTCATGTGATTTTGCTAGAACATCATCCACATAGTCTTCTAAACAGGTATGCATCATATCATGGAAGATAGTAGTCATTGCTCTTTGGTAAGTTGCTCTGGCATTTTTAAGACCAAAGGGCATCACATTCCAAAAAAGGGTTCCCCATGGGCATGTAAAAGCTGTCTTTTCTTGATCCTCGGGTGCAATTTGGATTTGATTGTATCCACTAAATCCATCCATCAAGAAAAGCATAGAATGAGCCATCGTTAAGTCCACTATAGTATCAATTCTAGGTAGTGGAAAATCATCTTTTGGGCAAGCAAGATTGACATCTCTAAAATCCATGAAAACTCTAAGGCCCCGTTTGGTTGAGGAATTAGAATTTGACTCAAAACCTTATTATCTCAAAATAAGGTTTTGAAATTCCATTTTTGTGTATTCGAAAGATAGTTTGGACCATTTGGTTGACTTGGAAGATGATTGAGACAATCCATTTTTTGTGTTTGGTTGCCAACTTTGAAATTAGAATTGGAATTGAGAAATTCTTATTTCTGTGTTTGGTTGTACAATTTCAAATTGGAATTCAAAATACATTATCCATTTCTGTGTTTGGTTCTACATTTTTTTAATTATTAAATAATGTTTAATTTAATGTTTATTTATTTTGTCTATTTTTTAATTTATATTTTATTTTATTAATTTATATTTTTACATAGTAAATCATTAACAGGATTAATTTTTTAAAATTCAAGTTTTTTTTTCACTTCTATTTTGAATATAACCTACAACTGGAAATCCAGTGAAAGGTACTCCTTCATTTAGATAACCATTCCCCATTTTCATGAATTGCTTGATCTGTGTCTTCACTGATTTGCAGAAATTACTTGCATTTATCTTCTTTTTGTTCAGCTCCTCTGGACAAAAGTATACCAGATTAAAGTACATCACTCAAGACACTGAAGGGTACCAACATATTTCACCAAACTCATGTGATTCAGAAAACTTCACAAACACCACTTTTTCCAGATCTGTGTCATGTTTTAACTTCAAGTTGATGGATCGCTTGAACATCTTTTCCACAACAAATGTCACCTGAGAAATGGCTCCCAATACTCCCAATGAAACCCTAGCGACTTTGATCTCCTCGTCTTTCTCTGTCAAATGAATGATGTTTGCGTATACCTTTTCTGTAGACATAGGAACTACAATTTTAATGCCCATCACATGGTGATGGATTCCACCGCCTTTTCCCCACAAACTATCAAAACAGACGCTGCTGGTTTTGGAATGGGAAGTCACTGAACCTAACGAAATATAAAATGCAATCCATAAAAGATGAAATCAGGTTTTATTATTTGAATTCCACATATTTGAGTGGAAGTGGAACTTCTAGAAGTTCACCCAAAATGAGAATTCAAAAACACAAACCAGGTTTTTAATTTTGCAATCCAAACGACGGATTCGGCTCAAAATGCAAAAATCCACTGCCAATTCCACTCATATTCCCGCAAAGAAATGGGGCCTAATAGATTTTTCATATTTTGTGACCGGCACAATGTTTGATATCCATTATGCATATGAAATTACCCTTATGAATCCATCCTTGAGGAGCTTTTCCAATTCTTCTTTTACTAAATGTGCCACATGAGGGTGCATTTTTCTCAATTTTTTCTTGATAGGTTTCACACCGGACTTCACATTTAAATGATGCATTATGAAGCTTGAATCTAACCCTGGCATGTCAGCATAAGACCATGCAAATTTAATTTACTTGGCTTGAAATAATTCGATGAACTCCTTCCTTTCTAACGGACTCAAAGATGCTGCTAGTGAATAAACTTACGATCCTCTTCGGTGCCAATGTTAACTTTCTCCATTTGTTCAATAAGGATAGGTGACCATTCATCTTCATGTTTGGGTAGGTTACCAACCTCTCTTCTTTAGGTGCCACAATTGGGTTTTCAGCTTTGGAAAAATATGATATTTTGACTTTTTAGGTTCTAGCACTGCCACATGGTGGTTTTCACCACTAGACCTTTTCATTTTTTTTATTTTTTTATTTTTATTTTGTGGATTGAGAGGTTGGACCCCTGCCTCTATCATTATGTCCAGATTTTATTCATTGATGGAAGAAGATGGCTCAACCGTATTTAGGTATTGGGCCATTGCAAGGTCATTGGGAAAGTATAATAGGTCATTGGTTTCGGATAAATCCCAATCAATGAGTTTAGGGTGCATTAAGGATAAAGATTCATTTAGAAAATTGTCATTCGAAGGTTTTAAGGACATGACCTCATTTGAAGGTTTGTACATTGCATCACTTAGGTCTATGACATGGGCTTCCTCAAGATGTTCCATGGAAGTTGGATCAAAGTCTCCTTCACTAGATTCCTCGCTGATTTCCATGGGAAAGAATGCATGTGGATTAAATACAATATTTGAATCACCCCCCACAAAGGTACCCAAGGTTCACCTATCCATTGACTACTCCTAGATGCTTGACCTATGTTGGATTCTTGAGGTTCACTTAACACTTGTGTAGAATTCGAACCTTGATGTTCATTGTCTTGATTTGTAACATTTGGAATAGTTGCATATGTGTGAATAACATCAACTTCTATGTCATGACAAGACTCTTCAAAAAAGGAATCCCACTCATAATCCCTAGAATAATCTTCACTCTTAGAACCTACCATGTGCACACATTCATGGAAATCATGCATTAGACTGGAACTTTCTCCTTTATGTTGAAAACCTATTCCAGATTTCTCTTCTTTTGATCTCCAAGTGGGTTCAATGGGTTATAATAATCCTCTATTTCAAACTCCTAAGGGTCCTCTTCCCTTATATTCCATTTTTTGCATGATTTGATACCCTTTCCCATATTGATCGGTTTGAATGTTTATGTGTTGTATCCTTTCCATAGGAAAATTTGAAGTGTCATCTTCCTTATAGAGTCATTGTAGTACTTCATTATCCTCCTTCTCTATGGCAGATTTATCACTCCTCTTACAAAATGAGAGTTGTATTTATGAAGGGGATGAGCAGTTGATGGCTTCCCATGTGTCCTAGGAGAGTTTGGTAAAACAAATAAGGAAATTTAATATTCCTCCACTCCCTTGGAGTTTATTGTACATTGTTTTTAGAAGGTGTGCATCAATTCACTCATCTTTTGATATTGATCCTTCTTAGCTTGTTCTTTTTCTTCCTCGGCAGGTTTCAAAGTTTCCATCTTCAATGTAGAAGTCTTAACTAAATTATCATGTGAATTTTGACCCTCATAACTCATCTTTTCCTTTCCCTTAGTTGATGTAGTTGAGTTAGTTTGATTAGGGTTTGAGATGGAGGTAGCATTTGATGTCAACTTTGAACTTTCATCTTTAGGTTCTTCATTAATATCATTAGGGATGACTCCTTCCCTATTGTGAGGAATAAATTATTCATTAGTTGGCTTCAATGTGTTGCAATTTTGGAAGGGATTAGAATCTCCTCCAATTGTGATCTCCTCACCTCTATGTTTAAATTTTATGCATTGGTGATAAGTAGAAGGTACCGCTTGCATCTCATGAATCCAAGGTCTTCCCAATAGAATATTATAAGTTAATTTCATGTTGAGAACTTGACATATGGTATTTTTTTGATAGGTCCCACTTGGATAGGTAAAAAAATCATTCCTTTTGAAGACCTTTCTGGGTATGTGCAGGATCTGGTATACCAAGCTATGGCCTTAAGTGGCAATGAAAAATCAGAAATTCAGGGTTAGTCAACTTGACGTAAAAATTTGGACATCTAATCAACCTTATGTGAAAAAGTTGTAAGAATAGAATCTGTAGGAAATTGAATATAGTTTCGAAACTACTGGCCCTTTTCTTCAAAAAATTAATCTAATTGTTGAAAATTTTAGATTTCAATGCAGTAACATGAAAATTTTAGGAAAAAGATAAAAAGTATGTGTATGTCTGACCACCTTAATCACAAGCAAATGATGATATATTTTTACAAGATTCTAGATATAAGTAGTAGACTCATGCCCGGATGTGATGCATATTTTTGTATAATTTTTTATCAAATAATTAATTAATTATGAATTTTCTACTACGACTTTTTCAGAATAATATAGAACTCCCATGTCTGACCACCTTAACTAATTCTAAACTTTACAAAATTGGTTTTTTTTTTTTTTTCTTATAGTAGGCAAATCATAGAATGTGACGAATGTTTCAGATTTCAAAAAGGTTAAATTGTTTGAAATTTATAGTTGTTTTTCAATCAGTCTATCAATAGGGACTTTAGAGGTAACTCAAATAGAAAATAAGTAATAAATACTTATTGAAATCAAAATTGGCCATCAATTATATTGATGGAAACCTAATAATCTATTTAAGAAACCCTTTTCGTTTCATCAATTTTGGGTGAAAAAAAGGTCATCAGCTACATCGCCAAAGTCTGGAGGTCATAGGAAGTATGATAAACATGTTTTTTGGGTTGACCATCCATGTTTGGCATTGCAAAGCCAAAACCTGAGGCAAATACCAAGGCTAATCGGATATGAGATGTTATCAGATATAAGATAATATCAGATATCCGATATTATCAGATATCCGATGTCTCCAACCAAAATTTTGCTTTCCATTTCAACACTTTCAATATTGATTTTAGTTTTTTAGTTTTTTTATAGATTTCATATTTTATAATATTAATATTATACAAATACTAAATGGTAATAGCATTACTATTAAATTATTATTATTTATATTAGTATTGTATAATAGTAGTATTATATTATTTTAATAGTAGTATGATATTTATTAATCTTAGTATTAATATATTATTATTATTCATATTAGTATTATATTTATTATTATTTATATTATAATAATACTAGAGAGAGAGAGAGTAGGAGTAGGAGAGAGAGAGAGAGAGAGAGAGAGATGGGTTGAAAGGGGCCATGTGGTCTTCCTAGGGGTCCTAGTACATGATAAGGCATACTAGGACCCCTAGGAAGACCCCATGACCCATTTTAACCCATTTGAATGCTCAAGTGTGTCCTAAGGGGTCATACAATCCCTTGGGACACACTTAAGCATTCAAATGGGTCAAAAGGGGTCATGGGGTCATCCTAGGGGTCCTAGTACGTGATAAGGCCCCCTAGGAAGACTCCATGACCCCTTTTAACCCATTTGAATTCTCAAGTGTGTCCTAAGGTTTTGTAGGACCCCTTGGGACACACTTGAACATTCAAATGGGTAAAAAGGGGTCATGGGGTCATCCTAGGGGTCCTAGTACGTGATAAGGCCCCCTAGGAAGACCCCATGACCCCTTTTAACCTATTTGAATGCTCAAGTGTGTCTGAAGGGGTCGTAGGACCCCT
>MU227137.1:3718188-3745353 GCA_018584345.1 Thuja plicata
ACGTTGTGATAAGAAGCTTACCGATGATGTGAAGGATCAAATTCAACTATTTTGGCAATCTAACTCAAGAGTGTCACCAAATGTGAAGGATGTCTTGAAGTTGAGAATTGGCATTCAAGACCGCACCATGCATCCAAAACATTATTTGGAGGTGAGTCAATCAATGTTGTTCAAAAAAAATTGTGAGACACATCCAACATTGCAAATATCACAAAGAGCTTTTGAAGAATCGAAGCCTTTTTTTGTGTGCCTCTTAAGATTTGAAATACATGTTGTTGCAAATATCACGTGGATTTTTCAATGCATCATGAATTGTTATGATCCATTCATTTTACTTTGCATACTAGTGAAATGTTGGAGGAGTGTGGTGCAAGTGCTCTTCCAAAATCTTCAAGAGAATTGCTAGATCATTTTTTATGTCCTAGAGATGATGGATGTTTCTTTTATAGACAAGATTGCTTAAATGACAAATGCACTGAGTGTGGTGGGCTAGTGAAGTTTATTTCATGTTTTCATGGGGGCTGGGAACATGATTTTGGAAAGACAATTGTCCAAAAAAAGGTATATGAAACCATTAAATATACATTGAAAAGTGGAGGTGAAGGCTCTAGATGTGAGTTTGTTACAAAAGAATGCAATGTAGCTGATTTTATTTTAGATTTCAGGAAGAATCCTTTTAACAAGTATGCAAGGCATAGTCACAGGTCTCAGTGGTTGGATCAACAATTCAGGATTTGTAAGAACACTTTCCCGATTGGCACTATTATATTGGTCATTGACTTTGCAGAGAACTATACATTGCAGCCCCAAAATGAGTTGCAAGCTCAATATTACAATTCCATTTGAAGGTTTCTATTTTTGTGCACATAACATATAGACATTCCCTTGATAGTACAAAATATGACCGAAAGATAATCCGAGAATACCATTTTTATATGAGCGATGATAAATCTCACTCTCACAAGTATGTCCAACATTGCTTTGAGAACTATTTTGAGTGGGTGCAGGAAAATGATATTTCTATGGATAGACATCTCATTTGGTCAGATAATTGCATAGGTCAATTAAAAAATGCTCGTGTGTTTTATTGGTTATCTAGAATGCATGTAGAGAGAGGTGTACCTCATATTTGGAGTTTTTTTGAGGCTAGTCATGGAAAAGGGGAGCATGTTGGAGCAGGTGCATGTGTAAAGAGAGCTCTAGTTAAGGATAAATTGAGGATTTCAGGTGTAGAAATCCTTGATGCTTGTTCTATTGTTGATTGGTGTACTTCAACATCATCACAGGGGGACTCTTGATTCAGCGGTGCACTAATTCTTTTGGTTGGTTGAGTTGGGCACAATTGGAGATAGGTTGGATTGTAAAACCATGAAAGATTCTTCAAAAATGCATTCATTTTGTAGCTTAGATGCTAGTACATGGACCATTTGGACAGGAGAGTTGGCTTGTTTTTGTCCGAGGTGTCTTCAGTGTGATTGGGATCAATGTGAGTCAAGTGAGTTGGTTGATACATGGGTTCCACATTATATAACTCCTTTATCTATGACACTCTCTTTAATAAATGATGACATGGATTGTTCACTTAACCATGACCATCTTTTAGATCTTCCATAGCCAGGACATGTTTTTGCATTGGTTGCACCATAGGGAAATGATGAGAGATCAGATTACTGGTTAGCACATTGTGTATGAGGAAAGCAAAAACTTTCACAACCAATGACAGATGATGATATGTTCACATATCCAACAGGATTAAATGTCATAGCGGGAACATGGTTTTGCACATACATGATTATAAATAATGGTATTCCCGCATTTGAAGACTACAAGAAGAACAAAACCATTCTCATGTATTCACACCTTGTTATAGCAGCCAATGTTAAGTTGTTGAAACATCAAGGAAAACCAAAGACAAAGTAACTTTGGACTATTAGTAATACTGATCATGAAGCAATATTGAATACCCTCAAGTAGAGAGATGACCCTTCAGGAACACTTCAATAGGTAAGTGGAACTCACAGTTGATTACAGTTACGTTCAATACATGTTCATTGTAGTTTTATACTTTAAACTTGGCCAATAAACATGGTTTTGTATGTGGATTATAAGTGCAGTTGGATACATATATGGTAGACATAGGAGATTGAGGTGTGCATTTTATTAGCCCAGATCTTTTATGATAGTAAACTTCACTATGCATTGGCTAGTCATGTTCTTTGGTTCATTTAGTTACTTATACATTCATAATCTTTTTGGCTTGACCTATAAACTTATTTTTTTCTTGTGCCTTCTGAAAGAAGGGATTGGAATGTAGATGTCATTGAGTTCCATGTGGTAAACTTATGCACTTTAGGAGTAGAAATGACACTTAAAATTTTGATATATATAGTTCTGTATTGAAGATTTTGAAATTCTATATCTCAGACTTTTGATAACATTGATATAATCAAACTTGTATAATGATGAAATACATGCAAGAATGCAAATATTTACAAAAAATTGTCAAGGATTGATTTCAAATGTGTTAGATAAGATGTTTTATAAATTATTGTACAATAAAATATAAGGCTTTGTTGAATGTTTTCAAAGTAGTAAATTATGGAACCGTACAATTTCAAAAAGTCATAGAATTACATGAAAAATTCATCCATATATAGAACACCTTTTCTAGTTTTACTTCAAAATATCCCAAAGGTCTTGGAAATTAATTATATGATCAAAGAGTACTAGTTGGGGCAGCACTTTTCCCAAAAGGACAAGTCTTGAAACATTGGACAACTCCTCTAACTTAGGAACCCTCACTTTGACTTGGAAGGGCTAATTGGGGTACTTAATGAAGGAAGTACCTGAAAAACCTTGAACTCAACAAATATACCACTTGGGATACCTTGGAGCACATGAAAGAATATCATTTATCCATTTTTGGTTCTTGAAACAATAACCATCAAAAGTTATAGGGAATTGAGCATCTAGTCTATGTTTCTATGCCAGTCACATACCACAAAGAATTCGAGAGCATTAAGAACCATTCATCATAGGACCAAACCATCAGCTCCATTGGCTCTAGTTGGCTGGGTAAATTCTATGGGAGACCTTTCTTCACTTGCGTAACACCAAGAACGTTTCGGCGCATGTCGGACCGAAGTGTTCCCAAGGTGCACTAAGCCAAATTTGGCAGCAATTTTTGGAGATCCATATCTTGGACCTTGTGAAAAATATCAAATATTTGTGGAGTGCACAAGGACCATCTTGGGAAGGCCTACAAGCATGTGGCTTGGTTCTGGGAGATTCCACTATGATTCCATTTGGCAACCGGATCTCAGTTGGTGTAAAAAGTGACATTGTTGCTTAGTTGAAAGTTGCTCAATGGTGCATCTTTCAAACCGTTCATCATGGGACCAAACCGTCAGCTCGATCGGATCCAGTTGGCCAGGTAAACACTAGGGGAGACCTTTCTTCACTTGTGTAGCACCAAGAACATTCTGGCGCATGTCGGACCAAAGTGTTCCCAAGGTGCACTAAGCCAAATTTGGCAGCGATTTTTAGAGATCCATATCTCGAACCTTGTGATAGATATAAAAGATCCATGAAGTGCACAAGGACCATCTTAGGAAGGCCTACAAGCATATGGCTTAGTTTTGGGAGATTCCACTCTGATTCCATTTGGTGACCAGATCTCAGTTGGTGCAAAAAGTGACATTATTGCTCAATTGAAAGTTGCTCAATGGTGCATCTTTCAAACCGTTCATTGTGGGACCAAACCGTTAGCTCCATCAGCTCCAATTGGTAGGGTAAATTCTAGGGGAGACCTTTCTTCACTTGTGTAGCACCAAGAACATTCCGGCGCATGTCGGACTGAAGTGTTCCCAAGGTGCACTAATCCAAATTTGGTAGCAATTTTTGGAGATCCATATCTCAGACCTCGTGATAGATATCAAAGATCCATGAAGTGAAAAAGGACTATCTTAGGGAAGGCCTACAAGTGTGTCTTTGTTCTGGGAGATTCCACTCTGATTCCATTTGGCGATCGGATCTCAGTTGTTGGAAAAAGTGGCATTGTTGCTCAGTAGAAAGTTGCTCAATGGTGCATCTTTAAAACTATTCATCATGGGACCAAACCATCAAATCCATCAGATCTATTTGGCTATTTAAATTCTAGGGGAGACCTTTCTTCACTTGTGTAGCACCAAGAACGTTCTGGTGCATGTCAGACCAAAGTGTCCCCATGGTGCACTAAGCCAAATTTGGAAGCAATTTTTGGAGATCCATATCTCAAACCCCGTGACAGATATTAAAGATCTGTGAAGTGTACAAGGAATAACTTGGGAAGGCCTACAAGCATGTGGGTTAGTTCTAGGAGATTCTACTCTGATTCCATTTGGTGACCGAATCTCAGTTGGTACAAAAAGTGACATTGTTACTCAGTTGAAAGTTGCTCAAAGGTGCATCTTTAAAACCGTTTGTCGTGGGACCAAACCGTCAGCTCCATAGAATCTATTTGGACAGGTAAATGCTAGGAAAGACCTTTCTTCACTCGCCTAGCACCAAGAACGTTCCAGCGCATGTCAGACCGAAGTGTTCCCAAGGTGCACTAAGCCAAATTTGGCAACAATTTTTGGAGATCCATATCTTGG
Organism: Thuja plicata; assembly: GCA_018584345.1. Classification (NCBI taxonomy): domain Eukaryota; kingdom Viridiplantae; phylum Streptophyta; class Pinopsida; order Cupressales; family Cupressaceae; genus Thuja; species Thuja plicata. The sequence goes on from MU227137.1 coordinate 3,722,823, forward strand.
ACCTCGTGAAAGATATCAAAGACCTATGAAGTGCACAAGGACCATCTTGGTAAGGCCTAAAAGCACATGGCTCAATTCTGGGAGATTCTGCTCTGATTCCATTTCGCGACCGGATCTTGGTTGGTGCAAAAAGTGACATTGTTGCTCAGTTGAAAGTTGCTCAATGGTACATCTTTCAAACCGTTCATCATGGGACCGAACCATTAGCTCCATCGAATCTAGTTGTCCAGGTAAATGCTAGGGGAGACCTTTCTTTGTTCACATAGCACCAAGAACATTCCAACGCATGTCAGACTGAAGTGTTCCCAAGGTGCACTAAGCCAAATTTGGTAGCAATTTTTGGAGATCCATATCTCAAACCTTGTGACAGATATCAAAGATCTATGAAGTGTACAAGGACCATCTTGGGAAGGCCTACAAGCATGTTTCTCAGTTCTGGGATATTCTACTATGATTCCATTTGGTGACCAAATCTCGGTTGGTGCAAAAAGTGACATTGTTGCTTAGTTGAAAGTTGCTCAATGGTGCGTCATTCAAACTGTTCATCATGGGACCAAACCATCAGCTCCATCAGATCCATTTGGTTGGGTAAATGCTAGGGGAGACCTTTATTTTTTCGCATAGCACCAGGACTGTTCTGGCGCATGTCAGACCGAAGTGTTCCCAAGGTGCACTAAGCCAAATTTGGCAGCAATTTTTGGAGATCCATATCTTGGACCTTTTGACGGATATCAAAGATCTGTTAAGTGCACAAAGACCATCTTGGGAAGGCCTACAAGCATGTGGCTTGATTATGGGGGATTCCACTCTGATTCCATTTGGTGACCAGATCTCGTTTGGTGCAAAAAGTTACATTGTTGCTTAATTGAAAGTTTCTCAATGATGCATCATTCAAACCGTTCATCATGGGACCAAACCATCAGCTCCATCGGATCTGGTTGGCCAGGCAAATCCTAGGGGAGACCTTTCTTCACTCGTGTAGCACCAAGAACATTCCAATGCATGTCGGACCAAAGTGTTCCCAAGGTGCACTAAGCCAAATTTGGCAGCGATTTTTGGAGATCCATATCTCAGACCTTGTGACAGATATAAAAGATCCATGAAGTGCACAAGGATCATCTTGGGAAGGCCTATAAGCATGTGGCTCAATTCTGAGAAATTCCACTCTGATTCCATTTGGCGATCAGATCTCAGTTGGTGCAAAAAGTGACATTGTTGCTTAGTTGAAAGTTGACTCCAATTGGCGACCGGATCTTGGCTTGTGCAAAAAGTGACATTGATTCCTATTGAATGAAGGATGCATAACATGGAATTTGGAGCATGATTGAATGGTAGGAGTATGAAGAAGTATGAAGCAACACATTACATTGGTTGCAAGGATTATAAACAAAACATGAAAAGTACTTTTAGATCTATTCAAACATGGTGTAACAACAAAATAATAACATTAATAAAATGAAAACCAAATCTATAAAGGATCAAAGGTTGTCTCAGTGGGCATGCCAAATGTATGAATGAAGGAGATTGAAAACCAAATTAGAGGTTTAGTTATCCCAACATCACAATAATGGAGTCTTTCAAATAAACACATGTAAAATAAATGTTAAATAACATAATGCATTTCACAAAACATTAATTAATTTCACTCCTATCTTCCATGAATCTTGCAATCAACATTTTGGTGCTCTCAAAAGTATAGTGCACCAGATGGCTAATGGAGAATGAAGATGTAGTATGAAAATAATACATACATACAATGCATGGAAAATATATAATATAAAAATGAACATAAATACATAAATACAATGCATGACAAAGACATAATATGGAAATAATACACTGTTACAACACATTTCAAAGATATAATATGGAAATGATACATACATAGTACACATGAAAAAGATAAAATAATCAGAAATGAACATGTAGATATGTATATATATGAAATAGTTTTGTACAAAATGTGGCATATGCCATCTGCAAAAATTTACAAAATCAGTTCATATCTAGATAGAATATGGCATACACCATCTCAAAATGTGCCATATGGCATCTCAACATAAGAAGTTCAACTACAAATGTTTCTAGGACATCCTATTCTACTGGTGGATGATGAAAGTGAAGTCTCTTCGAACTACTCTTTGGCTCTGATGGATCCTGCATTCAAACAGAAAAGTGAAACCCCAAGTTAGATTACTTAATTTATATGGTTTCTATAAATAATAAATAAAAAATTTAAAATCATAGTCAACAATAATAAATAACTCTCATGTACCTCACCTCTATGTCTCCTTAGGCAGTCAGGAGACCTAATATATGTCATTGGTAGTGAAGGGACAATGCCACCAATGTTGACTCTAACCTGTATATATGTTTGAAAACATTAGATTGATGTACGACTTATACTATTTAATGTTAAATATTTGGTAGCAAATATGTGTTTTAAATATAACTGAATTAACATTAAAACTTCCCTATGTTGAACTTTCTTTAGGTAATGTAGGTTGGGTCTTCAATGATACAAACCCTTGGCGTGGTACCTCCCTCAAACTAGGGGTGACATACAAAAGTCAAATAGATAAGTTTCATACAATCATGACTTGATCATATTAAATATATACTTGATAGTAAAATACACACAAATAAATTTAGAAATATACGTACTGTGGGGCTATCACTCTGAATTGAGATGCCTGTGGCTCTATCATGGTGAACCGGTCTCACGACATCATCAGACACCACCCTTTGTCAAATAGAACATGTAATTAAATATGAGTACGCACAAGTGACAAGTATACTATGTATGCTTAATCAATTTAAAATACTTAATTACCTTTCCCTTGTCAATATGAGATGCCTGAACCCCCTCATTGCCCCCCCAGTGGTAACTGGTGAAACCTACATCAGTATGTAATAAGATGATCATAAAAATTTGAAAATACATGAATACAATATTATAATAAAAGGAAACCAATGAGTACATTAAAACATATGTACTGTGGAAGTGTCAAGGCCAAATGAAATGGCCGAAAGCGTGGACCCCTCCACATGTGTCATCTTCTCCTCTGTCCTCAACTAGACATAAATGAAACACAAAAAAAATAAGTGGGCAATCATTATAAGAAAATTCTATTAAAAATACAAACATTTAAAATTAAATGTACAATGTAACAAGTTAACTGTTTACTCTTACCATAATAGTAGGAGTCCATGGCTCTATATGCCCCTGATGTACATCTCCATGGGGTGTTTTAGTGCCTATAGTGTGTTGTGTAGTATCGTCCACCTCGAACACATAGTTATATGCATCACTATCACTTAGGGGACCCAAGCACATATTCTTACACATAATGCAAGTATGAGGCACACAAACATGTGAGCTCATAGAGGATGTGGAAGGGCCAAAAGCATCAGTATGAGGAGGAAACAATGCTGCACTCTGCCTAACGAGTAGATCACTCAAATGGTGAATGGCTTGAATATTCTGTGAGCCAGCCTCAGCAATAATATAAGGATGTTGCACTGTGGGAGGTGGTGAAATCTCGAGAGGGGGGACATATGTGTGGGATTTCATCTGATGTGCCCCTGGCCTGTCCTGGGGAGTGCCTAAGCCCACACCCTAGTTCTATCTCATGCTCCAGTAATTGACTTTATGACTGAGTACAAATTCAACATACAGTTTTTGTATGAAATAAAATGGCACATCCAAATTTCTATGGGGTGGTCTATCAAAAACCATCCACCAGCAATCCCAAAAGTTGTTACATATTGCCTCATTTGTACACCATTTAATTGACAACTTGGTTTTGTTGGGGTCCACTTTTAAATCAGTTTTGGGATCAACAAAAATGTTACATATGTCATGTTTTGTTATGTTTAGATCAGAAACTTGATCGTAGTCAAGTCCATCATCAAATTGGGTGTGCATGGATTCACGCCAAAGAAGTGTGACATTGTGTTGTTGTGTGAGTTTCTCCATGCTCTCAATAATGGAGGTCATCATGGAAAACATGAGACGCAAGGTGGGGATATTCGCATATGTGTTATAATATCCTCTAAGCTGATTTAGATTATCTCCTATGAGATCCTGTATTGGTCGAGGGTTTGAGAACGATTGGCCTTTTGAAGGCAGGGGATTGTTTTGATGTGGTTCTAGATTGTTCATGGACTGAGAGGGAGGGTTTTTGGATTGTTCTAAATCCATGTCTGATTCAAAAACAATATCAATTTCAACTCTAGTTTATCATAAATTTTACAAAATAATACACAATATCATATAAAACCTAGTTTTTTTTAAAAAACAATAAATTTCAATGCAAAAACAAAAAACAATAACAAAACAACTATATTTCACTTACCTAGTGTACTAGAGGAAATTTGATATTAGATACCTATCTGATGTACAATTTTGTTGGCTCGGTAACGCTGCTTCAACATTTTCACAATGAAAATATTGAACGTAGCCGCGGGAAACAATATAGTTCTACTAATGGATATCGGATATCCGATATTATCGGACATATGATATTATTGGACATTTGATATTATTAGAAATCTGATAATACTTTAGCTTTGGCTTTTGGATTGGCCAAGTGTACTGACACCTAGGCCTACTCAAAAGTCAACAAACTTTTGGGTGCACTTTTGGACGAGTGAAAAACTCATTTTTTCATATCGCCACTTTTTGGGATACCATGATCCTGCATAGACCCTTCTTCCTCATTGTAAGCCTTAAGGGTGATTTTCTTCTTAGGGTCAATGGATGATTCAAATATCCCTAAAGACTTGACAAGGTTTAATGTACAAATATTGAGACCGGCTTCACCATCAATGAGAACTCTCTTGACTCTATGCCTTCGGATTAACACTTCTATATGCAAGGGAAAATTTTGAGGGTGGGTAATATACATGTCATCTTGTTCAGAGAATGAAAGACAATGAGGAGCTATGAGATGTCCTACCATATTTTGAAACTTATCCTCCTCCAAGGTTATAGGGACATTAGTTTCCACTAGGGATTTTTCCAATATTTCTTTGTGATTAGGAGATAGTTTCAACAACTCCAAAATAGAGATTTGTGCTAGAGTTTTATGCAATTGATCCACCAAACTATAAGGCTTTATTGAAGAAGATGTTGGTTTATCCAAAGTAGATTTTGAAGTAAGACCAAAGGTTTTATGGGCACTTCCTTGTAGGGTAACTCCTGGTACTTGCCCCCTAGTTACAACATTAGAGGTCTCTTGAATAGGTTGTTCTTTGATTGCCACAACATTGATGGTACTATCATGTCTAGATATGGCATTAATAGTATTGTCATAGGTATGGGAAAAGTATACATTGTTTTTGCCTCTTTAATTGTTGCCATTATTCCCTCCATTGTTTGAGTTGGAAGATTCACCCTTTTCATGTTTGTAAAAAGGAGTTTTAAAAGCCGTGTGATCTTCATTGTTTTGAGGTCCTTCTACCTTTATCACACCATTATCAATTAGGTCTTGCACTACATGTCTCAAATGTATGCAATCATTTGTCTTATGTCCTCAATTTCTATGGTATTCACAATGACTAGACTCACTCCACCATGTAGGTTTGATTTGTGGTTCATATGGTTGAGCTCTAGGTAAGTCAATAAGCTTCTTAATGCCTTATCAAGGGGTTCACCCAAAGGCGTGAATGTTCTTTTAGGAGTTGGTGTAAAGAAAGGCTTAGGCTTGTTAGCCCCTTGATTGTTCCCAAAGTTATTATTGTTATTATTTTTGTTGAAAGATACCTTGGGTTCTTGGGTCACATTATTAGCTTGATAAAATCCCTTGGTAAGATTGAAAGAGGTGGCCTTCAAATTTTTAGCCTCTACAATTCCATCATTCACAGCTCCTTTATTGTTATTCCTCATCCAAAACTGGTTATTGTTAGGAGGGTTTCTATTTTGGTTGTTATTGAAGGTATTATTGTTATTATTTTTATAAATCTTAAGTTCTCTACTTTTGACCAGTATCTCTTCCGTGGTAACCCCATTCTCAATTAGGTCTTAGAAAGACCTAGCACATTGTAGTCTTAACTGATAATTCATCTCATTAGTCAAACTATTAATAAAGATATCCATCTTCTCTTTTTTAGGTACACTTCGAGGGTATCCAGAAAATACCACTCTCCATCATTGTAAGAAATGTAGGAATCCTTCACCCTCCCGTTGCTTGGTATTACATAAATTTATCATCGTAACCTCATGTTTGATATTGTAGGAATAATGAGTCGTGAATTTGGAGGCCAACTCTTCAAAGGTTTGAATTTCGGATAGTAACTTTGAAAACTACTCGATGGCCATGCCTCCTAAACTTATAGGAAACAACCTCATTAGATAAGTTGTATCATGCATGCACTCTAGGCTCAATGCACAAAATTCCCTTAAGTGATCTTGAGGATCAGTTGTTCCTTCATACTTGTCATATTTAGGAAAGATAGCATTAATTGGGATGGGAACCATAATTAATGTCTTACCAAACGAAAAAGGACACAAAGCTTCAATAGAAAAGGATTTAGGAACGCCGCTTTGTTTCATCATGTCTAATTGCATTTTGAAGATTTTGAATTTTTTGTCATGGGGAAGTTTGAGAAATGTTTGTGCTAGGTCTATGAAGTATTTTTATTTGTCTTTTTCCAACACTTTTTCCATGAGCTTCGTGAAGAAGGGAATTTGCATTGCTTCATTGACCTTTTCTTCGGTTTATTCTTCATCATTAGGGTCAATGTTTCCCCCATTGTTATTATTATTTAACCCTTGGTTGTTTGGGTCAGCATTTCCTCCTCCAAGATTATTGTTGTTTAACCCTTGGTTGTTAGGGTCAACATTTCCTCCTCCCATGTTATTGTTTTTTAACCCTTGGTTGTTAGGGTCAACATTTCCTCCTCCAAGATTATTATTACTAACCCCACCACCTCCATTGTTGTTTATATCTTTGTTAACGGGGTTAATTTGATCGGGGTCCATGTTGCCAAATGGAAAAGACATTGTTGGCTCCGTCTTCGTTATAGGTTCTCATAAGGGTCTTGAAGAGGTAAAGGTATCACTCAGAAAAGGACTCTCCTGCCTTATATAGGTTCCATCAAAATGTAGGGTAGACTTGATATAATGAGATCTAGTAAATTCCAGCATGAAAATAAATCGTATTGAGATCTTAGGCTTTTCTCTCACTTAAATGATCAATCCATGGATGATTTTGTGAAATATCTAAAAATGGAGGATTCTGATCAAGTTGAATATAAACAGAGGTAAAATCTCCAAAAGGGTATCCAAAAATGTAAGTATCTTGTTTTCAAACCTTTGTGAAATATCCATTGTTTTCCCTTCTTTGTTTATGGGCATCACTTCTTGGTGTGTAAATGTGACTTTAATGTTAGTACGCGTTGACTAGAATTCTTGTACGCGGCACTCTACAGTTAGTACACAATGTTTGCATGTTTATAGGCATTGTTGAATTGTTTCTAGGCATTTCTTTGCAGTGGCTTACGTGGTTTTTGACATATGCCAAGTGTCATTTCAGTTGTTTAGGCATCACAAAATTGTCTGTAGGTGCCACTTAATTGTTCATAAGCAGAACTTAACAGATCAAAGTTGAATTTTAAATTTTTTAGGTTTTAAAAGTTTAAGGTCTTTGATCAAATCTCTCAGAGAAGATTCTTGCTTGAAAATTAAATACAAACTCAACACACACATCAAATTTGCATCATATCCCTAAAACAACACTAAAAGTGTATGTTCTTGGTCATTTTCACAAGTATAACACAAGAAAATCTTCCAAGCAATCTACCTAGAGTCAAATTTGGCTTTTAACAATGGATCTAAAAGGTAGGCTTACTATTTTAACCGGGTTTAATGAACACCTCCGTTCTAAATCATGTCAAAATCCTTTACCCCCTTGCGGGCTTCACACATGCACAAAAGTAGGATTTTGCGCAATCTCGAAGGACTACTCGAGGAAGTGAGGATCACTTGCACACAACTTAGTCACTTTACGATTAAGGTAAAGTGCATTTATTTATAGTGGGTTGGATAGTATCATGGCTAAAGATATTTTCTCCCACTTTGGGTCGTTCCCTCTCACTACCTTCGTAAAGGAATTCTTGGGAGGCAGGCCCTCTAAAGTTCTATTTGATCTAGCATATATAAAAATAAGAAATCAAACTCGGTTCAACAAGTTTGGGAGTTTGATTCACTTAAAAAGTGAAGAGAATATTCATTAATGTTCAAAACACCTCAAACACGCTTGTTCTTTTTCAACCCCTTGACAAGGGGGTTCTTAAAATTGAAGTGTTTGGTTATTTCCTTATACCTTACTTTCTACCAAGTTGAACTCACACATTTGGATTTTTGATGCACTTCGCAAAGTGGAGAGCATATGCCCAATGTTTCTTCAATTTGGATAATAATAGCATTTTTTCCTATTAAACTAGATTTAAAGAAAAGCCACAATTTAAGCAATGCAAGCTTGATTTGAAAAATACCTTGTTTCAAAGCTAGCAAAGACTAGACGCATTTTTGATGGATTTTGTTTTTTTTCTACTCAACTATGCTTAAAGAACAAAAAAAAAAAGTTATTTTAAATATTTTCTTCACTTTGTCACGTTATTTTAAATATTTTCTTCACTTTTTTGCTAATCAAGCTTAAAGAACTAAAAACACAAGAAATCAACTAAAGCGTAGGGAATTTCTTTTTGTATGCAAAAAAATTTTTTATGTAGTGATCATACAAATGTTCTTCTTCTTTTAAACTTTCTAAAAGATTGGAAGCATGAATTTCTTTAGCATGTTTAGTTTGTGCTCTTACCTCTTTACTAGGCCTTGTAACTTTAAGTTCTCGTTTCTAAACTTTTAAGTGTTGTGTCATCTGCAGAGAACAAAAAAATAGAGAGTTAAAACAGAGAGAAAATCAAATTTAAACTTGATATAAATCAATAAATTCTACGTGACATTTAACAGCTCATACGCGACATTTAATTGTTAGTAGCGAAATTTAAAACTTCAAAGCAAAATTTAAATTTTAACATGCGGCATTGAAAAATGAAAAGGCGGTAAATTAAACTTCACAAGCGACACAAAAATTTTAAAATACATCAAAATATAGATCACACAGGGTAGTTGATAGTTCACAAGCATTTCTTCGCAGCTCACAGGCAACGCTTTACAGGCTTAGCTATCATACTTTGTCTCGTACGCGGTGAAAGAAATTAAGACAGAAATAGAGTGAAATCTTCATGCATCACTTCACTATTCACACGTGTCATCAGATGCTTCATACATGGAACTTCACCTATTTTCTACAAAATAGACATAAAAGTGAAGCAAAAACACACAAAAGTTGATAAAAATGATGAAAATGAGGCCTAAAGCCCCACGGTGGGCGCCATTTGTATGTGAGTTCATACACCTTCATGAAATTAGGATAATTAACTACAATTATATGGAAATAAATAAGAAAATTAATCTAGAGAATTGCATTTAGCATCCATAACATCTCATGGTTCTCTAACTAGGCTTTGCAAGTAGAGCTCTTAGCCTTAATCTCCACTAGTGACCATCCTAGAATGAGAAAAATATGATAAAATGCCTAATCTAGCTCTCAATTTGATAAAAATATGAACTCAAATGCTCTCATAAAATGATATGATATCTCAATTTACTATGAAAATGCTCTCACTATTGCTTAAGATGCTATGAAATTTCCTATAATGAGGATGCTTTGCATTCAAATTTTCTAGGATCCTTTATGCTTGAAAAATGCTTGTATTTATAGTAAATTCCCAAGGGTAGGGGGTAGAGTGAATTGACCATGATTAAGCCTTGGTTAGGTGAAAGGCTTCGAGATGGTTTCAAATGGGGGACAATTTAAATGGTTGTCTTAAAGGTTGGGACAAAGGGACAAGATTGAATGATTGAGATTCAATTCTAAAAATGAGCGATTGAGATTCAACAATTTTGAGTGATCCATGTGCTTTGTGTTCTCAATTCTCATTGGTAGCTCAATTCATGTTGAAAGGTATTAGGATTTATTTAATTCCATCAATTAATTAAATTAGCCATGTAAGGTGAATAGGTTTAATTTGACTTTTGATTTGAAACTATCCAATTAATTGATTAAAATCATTTATATAATTTTGATTGATCCTTTTAGGCTTGATATTGATTATTTGATGTCATTTTTAATTAATCCTTTGATTTAACTTGATTTTGTCAACTTTGATTGATAAATGTCCATTTGAATTGATTTTGATCCATTTTGAAGCATTTTAAAGTATTTGGCTGAGATTTGCAGATTTGGTTGATTCTAAGACACCTGCCCATTTTTTGGTGTCTATAATCAGGTCATAAGTATTTTTTACTACTCTCTAACAATTGTAGAAAATAGAAGAAATCCTTTAAGAAGGTGGAGTTAAAATCCTTATTGTAAATCTCTTAACAGAGTGCACAGATACATTGTGTTGCTAAAATCTCTTAACCGAGTAAACTTAACAAGTATAACATGTTACTTCTAACAGGGTAAGATCATCAGAAGTGATCACACTTGTAGCCTTAACCGACACCTTCCATTCTGCAGATAGTGAAGCTTTGTGGGTTTCATCCCCACTACAGTTTTAACCTTCTAACAAGGTTTTCTACATTCAATTCTTGTGTAATGTTTAACTAAGTTTCATGAATGTTTCTATGATTTTTTACATGCATTTACATTTATGTTATGATTTTACATGCATAATGTAGAAAAGCAATATGGTTAGTAATGCAAGAAAATATTACTAAGGTTAAATGATAAATGGTTCTAAGGGTACTGATTCACCCCTCCCCTCTTAGTACACACCCTTCCATTGTTCCAACAATTGGTATCAGAGATAGATATATTACTTGGAAAATTTTAAATCACTCGAGAGAAAAGATCATACAATGGAAAGGTATAGGCTTGATAAGAATATTGAGAATCAAAAGTTACAGATATAGATTTTCTTTGAGCAATACAAAGAAGCAAGAATCAAGATGAGAGAGTTATTGGATGAGAGAAAAGCCATGGCATCTCACTACACTGAAACTGACTATCATGAAGAAGAGATACCTAATTTATTTAACTTATCTGGATCTACATCTAGTAATATATCTGACACATCTGAAGGAAGCATTACACGTCTTAATGAAATCAATCAGCATATGATTGAAAAAGCGAAGGTACTACAAATTGGTCAAGAGACACAAATGGTAAGAATGATTGATATTATGATTAATGCTAGACAATCTCAACAAGAAAGAATTGTAGCTATTGATCAAAGAAGGAATATCACTGAAAAGCTACAAGAGAAAGAATCTAAAATACAGGAACTTACTGAACATCATCATTAGATCACCAATCAAATAGCTCTTATGAGTCATGAGGCCAATCAAGTGAACATAGAACTCAATGGGAAATTAGAAGCTATTAGTGAACTAAGAGAAGAAAATGAGAAATCAAAGCATGAAGTAAGGATTTAGCAACAACATAATGATATGATCAAGAAAGCTGAAGAAAGTACAAAAAGAATGGATGAATTTTTGAATGGACAAAGAATACTCAACAACAATACTAATTTAGGGTATACCAAGCATCGAGAATCATCAAACCAATCTGATCAAAGGAATGTCTAAAAAAAAAACAAGAGCACAGTAGCAGTCATGCAATCACTGTGGAAAAATAGGCCACACATCAAATGTTTGTAGGACTAAAGCTAAAGGTATTCCTAAATCAACCTCTACATTCATAGGTAATTGCTATAACTGTAACAAGCATGGACACAAAGCACTTGAATGCAGATATAAGATGAAAAAAACCAAAAAGGAATCCTACATGGAAAATAATTTTTCTACTTGCAAAATGCATGGCCACTCATTTCATGAATGAAGGAAAAAGATAAAGCAAGTCTGGAAACCCAAAGAACAAAAAAATGCTTATAAACTAAGAAGAGTTGGTATCTCATATGTTTGGGATTATAACACATGGGAAAATTTCACAACATGTGGTAGATATGGACACATTGCTGCAAACTACATGAGGAAATGGATAAGAAGGTCTAGAAGCTGGACTAACTCCAGAATGACATGCTTACAATGTCATAAGGTTGGCCACCTAAGCAAAGACTAAAGAGACTGAGTGACAGCGACAAGCACTTTTGCTAATGGCAACACCATTGAAGACATCAAGAGAATGAGAAATCAAATGTGGAGGAAAGCTTGAAGAAGAGATAATGTTGGATCAAGCAATACAATTGGTGACACCTCATCTAATGGATTAGGTGATTCCACCACCCCCACCTAAGAAATACAAGTATGGAATTGTACTGTATAAAGCTATATTTTACATCAGTTCCAATATTCATTGAAAATATGCCAAATTAGCATGAATGAAGATGCACTATGGTATTACTTGTTATGATTTTGTGAATCCAGTCTCTTTGGTTAATACATACCGAGTATCGTTGGTATACATATGAAAAACAACCAAGTTGTCAATGTAGACCAAGCATCATTGGTAAATGTGAAAAAGACAATCAATTCTTCACTACATACCGAGAACCATTGGTAAACATGTGAAAATTACAACTAAGTTGTCACTTACCCCGAGCATTGTATACTCACCGAGGATGAATACTTTGGTATGATACCCAAACATCTTTTGTTTCATCGACCGAGTTGTAGTTGAAGCATTAAATGCACCACTTAGGTTATTTTGTATAAATGGGGTAACAAAGAGCTCATTCATTCACCATGAAAAAAAGAGAAAATAACAAATCTAAGACATGCAACTAAGAGCGACAAGATTGGAGAATGATTCACAACAGATTCAAAGGCTACTCTGATAGATTTCAACCATCAACAAAAAAAATCAAGTGAGTATCTGGACTCACCGAGCTCACAGATCATTTATGGAGAAGCCCTAGTTTAATGAAAAAACCATATCATGAGTCTCAAAGATCAAGAACTCAAAGGACAAGAAAATCAACCTGATTAAAAACAAAACCTATGAGGAGCCTAACTATAAGTTTTTCCTTGAGGTTGCTGCTCAACCAGAGGACAAGGGAGCATTTTCTAGTATCCGTCCTAGGGTTTTGTTGGTTGAGGATATCCGCGATGACCTTATGGAAAGACATATTGTCAATTAGTGCCAAAACATTTAGTCATCTTAGTGTTGACTGAGCCAGCAGTGCAACCCAAGTAGTTACATTGCAACCCGAGTAGTGGTAGTTTCGACCGAGCATACGGTGGTAATTAGTATTACCCGAGTTATCAATGTAGCCTGAGTACACATTGGAGCCTGAGTGTTAGAGTTTAGTATGTTTCCTGAGTGACAACATAATTCTCGAGTGCTTGTATATTTCCTGAGTGGATTACTGGACCCGAGTAACAGTTTTGGCCTGAGTTAGCTTATATGTTTGATATTAATTTATCACATAGAAGCCGAATTACAGAAGTATTTGATTTTGATAAGATATAAATATAAAGTATTTTTTTATCCAAATCAGAGTGAATATGTTTGTAGAAGTGTGTATGGTAATATGAAGTTGTAGATTATTTAAGAGGCTACAACACTATAAGGAACAACAGAGACTCATTCATCATATTTAGGTGATTATTTTTTATATCATTGGATCTTATTTAGCAATTTAGAGTTGCATTGAAGATAATCTACTGGTTCATCCTAATAGGTGCATCAAAAAAATCCTCTAACAAGGTGGACCTAACAGTCCTTTACAAATCTCCTAACAGAGTTGCATTACTTGATTGTATTGTACTAAATACTTTCACAAGGTGGACCTAATAGTCCTTATTGCTCCTAACAGGGTAGGCCATCAAAAGTGGTCAATTGTAAGTTTTAACTGGCTAAATTTACAATGCAGTAATAAATCTTGTGGGTACCATCCCCACCTGATTTTTAATTTCTATTTGGAAGGTTTATGTGTAACCAAATATTGTGGATATTTTACTTCTTTTCCTGTTATGCATGCAATCAGATTAGATAATCTAATAATGGGTTAAAAAGATTTTATTTTTTTATTCCTGATTCACCCCCCCCCCCCNTTCCCCCCCCCCCCCCCCCTCAAGTCACCTTGACTCAACATATTTCCAACAATTGGTATCATAGCTAAAGGTTCTCTTAACAAAAGTTTAAACAACTTGAGAAAAGATCAGATGCAATGAAAATATACAAACTTGAGAAAGCCATTGAAAATGAAAAGATAGATCTACAAGTGGCCATGGATCAGATCAAGAAACTCAAGGAGAAGCTCTCTCTTTCCCTTAAAAGAAGAAAAGATTTAGTAGTGCAGATGAATGACAAAAGTTACATAGAAGAAAGTATTGAAGACTTATGCAAAAAAATAATTTTTGAAGAAGCACATGCAACAATTGAATACCTACATGCAAAGAATCTCAATTTACATGAAGAAATCAGAAATTTGAAAAGAGAACAAGAAATTCATTCAATCAGAATATGTGAAGTCATGGAACAAAAGAATCAAGTAGAAAATGAAAGATAAATGGCACAAGAAGATAAACATTTCTGAGTACAAGATTAGAAGAAAAAGAAAAAGAAATCCATCATTTGTCACTTCACCAAGTAGATATCATAAATCAACTAAATAATGTAAATCAAGAAGTTATCAATCTGAGGACAGAAAATGAAAGACTGCAAAATGATCTCAATACTGAAAAACAAACCAATGAGAGTATGATGAATTCACAGGGAAGCATGGATCAATTGATAGAGAAAAATCAACTCAAACATCATGGACAAACTAAATTATGTTATATTGAACAAGGTGAATCCTCAAAGTAAGGAACTCAAAAGAATAGAAAACCTCCTTTTAATCATTGTGGAAAGTTGGGGCACATAGCAAATAAGTGTTGGAGTAATGGAAAATCAAAGTTTAATGGTAAATGCTACAGATGCAACAAACATGGACATAGGGCAAGTGAATGTACTCAGAAAACTAAGTTTGAAGGAAAAAGTTTCAATTGTAACAAACAAGGTCACAAATGCTCTGAGTGCAGAACTAAGAAATGGAACCTGTATGCACCCTAAAATGGTCGGCTAAACTATGGGCCCCCATTCTTCAATTTATCAAATGACGAAATTAATTTATCAAATTCCTGAATCAATGCCTTGCAATATTTTCAACTCAAATCAATTTCCTTGATCAAATCGTAATTAATTCAATGATTTTAATATTTCCTAAGGTTTGATCATTTTATCCATAATCTTATTTAATTAAAAGAAAATACCCCTTTTATTTAAATAAAATGATCTTATTTAATTAAAAGAAAATCCCTTTTTTAAATAAAATGATCTTATTTAATTAAAAGAAAATCCCTTTATTTAAATAAAATAATCTTATTTAATTAAAAGAAAACATCTCTTTTAATTAAATAATCTTATCTTATTTAAATAAAATCTCTTTTTTTTAAATATCCTTTTTAATTAAAAGAAAATCCCTCTTTTAATTAGAAAAATAAAATCCTCAATTAAAGCTCTCTTTTTGATGAAAAAAATGAAATAAATCAAACAAAAAATAAATAAAAACTCTTTTTTTCTCCACACATATTCCTAAGTGGTGGGATTTTTCCTTACTTTCCTTTTTATGGATTTATCCCACATTGCTCTTGAGGATGCATTCCTCTCCACACTTTCCTTTATAAGGAGCCCTCTTCTTCTCATCAGAAAGGGATATCAAGTTTTCATGTTATTGTTATGTTGCAGGTTTGGAGAGCAATTTTGGAGGAGAGTTTGAGCATTTGAGCTTGAACTATGCAACTTTCCTTCCTCTTGTCTTCTTCTCTCATGCATCCATGGCGATCCATTTAGATTAGATTCATATTAATTTTGATTCATATTTCCTTTCATAGATTAATCTTGCATATTACCTTCATAGATTAGTTTGCATATTTCCTTTCATGCATTGTTATCATATAGACTAGTTTTCATTTTCATTTGCATGCATATTTGATGATCATGGAGACTAGAATTCTTTCTCTTCCTCTTTGAATATCTCATTTCATGGTGTACTTGCATGGGTATAACTAGGACTAAATTGTGGGCCTCATTACAAATCCTTGCACTCTATGAATAGGGAGCTATGAGTCACCATTTGAGACCTCATTCTTGAGCAATCTTGAATATAATGACTCATACAAGTGTGTCAATATTTTAGCACACATTTTTGGCGCCCACCGTGGGGCAAAAGATCCATTTCTATCATCACATTTGAAATTTCCTTCTATCTTCTATCTATTATTCTCTTAATTTCTTTTAAGCTCTCATTTTGAGCCAAATCTGACCACACCATCACATCCAGAACATTGTTTCGGTTAAAAACAAGTATAAACTCACCCATATCTAGTGAAAGTCAAATATGTGGCAAATTTCTTTTGCCCAAGCAGGACGTACGACCCATTGCATGGAAATTGAGGCAGATTTCATATTTTTATGCACATAGCCCGAGGCATATTTTCAAAAAAAAAATCTAAAAAAAACATCAAAAATCAAAAAATCAATTTTTTTACTGTGTTAAATTTGACGGCCATATGACCATCAAAATCTGGGCCTTCTGTGACGGCCCCCAGTCTGTCAATTTTAATGCCGTAGTCTACTGATGTCAACAGGGTTTGAAAAGTCTTAGCCTTCACCATTGAGCTTTTTGGTTTTACAGTCTAACTTCAAACGATCATATCTTGGTCATATTAGGTCCAAGTTGAGTGCAATTTTTATTTTATTTTGGGTAGAATTGTCTGAAGATTTTAGGGTTGCTCTTAGATTCTGGATTTGAGTCATAGATTTATCAGAAATTATAGGTTTTGATCATTGTACCTTTCTAATCCTTTGTTTTGCAGCTTCCAAAGCCTTGTACGAGCTCATACGGTAACATTTTTTGAGTGAAATGTTTTTTGAAAGTGCGTAATTTTTATCTAATTTCTGAATATGCAATCAGATTTATGATTTTCTAATTTTTCTAATACTGACAATTTTTGGGCTTTGTTGTTCTCTGACTTATCTTGTTGATTAAAGCCTGACAGTGGTTTGTAGGACGTTTAAAAAGAAGAATAAAAATACATACTACTAACGAATCATCTTGCAGGTTGCCTTGATCGATAGAACGCTAAACATTGTGCTTGCATTTTGTTTTGTTTTATTAAAATAGGAACGCACATGCAAGACTTCTAAAATGAACTTCTATTTTGTATTTGAGGAATGACAATAATGTCAGGAAACTATGCTCTCACACTTTTGGGATGATCAAAAATCCAGAAACATTGTTGTCATCTTCTTATGTGTCTGAAGTGTCTTTTTAGATTGTAATCCTAAGAATTATATGAACGTATCATCTCCCCTCACCTTTGTGGATCTTGGGTTTAAGAGGAACTCATATAATTCTTATAGCATGGCTACCTCTCAAGTGCTTTAATAGAGCTGGTGAGAGTGGATTTCCCAACTGGTAACAGGATAAAGCCAAGCCCTTCCAAACCGTTATATAAAAAAATATCATTGTGATTAATCTCATAGTGAATAGGTGTCAATTTTTCTATGCCGACAGAAGGTATCCCTCAGTACCCTTGTGGTGCGTAAAAACCTATAGAATGTAACTTCTGTAGGATGGGAGGTCTCCTTAATAGAGCTAATCTGTTGCATGTATAGCCGCCTAAATAGATGCCTTGACTACAAACTTTGTTTTAGTTACCAAAAGCCCTGTATCTGTTGGTGCAGAAGGTCAGAAACTGACTAAGAAATCCCACATTTTAATGGCTCATAGTAGAGACAATGGTCCTTTGGGAAGTGATTTCCTTGTGATTCGAATCTTGGTGTGCTAGAGAAGTGAGTGAACTATAAGGAGGAGCTCGTGCCTCCAAGATTCTAAGTTGTCTTCTATTAGTAGGCATGGTTGAACCTTCAATTCAAGTGGGAATTCAACAGATATTGCCCTAGCTTACCTAGGTTTTGGTGTGAGTGTTCTTTTTTTACAAAAAACCAATCTGCTTGATGTGTCTTGCGTGAGTGAAAGATCAAAATAGAAACCAAACATTCAATGTAAACATCAAAACGATCAACAAATATGCATTCTTAAGTGTCAAACTGTCAACTTGCTCAATTTGCTATCCTGTTATTTCCAGTCTTCCTTGGTCGATCCAGGTCAGATTAGGTTACTTAGCCTACTATTAGAAGCTTGTTTACACTTTGGATTCTTGTGTTTTGACCTCTTGAATTAGTAATCTTTGATTTCACAAGTGACCTTTCTTAGAGTTGGTGAGTTAGAAATTGTCCTTGTTGAGAAGATATACCTTTAGATCCTTTGATAACACACTTGGAGAGTTTAAGGAATCTCTTGTCCATTCACTTCCATACAAATTTAAATTAAAATAATAAAATTTGGGTAAATCATCCTCCTGATCCATATGTGTTAGTGTATTCTTTCGTTCAGTGGGCACATCTGTGGTAGTGTTGGTTTACGCCTCTTGCAAAATTCTATCTTATCACCTTCTCTTTTGTACAAGTGAGTGCTTTTACTATCCTAGTTTGGTACCAACGTTTCTTAGGTTTGTCCTATCACCTAGTACCTTTTCTATCATGCCAGTTAGAACAAGATATCAAGTAGATCAAGGAAAGCGACCTCAAGTAGTCTTTAACCAATTAACCTTAGTCCAAACTCACCAAAAACATAAGGGAAAAGAGCCTATATTTGATCAATCAGCTAGGAATAACTCAGAAGTTTGGTTTGATTCCAAGAGTAACCTTAATGAGTTGAGTACACCCTTAGCATCTTCTCTTTCGGATATGGATATGAGTTACATAATGACTCGATGAGAGAGGGGATAAATGGACAAACACCTTGATGATATATTTGAAATACATAGAGATACCATTCTATTTGGCAGTTCCTCTCACAAAAGTCGACCAGTCTCACCCCTCATCTCAACTACATATATGGATGCACACCAAAGGGCTGAGAGAGGTCAGAGGCAAGACTATCAAGATGAATAATCACAACATGAAAACCAAGGTAATGAACCTTATGACACTCAGGTGAATGCAACATACACCAATGATTTGTTTAGAAATTCAAGACCAAGTTCACCGCTCATAACATCTTCAAGATACACGAGTGAAATACTTAAGAAGATTGAGTGTGAAAAGAAAGCCTTCCTAGATGAACAAGTTGCAAAGGAAGAGAAATTTAGACTCCTGGAGTTGGAGAGGCAAATTTTGTTGGAGGAAGAAAGGAAATCCTTCCAAGAGGAGAAAGATATACTCTTGGCCCAACAACTTAATGATCAATTTAACACCATGCATTTTGGTGGTTGAAACAACTCTCCTCCATCCACCCCTCCTAAGACTCCACAAAGTGGAAGATGTTCAAGAACACCATCATGATCTCCTATCCCTAGAGGAAGAAGGGCTTCAAGACATGATCACTATAGGAGACTGACACCTCCTAGGAACTCAAGGCAACCTTCACAACGTGCTCACCATGGTTCACAATATGGGGGTAGTAGCTCAAGTTTTTACCTCACCTCCCAAGACTTCATGAAAATGCAACAAGAACCACATTCCCAGCAGTATGTGGACAAATATTTAGAGAAATACAAAGACAAGTTCCTAGAGAGTTTAATCAACAAGGGTGCTAGAGTCCCCTACAACTTTGATTTGGACAAGAAGATTAAGAAGCAAGGTCCATTTCAAGAAGAGGAGATGAAACAACTTAAGAGTATGATGGAAAAGATCTTGGCACCCAAGAATTCATTCTCACTAGATTCAATTTGTCCTAATCCTTTTGACAAAAGTGTTAACATGAAAGACTTCCCTACAAAGATTGAGATCCCTCAATATGACAAGTATGATGGAAATGGAGATCCACATGATCATGTGTGTCAATTCTATACAACGAATTTTGAGTTCCATCAAGATGAATTTTACCTCATGAGATTATACCCAAGGAGTCTTAAGGATCAAGCGATGCAATGGTTCACCAACATAACTCCCCCCGTTAAGACTTTCAAAGAGCTCATCCATAGACTTGTTCAACAATTTGCATACAATCTTTCAAGATCTATCACCATGTTGGACTTATCCAATTTAAATAAAAATCAAGGGGAGTCCTTTGTTACTTTCTTGCAAAGGTGGAGATGACAATGCTCTTGCTACCCTAGGACTGTTGGTTGTATTTCCTATTTTTTCTTGTTCTCCTGGTTCCTTGTCCTGCTCTCTGAGTCGTAATGTGTCCAATTCAGCTATCTCTTGTTCAAGTTGCCCTTACCTCTGTCAAATTTCAGGTTTTCATGTCTAAACCTTGCCAAAATTGCAAAACCCTGAAAAACCCTAGTCATATCCATGTATTAAACGATGAATGTCCAAACCCTAAGCCATGTCTTATGTTTCAATGTTACCTTTTTTATTCACTTAAGGCGTGTGTTTTATTTTAAAGTCGCCTCGTCGTGTTACCCCGAGAAAATATTCCAAATGCCTTCCTGACTTTTCTTTTCCTTTGTGTCATGTAGTCTTGTTTGAAATCAAAATATTCCTTCAGTATTACGAGACTCAACAATTCCTTTTAGTCGGGTAGTCGTGAGATATCCATGTTATAAAGCTTTGTAGAAGATGGGACCCACTGTTAGTCGGGTGATCGCGGGAGAAGTCAAATAGTCATAATAATGTTCTCAGACTTTGTGATTACTTCATGTCACGTTATCACCAAATCAAGCCAAAGCTAACAGTTAAGTTTTCCTTTAGTCGCGTGGTCTCAGAATCAAACAGCGGTTAAGAGATATCAGCTCAGACTACGCGACTAACTGTTTGAAGTTTGTAGTAATTCTTAAGTCAGGATGTTGCCAGAGCAAGATGATGACTCAGCTCTTCAGTTTGTATCAAGAGGACAAATGATCAAGTGACATGTGTCATAAGCCGGATGGATGCTGAGCATTGTTAGGTAGTCACTAGAAAGAGGAAATGGGTTGAGCGACTGTGAGACTAAGGTATGTTTCCTTCAGTCGCAAAGTCTCAGAATGATTTAAGGGTATGCAAAAATATCTGGCGATTAAGCGCCAGCCGTCAGATGAAAGAATCAGAAGATCCAATGGTGGTTGCAGAGTCGAAAAATAAAAGTGTCTTAAGGGAAAAGTCCTCCCAACTGAGTGACGAGCTGGAAATAAAAGATAATCATGCACTCACGAGATGCTTTGGCCGAGTTGTGTTTTGTGAGCAATTCAGCGAGTGCAATGTTTTGAAAATGTAAGTCATGTAGTCGCGGTATCTTGTGAAAGACAAACTATAGCTCTGCGACCCAGCGACAAAGGAACCATGCAATGCCTCTCTCATTCGCCAATGTTTTAAGATGATTAGAAAATAGCTCACAACCTAACAACTGAGGAAAAATTGAAGCATCACGTACTCACACTCAGTAGTCAAACAAATTTCTTTAGCTCGCAATTAGGCGACTTAGTGAAAATCAAATGCAGTCGCTCATTCGCACATAAGATGAGTATGGAGTACTAAGTAACATGAATGAGAGACCAGACAGATAACTGTGAAAGTTAAGCATGACGGCTAGTCGCTAAGTCTTGAGATGGAACCATGGTTAAAGATAAAAGCCCGCGACAAAGAGACTTAATACAATCATGCAGTCGCCTAATTACAAGATCTGAGAAACGGTGGCAAGTGGTTGATATGACAAAGTAAATCACTCGGCAGCCAATCACAGGCTCTTATTTTTATAACAGTGCAAAAGGGGTAGCTGAGATGTATGAAAAGTAACAAATTAGAAGGTGACATGTCGGCTCTCTTAAAAGTTATATGATTGCTCCAAGGATTCATATTTCAAAATTTGATTTCCTGTCAACTTCGTGCAACTACGGCTAGGTTTTTGATTCAAGTTCACAGCATGTCATCTTAATGACAGAACTGATGTATCCAAATTATGAGATGTGTACTCTGAATGATAGTTGTAAACAATTGATAGTGCATTCATTTTCCTTTACCAATTTTTCAGATTTCAGAGCCAAGTTGCTAGGTTTTCAGGGAAAGTGATATTCTGTTCAGTTGCAGTGAATCCAAAGTTGATCAGAGAGTTCTAAATTGCAGAAAAGTTGTGCACAGAATGGTTTTCTGCTCTATATGGTAGATTTTTTTCAATATCGGTAAAGGAAAAGGAGATTCAAGGTATTGCAAACATGAGTGGAGCTGCGAGTGTCGCTTCAAAAAGTGGTGGGATTGGAGAAGAACATAAAGGAAAGGCAAGCTTCTCTGATGAGTTTCTGCGTCTTCTGCCAGGTTCAAAACAAAACAAGAAGGTTGATGCAGGTGTTTTCAAGGATGAGTACAAGAACATCTGAGATGCTGTGACCCCGGGCACAACAGGGTACTCTCTCTTTACCTATTTCTATAAGAATTCTGATAAGCCCATCCCTGTTTCAAACCCTTGGACATGTGGTTTGGCTAGGTTGCTAGTTCCTGATGTTTTCTTAGATGTAGACCTATTCCTT
>MU227137.1:3776121-3793982 GCA_018584345.1 Thuja plicata
AAAAAACTCCCACTCAAACTTGAGATCAGCTCAAAAAACCCTACCCAACAACTAGGATCAAAATTTGATCAAGCTCTGATACCACTTGTAAGGAAACTCAGGTGCGAAAATAGCTTCCTACGCTAATTTCTATAGGAAAGTATTGTGCAAATTCTTTTAAATCCTTACAATTTCAGATTCGTTAAATACTTTAACAAAGATATTGCAACCACATACCATGCATATAGAAAAATAGAGAATGACACAATGATATACCCTGGGGAAAACCTTTCGGTAAAAAACCCCAGCACTCGAAAACCTGCACAATGTATTGATCAAAACTATTACAGCTTACAATACACTTGCAATGCAAGTTCTTTCAGAAGATTTCAAAACCCTTGAAGACAAAATCACGGCAGAAAAAAATCTTCCAACAATACACTCGCATCACATCTCTTCACAACCCTAAAAATTCTTATATCATGTGCTTCACTTTTTAGGGCTACTCCCAAAGATAACCGTATTAGGGTTTTACCATTCTCTGAGAAAATAGGAAACTGAAAATTTAACCCCATGATTGGGGAAGAGTGTACAGTACTCAAATTTATTAGTTGCCACATGTCTTCACCTGTCATTGAATCTTCCTGACATAGCTCTTACGTGTCATAGGAATCCGTCATAACCATTTTAGCCATGATATCCTTACACACAATTCAAGATGCCGACACATCAACATTATTTGAAAGAAATACATTTTACAAAACAAATAATAAGAATAGGAATTATTCAAGGTTGAGACACCTTATTCCTAACATGAAAACTATTGGAAACTCAAACATATCATCCAAGATCTCATTGAGAATGGAAAACTTAAGGTAGATGGATTGAACACCAATTTCGATCATAAGGCATTCAAAGAACCTTTGCCCAAGTATGAGAAGGGGGAAACCTCTAAACCTAAGAATGGAAAGGCTGAGGTTAATTACACTTATACATATGTAGAGAATGTTGTAACTTGTCAACATGCTTGAAGTTGTAGAAGAGAATATCAACATGATGAGGGATAAAGATCCCTATGGTTATGTTCTAGGCATGGACTCTCCTCCTATCTTTGATGCAAAACACGTCATGGTGCTAAGGGGTCCTAACTCTAGAGGGTCATCTCAAAATCTTAATGTTGTCACATGAAGTCAAGGTCAATCCTAAGTCGAGCTATAATCTTGTCAATCAGTTGCAAAGAACCCTAGCTTAGATTTCAATCTTTGAGCTCTTAGAGTTGTCCCCTAGACACAAGAAAGTCCTTAAAGATGCTTTGCACACAGGGAACATCCCCAACAACTTAGACATTGATCAATTCCAGAACATGGTTAACCATATTGCTAGCCCTCATTACCTTACTTTTGAGAGGATAATGATAAAGCTTTGAGCCACCCACACAATCTCTCTCTTCATATTGAGATCATGATCCACAAAACCCATGTTAGGCGCGTGTTGATAGTTTGGGGTGATGGGATTAATATTTGTTCCTTTAGTCTTTTGAAAAAGTTGGCTTATTCTAAACAAGTCATAGATATCAGGAAAAAGATCACCATCAAAGCCTATGATAAGGCAGAAAGAAGTTCCAAGGGGTTGGTTGTCCTTCCTATTAGGATTGGCCATATTGAAAAAGATATTTTATTTCAAATAGTTGATGTTGCCCCCCTTGCCTACAATATCTTTCTCAGTAGACTGTGGATTTATGATATGCAAGAAGTGTCGTCTACCTATCATCAGTGTGTTAAGTTCCCTTATAATGGAATAGAGATTTGTATAGCTAGGGATAACACTTTATCTGTTAACTCAATTTCAGTAGGATCTCATGTTCCCCTCAATAGAGAAGCAGAAGATTTCAATGCAACCTTAGCTGAATGTAAGGACAATCTCAAGTCAGTAGATCTTGGCATGGGGGGGTATCAACTCAACTCCCTCACAACACTGCCATTTTAGCCCAGGTCTTATGGCAAGCCTTCACATGAAAAGAGACCTTCCTCTTCAGCTATAACTTTATTTGGCACGTATGTAGAGCCCTCAGTGCCTATCCAAGATGAGAAAGAAGAGATGTTTGTTAGAGACAAGATTTATAGAGAAGAGAAAAACATGCATAATGAGAACTTCTCTCCCTCTCCTAAGGCTTATGGAAGGGGGTATACTTTTGTCAAACAAATGGGCTATCCTAAACATGGCCCTCTTAATCACAAATTGGATGTTAGATCCGAACCCATTGATCATAATATTTTTGCACACACATCTAAGAAGATGGTTGGCCTAGGATTTGTGAATCATAACAAGTACACTTCTCCTATACTTGATAAGTTGGATAGTGAAGATGAACTAGAATACGTACCTAATTTGAAAAATCAGCAAGAAATATGTGAATATTGGTTCCATTCCACTAATCTCCTTTGGGGAGATTCAAATATTCTGGTCACTCATGAGCCAGCTGCAACTTTGGAACAAGATGAATCAAATGTAGAAGATCCTTTCAAAGAATGTCAATGAAAGAATGTTGTGCATTTAATGGAAAGAGAAGGTATTACCATTGATGATACTAGAGCTTCCACATCAAGATTTCCCAAACCTTCATGGTGTAAACATCCTAGTCGCAGTTCAAACACAAGTTCATATGAGTATGAGTGGGACTCCTTCTCAGAGCCTTCTACAGTTGACATGGATGTTGATGCTATCCACACTTATAGTTCTCACCCTGAGCTACCCAGTGAGTCACATGTAGGATTAAAGGATTTGAACCCATGTGTTTCCTTAGTGGACAATTCTTATCTATTTAGGACGAATCCCGATTTGGCTAGCTTAGAAGGATACTTGATGGAATCTGACTCTTCGATCACTAGCGATGATATCATTCACATTTATAACCTTGCACCAGTCATTGACTTACCTCTTGTTCATCCTAGCCTCATTGATTGGTCCCAACACTATCAAGAACCTGAGCTCTTGAAATTCTAAAATGATTATGAGATAGCCTGTTACCTAAATGTCATTGAACTTATAGTCTCTTCCACTATTGAACTGAATACTAGCATGATAGAGCCAGACATCAAGTACCTCAGTAAAAAAATAAAAATCAAATCAAATCAAAAGAATAGGAGTTTTGATGGCGAAAACCACTATGTGGCGGTGTAAAAACCAAAAAAAAAGTAAAAGTAAATGACATATCCAAGGGTGAAAACCTCTTTGAGGAACCTAAGGATGAGGTACTTGATCGTCTCCCTAGATACTTTCAAGATAGATCTTTGCTGCTTATTGAACCAACACAAGAAGTCAATTTGGGTAAAAATTAGGCTCCATAGATAGTACACTTGGCTAAGTCCTTGTCACCACAAGAAAAAGAAGCCTATACTAAGTTCTTATAGAAAAAGAAGATCAATTTTGCGTGGACTTATTCAGATATGCCAGGGTCAGACACTG
Organism: Thuja plicata; assembly: GCA_018584345.1. NCBI lineage: Eukaryota > Viridiplantae > Streptophyta > Pinopsida > Cupressales > Cupressaceae > Thuja > Thuja plicata. The sequence goes on from MU227137.1 coordinate 3,779,566, forward strand.
ATCTTATCAGGCATCACTTGTCCATAGCTCTGGGTGTCAAACCGATTAAATAGAAATTGAGAAAGATGCATCCTCACATAGAGCTCCTAGTCAAAGAAAAATTAGAAAAACACCTTGGTGCAAGATTCATAAGAGCTATTGCCTATGCTTAATGGATATCCAACATTGTACCAGTTTCCAAACATGACAAATCCATTTGAGTTTGCACAAATTTCAGAGATGTTAATAGAACATGCCCAAAGGATGAATTTCCATGTAATGCCCTGCTAGGGAACCCAAGAGAACTAACCTAAACATGCAACCAAGATAACATGATAAAAAAAAAATTTAATTGTTTATAAACAATAATGTTAACAATGCAGAAGAAACACATGAGATAACATGACATCCACATGAATACAACTCAACCAAGGGTTCCAAATCTTGAGGATTGCTTTGCAGGGCATTACACTTGGTATCAAAGCACATGTTTCTACATTGGGAGCTCTGCAAAAATTGTTTGCCCATTAGTTGGTTAGTAGTGCATATTAGCACTCATCTCCTTGTGTCTTTAGAATCATGTTCATAATATCTTATTCTTGTGTGTGGTTCTTCCCACTTGATTTGGGAGTGATTCTTTACCCATTGAGATTCAATGTCCTTGTACCAGGTGCTTGATGGTTCTTTGCAGATGAGCTCTTTATGTTCTTCATTATTGTTTATGTACTTATCATTCATATTGTAAATCTTATATTAGAGTATCGCATGTGATATCTAATCATGATATTATATATTAAGTAGATTAGAGTGATTACCACATACACTGTGACATGTGCAGTGGATGTGAGTTTATGGTGGTTTCATGGTTATCCATGAGGTTTGTAATTATGGTTTTGTAAGTTGTATTTGTTATATCTATTCAAATGGAATCTTTTGTTATATTGTTAGTTGTTTTTTAATTTACATAATTCAACATCATGGAACTCTTGAGTCGTGTAATCTTTATGAGTGTATGACATGTGTATAAATAGTATTTGCTTCCACATTAATGTATGTCTCTTTATGTAAAATTTAGAAAAAAAAATTATTCAATAAACATAGTATCATGTTCTAGGTTAATCTCTCTTGGGTTCCCTGGTGGGGCGTTACATTCCACTTCTTAATATAGACATGATAGTGGATATGACTATGGGTTATGAGATTTATTCCTTGATGGATGGTTTTTCAAGGTACAATCAGATTAAGATAGCTCCTGAAGATCAAGAAAATACTACATTCACTTGTGCATGGGGTACCTATAGATGGAACGTTATGCCTTTTACATTTAAAAATGTAGGAGTCACCTATCAACGAGCAATGACAACCATTTTTCATGACATGATGCATAAAAACATGGAAGATTATGTCAATGAAAACTTGGCCAAGTCTAAGAAGAGAGACACACACTTAGATAATTTAGAAGTTATTCTAGATTGCATGGAACAATTTCAACTAAGGTTAAATCCTAAAAAGTGTGCATTTGCAGTCACCTTTGGAAAACTACTCGAATTCCTCATTTCAGCAAGAGGAATAGAGCTAGATCCTGAAAAATTCCAAGCAATCATAGATATGCCACCTCCTAGAAACATTAGTCAAATGAGGAGTCTTCAAGGTCGTCTTCAATCCATAAGGACATTCATTTCACAGTTGGTAGATAGAGCTCAACCTTTCAACTAGAACTTACACAAGGGAGTCAAATGTGTTTGGAATGAGGATTGTCAAAAGACCATAGATCAAATCAAGAAATACTTAGAAAATCCCCCCATTTTAATGCCTCCTATCCTAGGGAAACCACTTATTCTATACATTTCAGTGACAAAATCTTCCTTGAGGGAATTACTAGCTCAACTTGATGAACATGGGAAAGAAAGAGCAATATACTATATTAGTCACACTCTTGTTTAATATGAGGTTAACTACACTAGCATTGAGAAAGCTTTCCTTGCAATTGTGTTTGCTTCCCAAAAGTTGTGACGTTACATGCTTGTGCACACTATACACCTCATCGCAAAAATAGATCTACTCAAGTATTTACTAGGTAAGGTTACCCTCATGGGTAGACTTGCTAAATGGATGATGATCCTTTCAGAATTTGACATAGAGTACATTGAGCGTAAGGTGATAAAAGGACAAGCCATAGCAGATCATTTGGCTGATTTCCCAATACAAGATAATGCACCTATTCAAGTTGACTTCCTACATGAGCACCTCATGTATATGACTAAAAGAACATGGAAGATGTTCTTTGATGGATCCTTTATGAAAAACGGTTCATGAGCTAGTGTGTTGTTTGTTTCTCCTCATGGGTACACGATTCCTAAGTCTTACAAGTTATTGTTCCCATGTACAAACAACATTGCTGAGTATGAAGATTTAACAAATGGACTGAAGATGGACATAGAATGGAGAATCATAGAGTTACACATCTATGGGGATTCACAGCTAATAATCAACCAAGTTAATGATGATTATCAAAAAAAAAATGAGAAACTGGTACCTTACAAGAAAATGGTTGATTCCTTGAAATGGTACTTCACCTTTATCACATTTCAAAAAATCCCTAGAGAAAGAAACAAAGCAGTTGATGTTATGGCTACACTTGCTTCACTCCTTCAGTTAGAGAAACATGAATATAGATTTGAATTCCTGGTGGAAGAGCTACATCACCCTATCTATGACTCCCAAGAAATTCATGTCATTTGTACCCTCGTTAGTTGTGATTCATCCCGTTATGGTGCCATTTACTCATACCTTTGTGATGGCATTATACCTAAAAAATTTAACCAACCTGAATGTAGAAACCTCACCCGAAATGCCTCTCACCATTCCCTTATCTCTAGTGATTTGTATAGGAGGGGTCTAGATGGAACACTTCTTAGATTCTTATAAAAGGAAGAATATAACCAAGCGTTAGTTGACATCCATGAGGGCATCTATGGGGGACATTACAATGGTCTTTCCATGGCCTGAAGGTTGCTTAGGGTAGGGTAATATTGGCCTATAATGCATATTGATGCGGTACCTTTTGCAAATTCATGTGAAAAATGAAAACATGGTAACCTGATACATGCTCCAGGCAGGGAGCTCATTTCTTCTATATCTCACTGGCCATTTTAGTGTTGGGCCTTTGATCTTGTTGGGAAGATTCATCCCAACTCATCAGGTGGACACAATTTTATTGTCACTGCTATTGACTACTTCACTAAATGGGTAGAAGCTTTCCAACTTTTTGTTTCCTCGAGAAAGATAGTCTCTCTATTCATTCTAAACCATCTCATCTATCGATATAGAGTGCCTTCCTATATTATCACTAACAACAGAGACCAGTTCAAAAATAAGGACCTTAAACAACTCTGCAAGAAATTCAAGATTAAACAACATTGGTCCTCCATTTACTTCCCACAAGGAAATGGTGATGCAAAGGCATCAAACAAAACCATTGTTAAAATCTTGCATAGAACAGTCTATAATAATGGTAGAGATTGGTACTTACAAATAAATCTAGCTTTGTGGGCCTATAGAACAAGTATTCATACTCCTATTGGGGCTACTCCTTTTTCCCTTGCATATGGTGCTAAAGTTGTATTACTTTTGGAGGTTGAGATTCCTTCACTTCGAGTTTCCCTCAAAGGTCTAGTTACAGATGAATAATACCATGCCATGAGACTTCAAGAGTTAGAACTTCTAGATGAGAAACATCAAGCGTCATTTGACCATATGAGGGTTTATCAAAAGTGCCTGTCCAAAGCCTTCAACAAAAAGGTTCTCCCTAGAGAATTCCAAGTGGGAGATCTTTTCCTACGTGAAAATCATAAAAATAAATATCATAGAGATCAAAAGGGAAAATTGGAACCTAATTGGCTTGGACCTTACATCATTACAACAAATTTTGGGTCAGGTGCTTATTTACTATCTACAATAGAGGGAGAGTAGCTCCCTGATCCTATCAATGTCTTGCACCTAAAGAATCTCTATCCCTGATTCCCATTCTATCTGGGGGCATCCTTTGTACATAATTATTGATCCTGAAAAAATTCAAAAAATGATGTATTTGCAAAAATTCTAAAAATCAAAAAATATCCTGAAAACATGATCATCTTATTGAAAACCTAACAATAGGTGCTTTGATGTATCTCCGAAAAAAAATGTATATTCAAATAATGCAAAAAAATCAAAAAATTCCAAAAAATAGAAAAAGTACGTTGGTGAAAACCTGAAAATAGGTGCCTTGGTAAAAAAATTGCAATAAAATTCAAGTGGTGAAAACCTGGAAACGGGTGCTACTTGAGGCCTTTGCACCCATGTTTCTTAGTGTGAGTCCTTGACACTTATTATTTCTCCATCATGCCTTGTCTTTGTTGCCTCAGTCTAGAATTGGTCTTTGTCTTTGTCTAGGGGGCATAACTATGTTAGCTTTGGTCTCTTCGATGCGTTAGTCTTTAGGACATCTCAAAAATGGTGTTTTTCAACACCACCCCAACTGTATTTTTCAATACAACCACTAACATCGAGTTTTTTTCAACACTTACTAGTTTGTTCTTACCAAGTTTTGTCATGTGATCTTACCTACTTAAAAGCATTTGATCCTTATCCTCAGAATTGAGTATCAGTTAACACACTTAAATTTTTAAACACAACACTAAATGCTTGAGATATGTCATGAAATTTTCTTTTTGTGCTGACTGTTATCACTTTTTGTTGAGTTTCCTTGTCTAACAAGTATCTCTGAGATACATAGTGTAACATCTAAAATGTAAGATCTAAAATGTGGGGTTTATAAATGTGGATCATTTAACATAAAAGACATTACATTTAAATATGTTATGGGGGTAAATAAGATGCTATCCTTCTATCCTTAGATATGCAAATGAAAGATTCAAATGGATTAACCCAAAAGGAAGGATCAATGCACAAATGAGTCAACCATTTGGAAACAAGAATAAAGAAGGAAGATCTTAAGTACCCTTTTGTTGATTTGAATGTAAAATAGATTTAAATATATTGAAGACCTTAATTGAATTGAATAGGAGAAATTTCCTAACCTTGAAATATTGCAGATCTAAAGAATGTTTTTTTCTGAAGCCTGTGTTGAGTTTGTAGAAAATTTGAGAACAGATCTGAAATTATAACACAGAGATGAACAAAACCCAAAAATATTTTTCCGTTCTGAGACAGTTCTAATTTTTACCCTCAAGTCAGTGTCACCATTGACCCTGAATTTCCAATTGTGCCCTAGGGAAGAATCAGCCTAAAAATTCCCAGACTGAAATTCTATTTTTAGATCCTAGAAGTTTTCTGAAAAGGGTATCTAGATCTATACTCCAATCTTCCATTCCAAACCCATACGAGCAAGAAAATTTTTATTTTTTTTTGGGGGGGGGAGGGGTTTGCCTTGGTCAAACCCTGGCTTCAGAATTATTATCAAAGTATAATTTAAATTTCATAAGTAAAACAAAGTTAATGAAAAAATTCACTTTGTTAGACCAGTCAGTTATGCCCTGCATCCCCGTCCCTACATTTTGTGTGCAAAATGTTGGGTCCCCCTTTTTTGCTTTTGGTTTGCTCTCTGCTTGTGGCATTGCCTTTTCTTTATTTCCCTTTTGTTTTCTTTCTCCAGGTTTTTCTTCCCCGGTGTGTTGTTTTGTTGTTGGTTTTTGCCTCTGGGACTCCGATCCTGGAGGTTGTCTTTCGGTGGGAACCAAATTCTGGACTCTGGGATTCTTCACCATGATGTTCTTAAGATTATCATCGCGAGGAATCCTCAGGCCCAGATTCTGGAAGTTTTGCCTGACCTGAGATCACTGGAAGAAGGAGGATTACCTTTTACCGCGGGTATAAATAGAGGTCATCTGTCACTTTCACACTTACCGCAATTAAAAACCTTCGAGCACTTAGAGCGAATTAAAGAGTGATTTCAAAGTGATTAACAGAGCATTTGCAGAAAGTTTATGATAATCAACGCTTAACGATTTTCAGTCATTCTCAGGCAGGTGCAAGTGCTTCATGGTGGTGATCCTGACCGATTGACAACTCAAGCTGTTGTAGAGCTCCCACGGTAACCCTTCCCTTTCCTCCATCCTCTGCGTTCTTAGGTTGGTGTTTTCTCTTTCTCTCCTCCCTATTTTTCTTTCGCTCTCTGGCTTTTCTTTGGTTTTGTCTGGTTTTCGGCTTGTCTTACTTTGTTTTGTTTCCCACTTTGTCTAGTTCTTTGTTTCTGGTTTTTCCGCCCGTTGGTGGGTCGGCTCTGCCAGAGGGTTGTCCACCCTCTGTGTAGGAGTTGTTTCTGTAAATAGTATAAATAGTGTAAATATATAAATAATTGTATATATGTCTATTTCTGCCTTGTCTGATTTTCCCGTGGGCGTTGTCCCTTATTGTATATTCATGTATATATGTATATAGATGTAATATAGTCTTTGTATATCTCCTCATTTCTATGTATATATCCTTTGGCTCCATGTATATCCTTCCAGGTGGCTTGACAAGCTAGTTGAGTCACCTTTGTTTCTGGTTTTCTGCCTTCAAACTTTCTTTAGGGCAGAAGACCACCTATTTGAAACTTGGCTCTCGGTCGGTTTCAAACAGGTAGTTTTCTCTCCCCTCCATGAAGTCTGTCAGAACCTCATTTACTTCCCATGTGCACAATAAATTCTAGCCAAGTGGCTTTCCCTTTTTGCGCGTTTGGACAGTTGGCTCCGCTGTCATCGCCATCACATCCATTTAATGCTAACGCACGTGGCGCCCACGTGGGTTTGACAACTTGCCTTTTCATAAATCCTTGCTAGCGGTCATTTCTTTGGGCCTCAGACCTCTTACCACCATCTGTCCTATGTCTTTTCCAAGTGTGATAAAATTCCCCAGACCCGGATGTGTAATGAACTTAAGTTTACGATATATTTTTGTTTTTTGGCTACCTTTGCATGATACTAACTTTTCAGGAAAGAAAACACCACGGTGGTAAGATCTCCGAATCCTGAAATAATTATTTTGATAAACATGTTCTGACGGTCGCTTTACCTTGCAGGTTCCCAGACTTCATCTTCCAAACATGTCTGAAGCATCAACGTCATCTCCGCCCGGAAGTCTAGAGCTACCAGCCGCAACAGAGACCAGGGCAGCCATAAAGTCCAAGATGGAGAGGGCCCTAGAAAATCTTCCTCTCACCATGAAGTTTGTACAAGATAATGCCATTGTTGGCTCCAAGATTGAGTCAAAGGTAAAACTGATGACCGACACCAATGTCAAAACTTGGGCAAAAATGCAGGCCTTGGTGAAGGTAATGCACATCTAGCGACAGGCTGGAGACCAACTAGTGATCAACATCGGGGGCTCTGGAATCCTCTGGGCGGCCTACTTCCTATGCTCCGTGTAATCTCTAGAGCTTATTCTAACACTGGCTGCCAACTACAACTCCTCTGTGTGAGCCGTCATGCTCGCAGCTATAGAACCCACAGGATACCCCACTCTACTGGTGTCCCTTGACCCAGTCACATTCCAAGAAAGCTTGGGTATCCCACAATTTGATAGGGCCATGGTGGTTACAAGGACCGATGCCCTGACTTAGTTTATGCAGCTGGAGGACATTGCCCGGGTATATATGAATACCCACTGGCTCAAGGCCCCGAAGAGGATGAAGATAGAGATTCCCCGCTCTGAATTCAAGGAGAGCATCCAAATGGGGATGATAGCATTAGCCTGGGTCTTTGGGCAACCCTCCACCCAAGAGTTTTCCAAATGGATGTACTATTTCCTCCTCGACATCTCCACCAAGGGAGAATTCTTCGACTGGGTGACAATAATCTCCAACCATGTCGACTCCCAGTTCTAGCAGTTGAATCGGAAGAAGAAGTTCTTTATGTCTTCTTATGTTTTCTGGGCCCTGGCGCAGTAGAGGCCCCATTCCAACGGCCTACTTACAGATGGCATGCTCGGGATTGGCCCAGGACAAAAAGCACCATGGGACCATTTCCCACAGATTCAATGGGAGGTCAGCTTCCCCAGTTTCTGCCGAGTAAACGATGCGTTCATTTACTACCATCTGCTTACACCTACTCAGGATGCCGGATACCGCCTGTCTACTGAGGTGATGAAGTTGGTCCATGGCTATGGGCACTATTATATTCAGTTCTAGTAGCATACATACATAAGGGTCACTGGCTTCTCTGGGAAACCTACTTGTTACCCAGGCATTGTGGGGACAAGATCGTGCTGTTGGAATATTGCAGGCAAATAATGGAGGTACATGCCTTCTTGGCCCTCAAGAAGATCCTGAACATCCCATTCCCAATTACCTGCAGGAACTACACATGCAGTCTGGCCGCCACAAAGGAGGCAGATAATGAGCTGAAAAGTTATAACTTACAAGAGTTTTATCTAGCGCAAAAAAATTTTGATCCGCATGGCAAAATTGCAGCGGTAATGCCCCGGGCTTCAGAGCCCCATCAAATACACATGGAGGACTTGTGGGTAGACTGCCAAGATGATGTGGATGTGTGGAGCTGGCACTATATCCGAATGACAGCAAGCATGATGCATAAATTGAAGCTCCATAAATTCCTGGCAGACTTCTCAGACAACGCCCCCACCATCGATCCCCAGTACAAGGAAAAGGGGATCGACAAAAAGGCCCTCCCACCGGTAAACTGGGCCACCCAGGAGGAGCCCATGATTGAAGACTTCACCCGGGAAGTAGTAGAGCGAAGCCACACCTACTTCAAGAAGGTTTTCCCTGGGAGTACCCGCCAAATAGCCCAACCGGTGCCAAAGATAACTCCACCAATACCAAGATTGACCCCAGGGGCCGGGACTTCTTCGCAGGGTGCAGACAAAGGAAAGAGAATAGCTACAACCCCTTTCATGCAAGAAGTCCCCATCACTGAGAAAATAAAACAATCAGTGGTAGCCTCCCAACAAATGAGGGAGTAGTTAATAACAAAGTTGGCTACCCCACCACTAATGACCGGGCCACTTCATCCTCCTTCCTCCCCGTCGTTGGTAGCCTTAATGGTCAAGGCGACGGGGGTGGATCTACTGGAAGTAGCAGCAATAAGAGATGTGAGACCTCCTCTAGTTACCTGCAGGAAGAGGAAGCACATCAAACAGCCCAAGGCAGAACCAACGCCGAAGGCATCCCTCCCCCGAGAAGTGGAGATTCTCTCTTCCAGTTCCCCAGAGCTGGAGAAAGAAATAGAGCCTGTAGAGGTCCTGGCCAGTCCCCCTCCGAAAGAATAATTTGATGTGTTTGCGGCCGATGAGTTCAGGAACTTACAGGGGGATGATACACAAGGAGGGGTAGAAATCCCAGGGATAGAACAAGAAGCTGCGGAACAAGAGCAACAGGCAAAAGAAAAGGAGCCAAAACCAGAGATTATCTTCAGGGCTCAAGCAATGCAAGGTCAGGGAGTGGACCAACAAAAACCAAGTGAACAAATGGCATTGGCTGGGGGACTCGGACCTTCAGGAATAACCATTACCCCAGTTGCCATCTTCCAAGGGCCACTCCCAGGATCAACCTTTGGGCAGGTGATCACAGTGGCCTAGACTTTGAATCTTGGCCCGATGCCTCCCCTACTGCCAAAAGAATTGTCGATAGAAGAAGAAGCCCCAGCAGAAGAAGAGCAACAACAAGAAGAGTAGCTTGAAGAAGAAATCCCTGAGGAATCCTACCAAGGTCCAGACCCAGCGATTGGCATACAGGACCAGGCCGAGGAGATGGAGATTGAAGAGAATGTTGCTGCAGAAGAAGTTGAGGCAGGGAGAGGGATGGATGAGGTCCACGTTGAAAAGGAGCAACAGCCACCGGACACTGGGAAAGAATCAGGAGAAAAAATTCTGGCAGGAAGGCCACCTCTCTCACCTTCGTGGCTGGTAGAAAGTAGGAAGAGAAAATCTCAGTCTGCTCTGGTGATTCCTCTCTCCCTGGCCAAAATGATGGCCCAATTCAGGCTCTGCCAAAGGAAAAGAAAGCCCCGATAGTTCATACTTTGCAAAATGGGCCGGGTGGAGAAACAATTGCCGTCATGGCAACACCTCCCCCAAGTGCCAATGAAGCAACTGCAGACCCCGCAGATTATAGTGTTGCGGAGGTATCCCTAGGCAAGAGGAAAAAGCAAGGTGAGGTAGACTTGCTAAAGGAGGCAACGAGGGTAGTGGAAGCCTGATATGAAAAGGAGGCCCAGAGGTTCAAGGCTAAGAAGGAAAAGAATGAAAATCTTATGGGATTGCTTACTGATCTAGCCCGACCCATCAATGTCGCCCCTCCAGAGACCTCCACATCAGAAGAATTACCACAGAGTGACATAGACTCCCTGTGAGTAATGAAAAGGAAGGCCCAAGCAGTGGACGAATGGGTTTCCCTGTAGATAGGAAACACCCAGCATTTCCTGGTGTCCACCCTTCCAGATCTATACACGGCCCAACATGTCATTCATCAGGCAGAAGTGCTTATTGAGCAGTGGGAGAGTGACACTGAAAATCACCAAGCATGGAAGGTGGAACTCGAAGAGCTCCTCACCTCGGGAGAAGATATAGTTTCTGAATCTAGAATTATAGGTGAGGAATCATTTGATTTTATAAGAACCCAACACTCCAGAATTGACCTCACATTGGAGGTAACCAAGCAACTGGTAGGGTCCTTACAAGAAAAGGTAAATACCATGAAATATTCTTCTAATTTATACAAGTCTTTTATAATAAAGGCTTCCAGGGCTGATCCCCTTAGCACATATACATATACCCCTGAAGATTCAGTTTTGGGAAGTTTTGATGAGATAATGAAATCCCGGTATCAATCCCCAGAGGGGATAGATGGGGCCCAGATGGCGAAATTAACCAGCCTGATACTTAAGGGTCATGACGCTGCGAGAATGGTAGATCAATTTAAAGAAAATGTTCCAAACCTAGGGGAACAAGTTGAAGTGGCCAAGCACAGAAGGGCCAGCCTAAAAGATGTAGATGAAGATGGTATTTCCCGCCTCCTCCAGGCCTTCAACGACAATAAACAACCTTGAGCCTTTTTTTGGAGGCCGGGGAGAACTTGAGTGTTGAGTATTCTTTATTCTTTTGGGGACGTAATTTCCCAGATCCCAGAGTCCCAGATCCAAAATTTTGCATTCTTTAAAGTGATATGTGTCCCAATCCCCAAGGCCGACCTGGTGCAGAGCACTCACTCAAACAAATCACTGATTCAAGGCAATTCTTAGTATTTCAGTCAAGGCATTTATTAAGCCTTCCATTGCATGAACATGGAACTATTCTTCTACTCACCTCCACTAATGACTCATGATGGGGATCATAAGATCTTAGGTTATTAAGTTGATGTAAGTCCATTTGTAAAGGCTTAAGGCTCGTTGGTGATTCTATAAACCTTGAGTCCTTAGGACCTATGGGACATTTTGCTTAGATTAGTTAGGAATATGTTAGGAAATAGGTTATTATACCTTAAATAAGGTCCTAGGATAATCTAGAGTCCTTAGGACTTCTTTATATACAAGATTAGTAAAAATAACAAAAAGTTGCTAAGCAACTTTACAAAATATGCTTAAAAGTTGTAATTAGTAAGTTTCAACCGATTAAAACTGAATCTCAGGTAGTTGATCAGTGAAACACACTTATATAAGTGTTATTCAATGTTCCCAACAGAACAGGTTGATAGATGAAAAGAGTTTTATTAAAAATCAATAAAATTCCCTATTTTTGCATTAAAAATCACTGTTTTTTCGAGTTTGCACAGACTATACGGATTGGGAGCGAAAGTTAAATGATTTGGAAAGATACTCTGTCAAGTTAACCTTCGAATGCACTTGGTCTGAGGTTATTTGAAGGTCTGTGTGTAGAGTTATAGCGTTTTTCCTCCTAAATCCCAGGAAACCCTAGTTCCAGCAGGGTTTTGGGCAAATGGAGTTATAGAGCGCAACTATACCATCCATTTTGCATAAAAACCAATGAATATGGAATCCTTGGGAATGTATTTTAAGATTCTAGAAGTAGTAGGACAGAAATTGAAGGGAGTGATTTATGCTTGCAAGCCCTAGACCAAATATTATGATGTATTTGGTCCTGAATTATAGGAATCGGCCTATCTAGTGTTAGATATACACAAAGTGAGTAATCCAATTGTGGATTAGGTGTTCTTAGAAAACATTGAAGAGATCCAAAGACCTGCCTTCAATCTATGCACCCATTTCATTGGTCTTCCTTTGAAAACCAAGCCTATTAGGGCCCTATTAGGTCTGTGTACCTTGGAGGATCCTTGGAGTGCTGGAGTAGATTAGAAGTTGGTCTTGTGGGCCAGTGTTTGGGTTGTCAAACATCTTCAAACTACATCATTATATTGGGTTTTGTGTGTGGGGTTGAGTTAGAAATCCCAATTTTGTCAATTCTAGCCTTGTAGCCTTGTTTAGGGAAAGAACTAGTAAACATTGTGATAAGTTGCAAGAATTGTGTTTATGAACCTAGTGGTTGTTCTTAAGGGTTGTTAGAGGTGTATAACAATTAGAGCAAGGTGGTGAGGCATCACTTGGAGCCTGATTGAAAGTCTTAGCATTTTGAGCAATTGGACCCCAAAGGTCTAAGAAGATCAAACCTTCCACTGTTGCACTCTGCATCAGGTGGTATCAGAGCGGTTTGGATCTTGTGGAGTGTAGATAAGATGTCATGTATGAAGGGGAAGAAGGAGAAAGGGAGATCCCTCTAAGGATCACAAATGTAGAGTTGGCCAAGTTAGTGAAAGAGCAAATGGCGGAAAGCAGAGCAGCAAGGGAAGAGAATAGAAATATGAAAAGGGAGTTAGAGAAACTAAAGGGTAAGTTGAGGAAAGATGCTAATGAAGAGTCTGAAGGAGAGGAGAGTGAAAGAGATGAAGAAGAGGTCCCTCTGGATCAAAGACCACTCTTACAAGCATTGGAAAGAGTAGGGGTGAAAGGAGGAGACTTGCCTACTTTTGATGGAAAACTAAATCCAGATGACTGTATAGACTGGATGGAGGCATTAGACAACCATTTTGAATGTGATCAGATCCCTGCAAGTCAGAGGTTCAGGATAGAAAAGGCTAAACTCAAGGGCCCTGCCCTTAGTTGGTGGAACTTTTTTCAAAATGAAAGAATAGATAAAGGAAAAGAGCAGGTCAGCACATGGAAGAGGATGAAAACAGAAATCAAGAAGCAATTTATCCTTGATGATTATGAAGTCCTAACACATCAGAAGTTGCATAACCTTAAACAAAAGGATATGGATGTTAGCACATACACCCAAGAGTTTCACAATTTGACTCTTAGGGAAAAGGTGTATGAGACCAACAAGAAAAAGTTGGCAAGATACATAAGTGGCCTAAAATACAGTATTCAAGATGAACTGACTTTGGTCACCCTTGATTCAGTCCATCAATGCTTCAACTTAGCTTTGAAGATTGAGGAAAAAAAAAAGAGAAGAGGAGAGTCTAATTTCAATAGAGGAAGAGGAAACAATTTCAGAGGAAGAGGAGGAAGATTTCAAGGCAGGGGTAACTATTTCAAGCCTCAAGAAGATGGAAAGAGCCAAGCATCTGAAAATGAAACCAGCAGTAGGGGTACTTTCAGAGGAAGAAGGCCTAATAACAATAGTGGAAGGGGGAATGGTAGGGGAAGAGGAGGCAGTGTGTTCTCAGGGAAGTGCTTCACCTGCAACTAGATAGGACATCAATCCTTTAGGTTCCCTCAAAAGATTGGAGACAATCCTAGACAGGGAGATAGGCAGGTTCAACTGATACAAGAAAAAGAAGATGGTCAGAGCACATCCTCTTATCATTCCACTGCTTCAAGACCTGCAAATCCCAAACATGGTGAGTGCCTAATGTTGCAGAGAACACTCTTGAAGGTGCCCAACCCCATGGAACCACCACAAAGGAAGGCTCTGTTCCAAACAACCTGCAAGATTAAAGGAAAGGTACGCAAATTAATAGTAGATTCTGGATCAACAGACAACATAGCATCTAGGGAGATGGTTAATAAACTAAAGTTGCAAAACATTCCTCATCCTTGTCCTTATAAATCATCATGGCTTAATAAAGAGAAACAAACACTTATAAATGAGCAAGTATGGGTAGAATTTACTCTAGGAGAGTATGTAGATAAAATTCTTTGTGATGTTACTGATATGGATGCTTGCCACCTCCTATTAGGGAGACCATGGCAATATGATGTTAAAACTAAGCATGATGGGGAAACCAACATATATACCATAACTAAGGGAGGCATCAAATATACTATGAAGCCCTTACCTGATGATGGGAAATATAAACATATGGTTAGTAGTGTTGCTTTGGTAGGGGAGAAGGAGTTCATGCAGACCTTAAAGGAAAAAGATACCCCATGCTTTTCCATAATAGCCAGGCCTAAAAAGGAGATCTTAGTGAAACCCAAAGA
>MU227137.1:3813396-3849766 GCA_018584345.1 Thuja plicata
GGTAAATCATTATCAAGATCAATGGTCTCATATTCATCACTAAGATCAATAGGATCATCGAGAGTGTCCTCCTCATCAAGGTTGATTGAAATGGGATCCAAGATGTGAATAGGATCATCATAATCATCCATCTTAACATCATGAATATTAACATCCAATGCATCAGGCATAGGCTGATCGAAGGTAGCTAATGAGTTTTGAATCATAGAAGCATGGGCTCTAGCATTAGCTCTACACTTCTTATGATGTTCATTAGCATATTTGTTACATTTAACTTTAGTTGGCACATGTTTAGAGCTAGGAGAAATAACAATAGGCTGCTTCAAAGGTTCCATAGGAGGATTCTCAATAGGTTGTAATGGAAGAGTAGGAGTTTTATCAATTTTATTAGCAGAAATGGATAAAGCAGGTATTGTAGGAGTAGGTAAAAGACCATGGTTGGAATCAATTTGAGGCATACTTAAATCAACAATTTTGTGATGTTTGTAAGCTTGATAGGAATGAAAGAGATGATCAGGGTGAGAAGGAAATTAATTAGGTAATGAAGGCCAAAGAAAATTGAGAGTAGCGCAATCTCTAGGCCTAGAAGGTTGAAACAAACTATGATTAATTGTTTTGACTTCGCCGTTATGAATGAACTTAAGACATTTATGAATGGGAGAAGCAATAGAATGCATAGCAGTTATTCAAGGTAAACCAAATTTGATTTGGAATTGATCACAAGTAGGGATAATGATGAAGGTAGTATCTATAACCTTACCACAAAGTTCAACAAGTAAATTAATAGAACCAAGTGCAGGATGAAGAAAACCATTACAAGTTTGGATCCATGCATTAGATGAATCATAAAAATTATGTTGTAAGCCTTTCATAAAAAGATTTTCCTCAGTAATGATATTGATTAAAGATGTGGGATCAACTAGACAACCATGAGTATGTATCTTAGAAATCCTAGCATAGATATAAAGGGGACCATCGAGAGCTTTAATTATTTTAGAATCATCAAAGGTAATTAAAAGTTCCCTAGGCCACTTATCCTTAGTTTGTTTTTGTGTTTTAGGTGGGATTAAAAGTTGAAGTGGAGGTGAAGGATCTTGAGAAATAATTTTAGATGGCGCAACACTCTCCACATGATTAACAATGTTATTAAGATCATCCATCTTTGAATCAAAAATAATGTCTATCGAAGATGGTTGAGCTATAGTATTAGTATCATGTGTAGGTAAAGGATTGGTATAGATTTGAAGGTTTTGATTAGGAGGAGAAACAGATTTATTCCCATTACCATCAAAATTATCAATAGACAAAGCTTTAGAATCAATTAATTCTTGAATCTTATGCTTTAGAGAGTAACATTTTTCAGTGTCATGGCCATTCTAGCGATGGTATTGGCACAAAGCTTTAGAATCAAAAGATTTTGAAGCTATCATGGTAGGAAGAAGAGGTCAAATAGGAGGCAAAGTAATCATACTAGCACTTAACAACCTACTCATTATAGAATGCAAATTTTCAAAGAGAGGAGTAAACGTATGATTCATACAGAAAGCAGTAGATGTAGGAGCACTATTAGATGTAGCCGCAACTTGATCAGCAACCATATTCATCTGTTTATTAATCATGAAATAATTGTTAGGTTTCTGAAACTTATTAGGATTAGTAGCATTGTCACCCTTATCAACTGGAATAGGAGCCATTGGAGTGTTGCTCTCAAACTAACTCACTTGTAATTGATAATTGTGAAGTGTTGCACACAATTGTTGAAAGGAGGTAAATTCAGTAAGTAGAATTTTATCCCTAATATCTTTTTGTAAGTTTAAAATAAACATATGTTGAATATAAATATCAGGAACATGATAATAAATCTGAGCATGCAAATGCTTAAATCTACCAATAAAATCTGTCAATTTTTCTTTAGTATTTTGTTTACAATGCATTAAATCAGATAAGGATACTTGCAGTCCAATGTTATTTTGAAATTGTTGAATGAAGGAATTAGCAAGTTTAGGAAAAGAATCAATGGAATAGGGAGATAAGAAACAATACCATTTTAAAGCCTTATCTCTAAAGGTTCTAGCAAACAATTTAGGTAAAATCCTATGGTCATGAGCATAATCACTATAAAGGATTTGAAATGTTTTAACATGAGTAACGGGATCACCTTTGCCATTATAATTCTCAAGACAAGGCATATCAACTTGCTGAGGGACAATAGAATGAATGATATCTAGAGATAAAGGACTACCCATATCGCATGTAGGAATGCTAAATTTAGATTGAGTTAAAGATGCAAGTTGTTGTTGTAAAGATGACACAGTTTGAGCCAAACTAATAATTGTAGAATCATTAGAGGAAATAGGTGGCATAGCAATATTAGGAATACTAGGAAAAGTGTGAGAAGAAGCAGGAATAGAAGACACAATTGGTGGAACATTAGGAACCATAGTTGGAAGAGGATTAGTATAAGTAAAAGGAACACTATGGTATGAGGGTTGTGAGGTAGGTAAAGATACCAGTGGAGCACTCACAGGAATAGGTGCACTTGGGAGAGAATTTGTTATTAAAGGAGGAGTGTAAGGAAGAATACTAGGTAGAGGAATAGAAGAAGGTCCTACACTAGTGACAATAGGTGTAACCCCTAACTCTTGAGCTTCTTGAGTTAAAGGTTTAACATTCAAATTCACAAGATGGGTAATACTATGCAAGAAATTAATACCTTGATTATTATCATAGAGAACTTTCTTAAGAGCCTCTATAGCTTGGATAGAATCTTGATTATTGTTTTCTTTGATAAGCCAATTTCCCATTTTATCAAGTTCGGTTGAAATATTTTGCACTTGTTTAGGAGGAACTCTTAAAGCGTCATCTTCATCATGAGATGAGTGAGAAGAGTTATGCTCCATGGAAGGATTGGAATCATGAGTTATCAAATTTTCATCCTGGATCCTAAGGAAAGGAGAGAAAGACTTGGGATCAAAGGAACCCATAAGTCTATGGATTCTTCTAACCGGGATACTATAAGTAGGACTAGATGTGGTAAAGCTCGTACACCAATACAATGCTAATGAACTAACACAAAATTTTGATCTATTGAATTTAAATGCAATTTGAGAAATAAAAGAAATGCAAGATCTAGCATAAACAATGTAAATCCAACACCAATAAGAAAGAGTTCTCTATCGCGGGTTCACCAAAATGTAATATAAGAAATTTATGTCCTATCTTACGAATATGTAAAGGGGGATTGAAATAGATATATGTTTATTAAGAATGTATAATGTGTTAAGAAAGAAGGGTTTGATAGATTATTAATTATCTGGAAATGCAATGTTTGAAATAGGAAATGTGTTGATGTGCAAATTACTCTTTGAGTTGCCTAGATTGTATTGAATTCCTTAACCTTAATTGCATTTATTTAATTGATTGATTGTATATTTTAATTAAGGAGAAGATAAGATGCTCCCATTTATCCTCAAATGCACAAATGGGAGATCCAATTTGATCAACCCAAGAGAAGGGCTAATGCTCAAATGAATCAACTATTTGGAAAGGAGAATAACAAGAGAGATACCTTAAATTATGTTAATTATATTTATAGAAATGATATATGTCACTGATTGAAGAAATAGGAGAAATGCACTAACCTTGAAATATTACAGATCAAAGAATTCTATTTTCTAAGGTCTGTAGACTATTTCTGGAAAAACTAATAGGTTATCCTAAACCAGAACGCAGAGACGAACAAAACCCAGAAATATTTTTTTGTTCCAATGTCATCTTATGAAAAAGGTCAACCTTGACCCACAAATATCAACCCTGACCCAATAATGTCGACCCTGACCTGCACAGGTCTGACAGAAAATCTGTTCGCGCCATCTGAAAGAAAGTCAAAAAGGGTATCTAGATTTGGTCTCAAATCAACTATTCTAAACCTATACCTACAATAAAAATGATGTTTTTTGTTGTGGGGGAGGGGTTTGCCTTAGTCAAACCCTAGTTTAGGAATTAACCTCAAATATATACAATTGAAATTGTAGAAATGGACAAAGTAAATGCATAAATTCACCTTGCTTGAAAGAGTCCTTGTGGCAGATTTGAATCCTTGAATCCACAAGTATGCTTTAAAATGTGGAATGTAGAAAGGTAGGATGTCTTCAATCTCTTACTTGTAGATCTTCAATACCAAGTCTTGAATGGGTTCTTGAATTTGGAATAGGCTTGGAAGAAGGTAGATGGAGAGATCACCAAAAAGGGCACTATGTAGCTTCAATCCTTCAATGGCCTCCAATGGATCTCCTTCATACAAATGGATACTTGAGTGGATGAATGCTTGATTAATATCTTGCTTGATTACTTTTTTGAATCACACTTGAAGATAGCTTGAGAATTTTTGATTAGAAGACTTTGTTTTTCTTGATGATGGTTAGAGAAAATGAGAGAGAAAGCTTCTTTTTTATATGAAATTAGGGCACAATCTTCTAAGGAGGCCTACATAGGAGGATTAAATTCCCATTAAAGTCCTTACCCCTAGGAGAGGACCTATATTATATATAATTTAGGAACCAATGCTTCAAAACCCAAAACAACCGACCCGAAAGTGGGAAATACTTTTTGCAAAGGCTGACCTCCAAAAACTGTGAGACCCCAGGATCTGAACCCTAGGTCAAGGTTGAGGTTGACCTTGACCTAGGTTAGGTTCGAGGTCAACCATGACCTAGGTTAGGGTTGAGGTCGATATAGACCTAAAAGTTTGACCCTAACCCTGAAGCCCAGAATCACGAGTCTGCAATTTAGAATGCAGAAATCAGGCTAAACAAGAGTGGAAAGAGGGACAAAATAAGGGAGAAGCCATGTCAAGATCAAGATCCCATTCAAGGTGCTTTCCATGACTCCAAACCACTTACTCGAAAGGATAAACACATCTACAATGGAATTGCTTCTATTTTTTGACTATACAGGATGTTATATTAATCCCACTTGCATATAGATGTCTTGTAGGGATCACATCAAGTTGGAACTCGGATTTAAACTTTAGGGGTACTTTGGAGGGGTCAAAAGTGACCCTAGGGTGTATTTTTGGCCAAAATTAGTTAACCCTAAGGGGGTACCTTGGGTTGGGGGCTAGTTTTTACCTATGAGAAAGCCTAGATCACCATTATGGCCCTCCAAAATGCCTACTTTTTAAAATTGGCGAAAATGGAAATGACCTCATGCATCTAACTTGTCCCACACTCCTTACTAAACTCTTAACTAAGAGGGGAAACAAGAGGTAAGAAAACAGGACTAGAGGGCATGTCTCATTAATTGCTAGGTCTTGAGTACACTTCTAGGGGTCTTTTTAGAGGGTTTTGAAAAACTTAGTGGGTGTTCACCCACTCTCTAATTTTAGAGAAAATTAGGGTTGGAGGAAGGAAAAAGGAAAGGATAAGGGCTTCTTCTCAACTAGATTATTGCCATTTTTCTTGGACCAAGGTTAGTGGATTCTTTCCATGGAGAAATACTCTTGCATTTTAGATTTGTATGTTATTGTTTTATGAATATGTAAATCTTGAATGGTGTTCATATATGTAAATCTTGTATAGTGTTGTTGTATGTAGATTTTGTTGTTATGTGTTGGGTTGGGAATGCCTTTAGATTTTGTATCATTTCTTGTTCTTTTGGATTGGGAGTGTTGTTCATGGCTGCTAAGGCATTACTCACCCTTTGGGAAGGGAAGAAGTGGCCTTGGGTGAAGGGGTTAGTTGGGCTCTCTATTGTAGTGAGAGTCTCTTCTCTTGGAAAAAAGGGATAATTTCATAGAGTATGGGCTCCATGAAGCCATATTTTAAATATTGTTTTTGGTATAGAAATGACCAAATGTGTATATTGAAGGAATGTAAATGTAGCCTTGAAAAGGCATCGAAAAACTCTTGTGTAGGAGTTTGAAAATGCAGTGGCATTCTCCTCCTTAGAAAAGCCCACCTTCACCCTACTTCAATAGGTTTGAAAAACTCATTTGTGAAGCCTTGGTTGGGAGTTAATTGTTGTGTTGTCCATATATGATGGTTGTGAGAATTTGGATGTGTTACTTGTTTAGCCTTGGTTATCTAAGCTCGGGGGTGATCTCCTTGAGACCTTGGTTGGGAGGTGAGCTTCTCATGGTTCCCCTCATATATTTGCAGGTTTTGCGGTCAAGTTGAATGTGGAAAAGCTTGGGAGAAGTCTCCATTTTGGTGTTGTTGTGAGAGAGAAACTTTAATGTTGCATGGTTACTCCATGTATTGAGATTCATTTTGATAAGTGTTGTAATGTCCATTTTGAAAGCCTTGTTAAGAAAGATGTGAAAATCTCATATTCATTATGTAATAGTTTTCATAGCATGTAAAATTGAGTGGATTTATGAATCTTGAAAGTTTTATATTGTATTTGATTTTAAGTTAAAAACACTTCATTATTCCTTTGAAAATCTGAATTCTATTTCAATAGGATCATTACTCTACATTAAAATTTACATTGCAACCTCAATCCTTGAAAAGAAGAGATAAACTTGATAATATTAGTAAGTCAACAAGTTAGTATATTGATGTGCAAATCAACTAATAAAAAATTCATATTTTAGTTCACTTAGTGTATTGCAATAATCAAATAAATCCATTGCATACAATTAGTTACTATAATAAGATCAATAATATTTATGTTAGAAGAAAAAAAAAAAAAAAAAACATTACCCATGACACTTTCCAGATTTTTAGAGAAAAAATGCTCTCTGAAAAATGTATGGGGAGGGATTTAATTCCCCCTTTACACAGAGAATATTCTCTATATATTCTTCTCACTAAACCCCCTTAATTAACCTCTTTTAGTACTAATACATAAGCTTTATATTAATAGGGAGGCACTCATCCCCATGGGCCCCACACACTTAAGTTGTAAATATTGAAAGGAAACTTAAACAAAAAAAAATATAAAGGAAATAAACCTAAACTTACACTCACCATGCGAATTTTAAGGGAGACTAACATGGTTTAAATACTTGTCGCAAAGACAAGTCTCCTCCCCACCCATGCATACTTGGGGCTGTCATGGGGATCTTAACATATCCCTTGGGGTTTGTATCACTCCATACCCCTTTCATGCGAAATTTCCTCACCTTTTTGGGTTGACTTCAAATTAAAATCTTTCTGCACATTGAGATGGAGACTTAAGGTGGTCCCCACCCACATATTGGAAACCAATGCATGCCTTTTCAAAAAGGCGTCCT
The DNA here is from genome assembly GCA_018584345.1 of Thuja plicata. Taxonomy (NCBI): domain Eukaryota; kingdom Viridiplantae; phylum Streptophyta; class Pinopsida; order Cupressales; family Cupressaceae; genus Thuja; species Thuja plicata. The sequence continues at coordinate 3,820,634 of MU227137.1, forward strand.
CTTGAATAGAAATTCAAAGTCTTAGGGAATCTTGGGATATTCCCACACCCCATCCACTTGCAAGTGGCCTTGGACATAGGGATGATGGGTGGTGGGTGATGTGACACTTGGTTAGGTGATGGGATAGGGCAGTTAGTAGGTTGATAGGTTAGTTTAGTAGGGTGTTTAGGTTAGTTGTTTGGATTAATAATTTAATAGGTTTATTATAATGTGCAGATTTATTAGAAATGAATTAACATTTTAATAAACTATAGTTTATTTTAGCCTATGGTAAATTACTTAGCAAAGATAGTTTAAGCTAGTAAATAGATGTATATTTTTTTATTGTTTTATTTTAAAATTGTGTAGTTCATTTTATGGGTTTATTTATTAGTTAATGATGCAGTTAATTACTAGATTATAGCTTTAGTTTTTTATGTAAATTGCATAGTTAGTTGTTAATTTAATTATTTATAGGGGCTAAATTGATTTCCTACTAGAGGTAATTTATTGTTTTTTTTTAAGGATAATATAAACTTTGTTAGGGGATTAATGAATTAAGATTGCATGTGTTTTTTTTATAAGGGGAGAATTTAACTAGAATTGATATTAGTAAGTTAGGAAAGTAGATTAGATTATGATTATTAGATTTTAATTAATAGTTTAATTGATATAGTGAAATTGTTATTAGATTTTAATTATGTCAATGGGTAAATGTTTCATGTATGTCTGTTTAAAAGGGGATAGAATTTAATTAGTCCTTACATTAGTGGATATTTTAATATATATGTTTAAGTGGGTCCAAGGGTAGTTAAGAAAGCTTATACCTATTAATTCTTGAGATTAATTTAGTTCTTTTTTATTATCTAAATAATGTGTGTGTGAAATAGTTATATCGGGGTCCTTTATAGGTGTTAGTAGTTAAACTAGAAAGAGAATTAGTATTAGATTTAATTGGATTAGTTGTAATCAAGGTTAAGAATCAAGTAAATACTAGGTCAACCTAATTCAACTCATGATCCTATCAACTAAATTACAATCATGATACTACACGTGGATAAACATTAAACCATAGTTAGTTCAATCTGACCTAAGAGTTCATGCAACCTGTACATCAAGTTGATGCTCCAACTCTGCACCCATATATGGTGTGGCCCTAATTCAATCTATGATTATACCTTGCAACTCGAAGAATAAACTCACCATGTTATCACCTTTCCTCAACACATCCAGTGTTAGTTGTATGTACTTGTGTTTTTTTTAAAAAAAATTGTCTGTGTTTTGCCCTAGTTTTGGGCATGACATTAAATTTACCAGTGAAATCAGTCAATTATTCCTTAATATTTTGTTTACAATACGTTAAGTCAGTTAAGGAAACTTGCAAACCAATGTTATTTTGAAATTGTTGAATGAAGGTATTAGCAAGTTTAGGAAAAGAATCAATAGAATAAGGAGGTAGAGAACAATACCATTGAAAAGCCTTATCACGAAAGGTCCTAGCAAATAGTTTAGCTAAAATCTTATGGTCATGAGCATAATCACTACAAATGATTTGAAATATTTTAACATGAGTAACAGGATCGCCTTTACCATTGTAATTCTCTAGATGAGGCATATCATCTTGTTGAGGATCACTAGCACAAATAATGTCTAAGGATAAAGGACTACCCATGTCACATGTAGGAATGATAAACTTGGATTGAGCTAAGGATGAAAGTTGTTGTTGTAAAGATGACACAGTTTTAGCCAAACTAATAATTGTGGAATCATTAGAAGACATAGGTGGCACAAAAATATTGGGAACACTAGGAAAAGTGTAGGAAGCAACAGGAATGGAAGACACAACTGGTGGAATACTTGGAACCACATTTGGAAGGGGATTGGAATAAGTAAAAGGCACACTATTACATGAAGGTTTTGAGGTGGGTAGAGATACCGGTGGAACACTCACATGAATAGACAAAATTGGGAGAGATGTAGTCATCAAAAGATGATTATAAGAAGGAATGCTAGGTAAAGGAATAGAAGAAGTTCCCTCACTAGTGGTAGGAGTGAAACCTAGATCTTGACCCTCTTGAGCTAAAGGTTTAACATTCAAATGCACAAGATGAGTGATACCATGCAAGAGATTAATACCTTGGTCACTATCATGAAGGAATTTCTTAAGAGCCTCTATAGATTGGATAGAATCTTGATTATGGTTTTCTTGAGTAAGCTAATTTCCCATTTTTATTAAGTTCAGTTGATAGTTTTTGCACTTGTTGAGGAGGAGATCTTAAAGCATCATCCTCATCATGAGATGAGTGAGAAGAGTTATTATCCATAGAATGATTGGAATCATGAGTGATCAAATTGTCATCTGGCATCCTAAGGAAAGGAGATGAAGATGCAGGATCAAAGGAACCCATGATTCTACGGCTTCTTCTAATCGGGATACTATAAGTAGGACTAGAAGTGGTAAAGCACATACACCAATGCAATGCAAATGAAATTTTTGAAATGTAAATGCAAGAACATAAAAGAAAGATAATCTAATATTCATGCAATATCTAACATAAAAGATGTAAATCTAACACCAAAAAGAATAATTTGTCTATCACAGGTTCACCAAAATGTAAGATCTAAAATGTGGGGTTTATAAATGTGAATCATTTAACATAAAAGACATTACATTTAAATATGTTATGGGGGTAAATAAGATGCTCTCCTTCTACCCTTAAATATGAAAATGAAAGATCCCAACTGATTAACCCAAAAGGAAGGATCAATGCACAAATGAATCAACCATTTCGAAACAAGAATAAAGAAGGAAGATCTTAAGTAGCCGTTTTGTTGATTTGAATGTGAAATAGATTTAGATATATTGAAGAACTTAATTTAATTGAATAGGAGAAATGTACTAACCTTGAAATATTTCAGATCTAAACAATGCTATTTTATGAAGCCTATTTTGAGTTTCTAGAAAATTTGAGACTGGATCTGGATTAGAAACGTAGAGATGAACAAAACCCAAAAATATTTTTCCATTCTAAGAAAGTTCCAATTTGTACCCTCAAGTTAATGTCACCATTAACCTATAATTTTTCATTGCATCCTAGGGAAGAATCGACCTAAAAAGTCTCAGACTGAAATTTTTTTTTTGGTTCCCAAAAGTTTGCAGAAAAGGGTATCTGGATCTGTACTCTGATCTGTTGTTCTGAACCTGTACCTACAAGAAAAATGGTTTTTTTGTTGGGGGGGAGGGGTTTTCATTGTTAAACCCCAATTTTGGAATTAACCTCAAATTATAATTGAAATTGAATAAGAAATACAAAGTAAATGAATAATTTCACTTTGATTGTAGAAGTCCTTGTCGCAGATTTGAATCCGTGAATCCACAAGTATGTATCCACCAAGAAGGATGTAGAATGTAGAATATAGGATATCTTCAATAAATTTCTTATAGCCTTCAACACCAATCTTGAATGGGTTCTTGAATTTTAAGAAGCTTGGAGGAATGTGGATGGAGAAATCTTCAACAAGAGGCCTCCATGGAGCTTGAATCCTTCAATGGCCACCAATGGATCTCCTTGATGAAAATGAGTTCTTGAGAATGGATGAATGTCTCAATGGCTACTTGGCTTGCTTTAATAGCTACTTTACCTACTTCAAATCTAGCTTCTTCACCTTTCAAATTCACTCTTCAAGTCTTGAAAGTTCTTGTGATTATGCTTGATGATGGTTGATGGTTAGAGAAAATGAGAGGAGAAAGCTTCCTTTTATATGAAACTAGGGAACAATCCTCTAGAGACACTGATATAGGAGAATTAAATTCCAATTGGAACCAATACCATAGAAGAGGACCTATATTAAATATAATTTAGAATTTGTTGTTCCGAAGACCGAAACAGCCAACTCAGAAGCGGGATTTAACCTTTTCCAAAGACCGACATCCGGAAACCCTGAGATTCTGTAAATTGAACCTCAGGCCTAAAAAAGGTTGATTATGACCTAGGTCAAGGTCAAGGTCTACCTTGACCTAGGTCAAGGTTGAGGTCAACCTTGACCCAAAAAGATCGACCTTGACCCTGAGTTCAAAGTCCTAATTTTTCAGTCTAGGGTGCCAGAAATAGGTTGGAAAAAGTGGAAATGGAGTAGAAAAAGGGGATAAAGCTAGATAAAAGTTAGGAACCCATTCAAGGGGCTTGAAATGACCCCAAAATACTTACTCTAAAGGCTAAACAAGTCTACCATGGAAGTTCTTCCATTTTACAACTATACACATAGCTAGAGGACTTGGGGCATGGGGCATGGGGCATGTTTTTATTTGCTTTCTGCTTGTGGGTGTGGTCTTGAAACTCTTGAGTGTCTCTTTTTTTCCGTTGAAATACTTAGGAGATTTAAGGCATTATCCTTGACTATTTTTTGCACAACTGGTCTTCTGGTCATCCTAGCATCTATGCCTTGATGCAAGCATGGTTTTGCTACATTAAATAGGGTAAGCTAACATTGAAGTCATCTTGACCTTTATGTCTTTGATTCTTATGTTACAATCTTTCCACATTCCAATCCGATATAAACCATATTCATATCTTCATAGTTGTGCTTGTGACTAGTGATGATTGTGTGATTTTTCAATGTCCATTCATAATGGCCCAATGATGAAAATAAGTTCCTTAACATTCTCTAATGAATGATGAACACAAAGTCTTATGTTGCAGTTGCTCTATTGCAAGTACACCTTTGCATTTTCATGTAGCTTGCATTGTTAGACCTCATGTTAGTTTGCATTCTAGGCTGCATTATGATTTTGAGAGGGTTTCCTTCATCTTTCTAGTGGAATTTTAATCAACTATGTTCATGTTTGATCTTCATTTCCTTATCTTCTTTCGTGATCTCAATAGAAATTTTCTATCTTGAATAGTTGATTGATTTTGGGTCATTCTCTCTCTCTTAAAGGAAAATTATCTTTCTTCTCTCCATTTCTTTCCACCTCTTCCAAACTTCTATCTTCCATTCACTTTGACCCCACTTCTTTTCTTCTAATTCAACCTTGGGGCATAATCTTTCATGCTTGATGATCTACCTTGGTTCTGTGATTCTTATATTTTTCATCTTACATCAAGAACCTTATCTTTAGTTTGATTTGATAAAATTTATCAATTTTTTATTTATCCTCTATCTCATTTCGATTTCGATCATGAGGGGGCAGTACCTATCAAACTTGAATCCTTGATTCAGCTTTATCAATCCTATCAATTGCTCTTATTGGGGAAACCTTACTTGAGATTCTTATCTTGGACATGTCAATTACCTATTTGTGGGGGTGTTGACTTTGTATTTCTCAATCAGCTTATCTTTGTCCTGGTGTATTCCCATCCGTCGATCACACATCTAGGTTATTTTGTGATCCCAAATCGATCTCACACTTCAACTGCATTCTTTGACTACATGTGTTCCCATAAAGATCACACATTAGTCAAAGAGGGGCAAATGTATGCACCCTAAAATGGTCACCTAAGCTATGGGCCCCCATTCTTCAATTTATCAAATGCCGAAATCAATTTATCAAATTCTTGAATCAATGTCTTGCAATATTTTCAATTCAAATCAATTTTTTTGATCAAATCGTAATTAATTCAATTATTTCAATATTTCCTAAGGTTTGATCATTTTATACATAATCTTATTTAATTAAAATAAAACACCCCTTTTAATTAAATAAAATGATCTTATTTAATTAAAATAAAATCCCTTTTTAAAAATAAAATGATCTTATTTAATTAAGAGAAAATCCCTTTTTATTAAATAAAATAATCTTATTTAATTAAAAGAAATTTTCTCTTTTAATTAAATAATCTTATCTTATTTAATTAAAATCTCTTTTTTTTTAATAATCTTATTTAATTAAAAGAAAATCCCTCTTTTAATTAAATAAATAAAATCCTCACTTAAAGCTCTCTATTTGATGATAAAAAGGAAATAAATCAAATAAAAAATAAATAAAACTTCTTTTTCTCCACACGTATTCCTAAGTGGTGGGATTTTTCCTCTTACTTTCCATTTTAGGGATCTATCCCACATTGCTCTTGAGGATGCATTCCTCTCCACACTTTCCTTTATAAGGAGCCATCTTCATCTCATCAGAAAGGGATATCAAGTTTTTATGTTATTGTTGTGCTGCAGGTTTGGAGAGCAATTTTGGAGGAGAATTTGAGTATTTGAGCTTGAACCATGCAACTTCTTTTCTTCTTGTCTTCTTCTCTCATGCATCCATGGAAATCCATTTATATTAGATTCATATTAATTTAGATTCATATTTCCTTTCATAGATTGATCTTGCATATTTTTTTCACAGATTAGTTTGCATATTTTATTTCATGCATTGTTATCATATAGATTAGTTTCCATTTTCATTTGCATACATATTTGATGATCACATAGACTAGCATTCTTGCTCTTCCTCTTTGAATCTCTCATTTCATGGTGCACTTACATGGGCATAACTAGGTATAAACTGAGGGCCTTCATTACAAACCCTTGCACTCCATGAATAGGGAGCTATGAGTCACCATTTGAGACCTCATTCTTGAGAAATCTTGAATATAATGACTTATAAAAGTGTGTCAGTATTTTAACACACAAAACCCTGTTGAACAACTAGCTAAAGCAATTTTTGGTTGGGATTACAACACATGGAGTAGATTTTGTCACTATGGTGAATATGGGCATATTGGTGCAAATTTTGTAAAGATTCACCTCAGAAAAAAGAATCCTAGTAAGAGATGTTATGTATGTAAACAACTCGGTCATCAAAGAAAGAATTGCATGAACAGAGAAAAAGTGGATACTGGTTTTGAGAAACAAAAAGATTTTTTTTTTGAAATCATAACTCAAATGAGTTAGCAGTAGGTAAGGAAATATCCTGAGAGTTTAGATCAAAACAATGAAGGATCGAATGGCACCCAAAGCAGTGAATTGGGTGGATCTACCATCTCCAAATAAACATGGAAGGAGACTGTTGGAACTATGCATCCAAGCCATCGTACATCAGTTCTAGACATGATAGTAAGTTCAAATTAGCATATTGATGCACTATCACACATTATAGTTTTAACCAAGTCAAGATCTCAATAACACCCGAGTTACATAGGCTTAACCGAGTTAAGTCGGGTTGTATGGTTTTTAGGATGCAGAAGTTGGTTTTTCAATGAGCTTCATTCTGAGCTATGCCAGCTACCATGTATAGAGTTTTAATGAAATCAATGGTAAAATATCTTATAAAAGATGAATTGGAAAGGTTATTGTTTACAAAGTTTTCATTTTGCAGAGCGATTCAGAGCCTTAAGCAATTCAGTGCGAATGTGTGTTCGAAAGCTTTAAGTTGTGAAGTCTTATCAAACCTCCAAGCATAATGACATCTACATCCAGCATCAATGTTAAGAAATGATCTGGGATGTTGGTTAGGAATGCTATTTATGAACCTCTAAAGTTTAAGCTTCATCCGATAGTTGCAGACGAGATAGACCCTATCGTAGCTCATTCCCTAGTTCATCTGAGGGTATTGTTGATCAGTGACATCCAAGCCTTCTATCACTGGACAATTGAACAACTAGGGACATCGGAAATGAATAATGCATATGAGAAACTCCATAAAGCTAGAAATATGAAGCTAGAACATAAACACCTAGAAGTCAAGGGTTTGACTCATATCATGCATATGCCACAGAATTTCCAGATTAAGTAGATTGAGTTTATTCTAAGTTGTTTTCACGACATGCATCTATGGCTGGAGCAACCAATGAAGATTACCAAGACAACGATACACATTTTTACAAGATATCATATGGTGGACAAGTCTAAAGCTACCAAAATCCTACCCCAGGATGACCTAGCTAAGAACACTATTGTCGAGTAGGATGGTAGAGGCATGATATTAAATGGAGTTATAGACATGGAATTGAAGTTTTGGATTCATGTTATTACTCACAAAATCTACAGTTCTAGATGACCTAATAGTGTACCATGTGAGGCTTTGGACTTGGCATACAAGGTGGTCAAGAACAATCTCTCATTCGAACTTGCCGAGTTACAACTCATCCAATTGAGAAAGAACATGGAAAGAATCCAGGAATCAAAGACCAATCCATGTAAGTTTGGTTCACTTTTGGTTTGCAGATTATTTTAAATTCAGAATTTTTTCCCTTCCAAAGGAAAAGTTGTTTGGAAGAAGGACAAACCCATAATATATCAGAGAAATGATTTCATAGCTGAATTAGGAGACAATTTTGAGAGCATCAGGGATGCATATTTTGAGGAATTTAGACAGAAGATGCATAATAGGTATAGAATTCCTAAACAATTGGTTGAAGATCACAAGGATGATGTTTGTTTCCTTCTATTTTATTGTGACAAAGTATATATTCAGGCAATTAGACTTAGGGTTGCATGGGTGAAACATCTTTCATATGAGGTTAACATAGATGAGAAGGTAAAAGTACAAACCTATGTCACACTTTTATAAAGGAAAAGGACCACAACATGCAAACTGTTCAACTTTTACAACATAAAAGGTCACATTTTTATTTAGAATTTGAGAATGATGTAAACTAAAGAAATGTGTAAAAATGGATTAAGTTTATGTCTATAATTTTTTTAAAAAAAAATTGAACAAGAATGTACATAGTTTTTTAATTTTTGAAGTCCATTTTTCCATTGCTCAAAACTGTTGAAAATTTGGGGTCTAGTTCCCTTCAAACAAGTATATGCAAATAATCTATTTTTCTTCTGATTTCAAAATATGTTATAGATAAAATGTATATCTAGTGCATAAAAGAAGAAAGATTTCTTATCAATGTATATTTTCTCGGTTATAACTACTCAAAGTTGAACTTATCTAAAATTGATAGTTTTCATCTCCCTCCAAATTTCCCCTATCAAATCTACACCATTCAGAAAAAAAATTACATATTCTTGAAGAAGACTCTCTTGTCTAATGTTAAATATAAATATTAAATTTTTTTGATATGATTTACTATTTTATTTATTTATTTGAAGCAACATCTTCTCGATTGTTAAACTAACTACTTGTTGTATTTTGAAATTATAATATATTAGATCTAATCAAAATATTATAAACTTTATATGACAATAATCTTGACTTTGAGCTCTACAAAAGGGTATTTTTTATATTTTTAAAATATCATTAAAAAGAGTAGGGGTTATTGAAACATCAATTTTCTGAAATAATTTTATTTCTTTGGTAATTGGTATAAAACATGCATTTAATAGACATTTCCAATTGGAAAAGTTTAACCACTTATCTAGCTCAACTAGAATGAATCTTGCTAGACCAAATGTTTGACAAAAATTAATTTTTATTTAGAAATACTCAAATTTAGTTGTGCTAATAAGTGGTCCTGAAATGTGACACAGCTTTGTGCTTTTACCCGAGACGAAGAACATCATTGAAGCTCTTGTGAATGAACCTGTTGACCCTAAAGCACCATACTTTGGTACTTATGAAGAAGCCAATAGAATAATTTTAATAGAGAATGAGATTCCTAAGATTTTGGAAAGAGGAAAGAAGAGGTTAGAGCACTTTGGAAAGAAGTATGGAAAGACTTTAGACTCTCCTCCTTCTATCTCAATAGAGAAAAGAAGATGAAATTAAGATAGAAGATGATGTGTCTGAAAAGGAAGAGGAAGAGGTAGAAGCAAAGCCTCCTAATAAGAAAAAGAGGATAGCTCCCAAGAAGACACCTAAGGCCCCTACCCCTATCCTCACTACAAGAAAACCTAGAAGATCTAGGAGGAAAATAATATTGCCTGAGGAAGATGAAGAAGAATAAATCACATTCAAGATGCCCCCACCTAAATTTGAGAATAAAATTGAAGACCTAATAGAAGGTAGTGGTATGACTTCTCTAAAATCACTAAAATATGCTTCTAGAACTAAGGAAGAACAGAAGAAAATTGAGGAAGCAGTTCTAGAGAAGATGACAAGATGGAAGTATGATCCATCTGAATTGAAGAGTCACATGACTGAAGACCTATTCAAGGTAATATTTGTTCCCTGGAGAAATGCAGTTTGAATAGAAAAGGATATTAGAGAATAGACCTTGAGGCAAGTCATGCCTACTATGACAAACAAAGAGGTAAAAGAGGCCATGACCAAATATGAAATAAATCACACTCCAAGGTTTAAGACCTTTCAAATATTGAACAAGAAGATAGAGGATGTGGTGTAGGCTACAACAAAGATATGGAAGAAAGCCTTAGAAATCAAGGAAGAAGACAAGAAAAAAGTATCGAGTACAGACCCCAAGGAAAAGACTAATGATGTAGATTTACCAGGGGTAGAATCTATTGAAGCATCCAATGCAGAATAGATAGCAGTAGAGGTAATGGAATTCATGCCCCAATCACCTATACATATCATCCTATCTTGAAGAAAAGATAACTCTACTGAATCTACATCTAGACTAGTAGGGATCGAGCATCAGGCCCCACCAAATAGTGGGCCAAGCCTGATTGAGTCACAGAAGGAAACTGTGAATATTATTTCAGTGAGAATTAATTATACAGTTGATTCAGACCCTACAGTTGGTGCAGAAAATGTAAATGAACTATTCCAACTAAATAGTAAGGAGGAAACTGAGGAAGGAAAGGATAAGGATGATAATGGAAAAGGTAAATAAATTGTTCCTTTACCCAATCCTAAGGATAGAGGAAAAAGAAAGGAAATAAATACTGATGATATTGATCTTGAGAAAGATATCATGATTCCAAATTGGGATCTATCCAACTTGACAGTGGAGCAAATGGATATATTAGGGGAGCTATGGAAGAAAAGAGCTACACAACAAAATTTCTGAGAAGAAAAGAAGATAAATAGAGTGTTGGAGGACATGAAAGGTATATTCCTAGATGCACTAGAAGTAGATTTAAATGAGAGTGATTCTATTATGGATCAGCTTGTAGAAATAGTCCACAAGTTCAATAAAGATTTAAGTGGTCAAGAAAAACTACTACAGAAGGGAGAAAGAAAGTTTGAGAACAAAGTTCTAGAGAATGTTGCAAGAAAGATTGCACTTGATCAAGTAAAGATAAACTCTCTGATTAGATCTCTAGAAACTATAGTAAATAATGTTGCTTCATTATTTGTAAAGTTAAGTGATGCTTCAAACTTCAAAATGGAAATCAAGACAAAGTTGACAAATTTTGATACAAATCTAAAGGAAAGTGCATATCAGTTGGCACTTAACTCGAGTTCACACTCAGCACACTTTGTGAAAATCAAGTATTAGACAAACATGTAGGATGAATTACTAAGGGAAGAAGCAATGACAAGAGAATATCTCATAGCTATACAGAGCCAAGTCCTTCCACACATGGATGTAATGCAGAAGCATATAGCTCATGCCTAGACTCTTATTCATGACAACAACTTTTTAGTTGCTGAGCTTATGATGGAGCTATCAGTAGAGATATAGATAGAGTTGCACATCTTGAAGGGGTTGCATGATAGTTGGGACAATACTTTGTCTCATATTTTAACGGTACATAGTGATTTCCTATCCTATTTTGGTATTACCATATAGATATATGTTAGAATTTGTGTCAAAAACAAGGGGGAAATGTATATAGGAAAGATATATATAAGGAAATACATTTATAGAAGAGAAGTAGAGAAGATATATATATATATATATATAAGTATTACAAAATTAATTTTCAAAAATTAAAAAAAAAAGAGTTAGTTGTAACCGAGTCACAGAGCTATTGTCAAAACCCGAGAAAGTACCCAAGCATATGGTAAGGGGGAGTTTTGACTCAGAACTTTGAGAATTTTTTTGAACATGATAAGTGTTTTTGTTTTCTAATGCCAAAGGGGGAGATAGATGACCTTATGGAAAGACATATTGTCAATTATTGCAAAAACACTTAGTCATCTCAGTGTTGACTGAGCTAGCAGTACAACCTGAGAAGTTACATAGCAACCCAAGCAGTGGTAGTGTCAACCGAGCAGACAGTGGTAATGATTATTACCAGAGTGATCAATGTAGCCCAAGTACACAGAGTAGTCTAAGTGCCCGAGTTAAGTATGTTACCCAAGTGATAGCATAATTTCCGAGTGCTAGTATATTGCACGAGTGGATCACTAGACCGGAGTAACAGTTTTGGGCCGGCTTAGCTTATATTGTTTGATATTAATTTATCACATAGAAGATGACTTATAGAAGTATTTGATTTGGATAAGATATAAATATAAATTATTTTTTTTATCCAAATAAGAGTGAATATGTGTGTAGAAGTGTGTATGCGAATATGAAATGGCAGATTGTTTAAGAGGCTACAACAATATATGGAATAACAGAGACTCATTCATCACACTCAGGTGATTAGTTTTATATCATTGGATCTTATTTAGCAATTCAGAGTTGCATTGAAGATCATCTACTGGTTCATCCTAGCAGGTGCATCAGAAAAATCCTCTAGCAAGGTGGACATAACAGTCCTTTACAAATCTCCTAACAAAGTTGCATTACTTGATTGTATTGTACTAAATCCCTTCACAAGGTGGACCTAATAGTCCTTATTGCTCCTAACAGGGTAGGCCATCAGAAGTCATCAATTGTAAGCTTTAACAGGCTAAATTGATACTGTATTAATAAATCTTGTGGGTACCATCCCCACCCCAATTTTACTTTCTATTTAGAAGGCTTCTTGGTAACCAAATATTGTGTCAAATATTGTGGATGTTTTATTGCTTTTCATTTCATGGATGCAATCAGATTAGATAATCTAATAATGGGTTAAAAATATTAAGTTATATTGGTTCCTGATTCACCCNCCCCCCCCCCCCACTTAGTCACCTTGACTCAACATATTTCCAACAATCCATGCATACATCCACTGCAAGGTTTTAGAGATCAGAGCTCTTGAGATAGAAGAAGCTTACCAGAAGCTATGCAGAGATGGAAACCTGAAAGGAAAACACAAGCACTTTGAGGTGAAATGGTTAACCAATGCCCTACTTTTCTAGAGAGATTTCAAAATAAAATGGATACACATTGTACTTAGCTGGGTACATGATATAAAAATGTTGTTGGATGAACCAAAATCAATCACAAAGGATGTAATTCACACTGTAACAGGTTATCCCATTACCAAAAAGGCAAAAACCTTAAAACACCCTCCACGCACCAAGATCAAAAAACTCACTAAGGAAGAATGGGATGGAAGAGGATTGAAACTTAATACAATCACTAACCCTGAAATAAATTTTGGTGCATGTGTGATTGGGTGCAAGATATTCCAAGCTAGCCGAATGAACAACATAGCATGTGGAGCAGTTGACATTGCTTATAAGATTGTGAAGAAGGGACTTCAACTGGACTTATCCAAGATGCTACTGAAGCAACTCGAGGAGAACATGAGGATAATTAGATCAGCTAGATCTAATACATGTAACTTTAGTTCCCTTCTTATGTGCACATTCTTCTCTCATTAGAATTTCTTCCCCTCTATAGGTAATGTTAATTGGGACGCAACCCGACCAATAACTGAACAGATTAGTGAACTCATTAAGTCACTAGGGGATAACTTCACATATATAATGGATTCATACTTCACCAATTTCAAAGATAGAATGTAGAAGAGAATGAGAATCCTTGCACAACTAGTTGAAAAATATAAAGATGACATATGCTTTATAGTGGACACTGACACCACTCTAATCAAACCAAATGGACCGAGAATAGAATGGTTACACCCATTGGACTATGAGATCAACATTGATCAGGCTACAAAGGTTATTGAAGCCTTAATGAATGAACCAGTGGATAAATCATTGAGCAGATTTGGCACGTATGGGGAAGCCAAGTCTAGAATCAAGACTGACTTAGTAGTGAAGAAGATAGACTAAAATTAGGCAAAGATAATTAATACTCTTCAAAAGAAACTTTTGGTAAATGAAGAAGAATTGGAACAAGATGTCACTAAGGGATAGTCACCTGTTGGTGAAGGTATAAAATCAACTCACTCTGAGTCTACTAAATCAGATGCACCACCAACCAAGAAAAAAAGAACTACCAATGTAATAGCTGCATCAAGAACCGGGAGTCAAGCTACAAAAGAGGTAGACTCACCAATAGTAAAGAAAGGTAGTGTGAGGACTTTTTAGAGAAGAAAGCCACAAATTGGGAAATTGGCACCGACACAAAGAAGGAGATATATAAGAGGATAAGAAGAAAAAGATGATACTACCAGGTATGAAAGAGAACAAAGGATCAAAGAAAAAAAGGCCAAGATACCTAAAACAATTGATGAAGTTGTAGAATCTATCATCAATACAGGAAGCATGTCACATCACAAGATTAGACAATGGCTAACCTTGGCTCCCAAGAATCAGAATAATATAGAAGAAGCAATAATTAAGGAAATAGTTAGAGACAAGTATGTACCTATACAATTCAACAAAAATATTCCACAAGAGCTTTATGACAAAATATCAACAAAATGGACATATGCCTTGCACACAGAGAAATAGATAAGGGAAAGATCCCTAGTTACATTCATGCCACCCGAGTCACTGACCAATTATGGAGAATTATGTAAAAGGAAGGCAATATAGGACAAGCTCAAGAAGGAGCACACAAATTCAAAAGTCCTGAATAACACAAAGGAAATACTATTATAGATAGTACCTGACGTGCTCAAATTGATCAAAATGCACCAATACTTGATCAATTAGCAGTTCTCACCGATGCCATTACATCATAGAATTTAGAAGCTGATAAGGTCATTGAAGAACATGTAAAAGAAAAGTATCAATACAAGCTCATAGAGAAGATCATCCAAGAAGTGGTAGAAAACAAGGTAAAACTTTCTGAGCTAGTAACAACATTGGAACCAATACTATCAGAAGTAGTTAAATTAGTTCAAAAATTGTGCACACTAGAGCATTTCACTATCGAGCATAGTGAAAAGATAGCTAAAATAGATGAAGATCTTAAAGCTAGTGCACAAAGTCTAACAATCAAAGAAAATGCATTGCAATTGCATTATGAGAAGATTCTGGAATCAAAACGGTTGAGACTTGAGATTCAAAAAGATGAAAGAAAAATCATAGATGAGGTAACCGAGCTCCAAGCTATGTTACTACTAATTCTCACATTGTTTGTTGAAATATATGACCTTGGCAAAGACATTAATTGCCACCTGAGAGATGTCAGTCACCGAGAGTATCTATGAAATGCACGCCAAAATCACTTTGACACCAGTAATTTTTTTAGTAGCTAGTATTCGCCAATTGACTAATTTTTGAAATTTGAGAATCCAAATTTGGCTAATAATTCAAGATTTAAGGTGACCTAAATCGCCAAAATTTTACAAAATTCTATTTTAGAAATATTTAAATCGCCAAATAATTTATTTTATTAAAAATTTAAACTCAAATATTCGCCTAATATTTGATAGATGGTTAGATTCAATTCACCTAAATTTTATCAGTTATTATAGAAATCTAAATTAATTCACCAATAATATATCATAAATTTTAGTTATAGTAGGGTTGTGTCACCAATATTAGTTGTCATTATTGATTTAAAATATAATCTAGTGATCTTCATTATATTCCATGAGGAAACAATGTTACTATCTTATTTGTAACACTTATTGGGGCTAAGATTTCCTTTGGGTTGTTGATAAATCAATGACACTGAAGAAATTTTGGGTCCTATTATAATAATAAAAATAACGATACATTTATCTCACACAATAAAATGAGGATTATTTGATTATATTTTAAATAAATAGTAGCACCTAGGTACTATATAGTTCCCTTAAACCCATCAAATATTTTCATAGTTAGCCTAATAATTTTCTATAAGAGCTCATTTTTCTTTAAATATTATTATTTTCCATGGTTATTATTGAGATTTTGATTATTGCTTGAGATTTGCCAATATTTTCTACAAAAAAATTGTGATTAAAAAATATTCGCTAATACAAACAATTTGTTTTCCCAAAAAATTGAGAGATTCGCCAATAGGAATTAATTTTTTTAAAAATAAAATGAGAGATTCGCCAGGATTTTATATATTTTTCTATAAGGGGTTTCTTAAAGTTATCCATGTTTGACACACATGACCCTCGAGCCTCTCAAAGAGAAATGGGAGAAGTAGATGGCAGACATTGAAAAAATCCCATGCCCAGATATTTGACAAGCTGTAAGTAATACACCTTTGTCATTATTTTCAAAAAAAGGTTGAAAATATATGTATATATTAAAAAATAGGAAAATGTATATACCTTACAAAGGGGGAAAACATGTCAAAGGGAAATACACAAAGGAGGAAACATGTGCATACATTTTACCAAGGCATGCACATAGGGGGATTCATTGACAAGGTAAACACTTGGTGTATATACTAAACATATCAGTTTGCACATATCAGTTTTTGATATTAATGCCAAAGGGGGAGATTAATAATCCTTAAAGGATCCTAAGTTGTCATTGGTATAAAAGGAAACAATTTTTCAACTGTTGGTTACATGATCACTGAGTGACATCATTCAGTCAAGTACAATGGTCACCAAAACAGTCAAGCACAATGGTCACCGAAATAGTTAAGTGCAGAGGTCACCGAAAATGTCTTAGCATAGTGATCACCGAAATCAGTGAACATTGATAGCACTATCACTAACAGATGGTTCAAAGAGTAAACCGAGAGCATAACTCACAGACATCAACGAGTGTAGACTATAGAGTAACCTGAACACCAGTCTACCAAGAGATAGTTTTATTCTTGGGACAAGTGGATCTGAGACACACGTCAGCTAAAGTAGTTTAGTTTTAAATTAGATTTATTCTTAGTTGTAAAACTATTTCTTGAGGATCAAGAAAAGCATAAGTAATAGGTTTAATCAGTTTAACTTATTGTAAAGATGCAAACTAGGAGATCAAGGTCAAGTTGTAAACCTTTGATCATAGAGTTTTTCTTGTAAAGTGTGAAACATAATTAGTTCAAAACATTTTTATATATAGATGTATAATCAGTCAAGAACATGATGTTGTAGCCATAGAGGACATCTATTGATCAGATAGAGAGTTTCATGCAGAAGGATAGAAAAAGAAGAATTTAGTTATGAAGAATAAGATTCAAGGCTACTGAGCAGAATAGAGGTATTATCAATCACAATAGGTGATACATATATTTTTTGAACTTAATGGATCTATATTCAGCAATTCAAGTTTTCAAGTTATCAGGTCATAAGTATTTTTTACTACTCTCTAATAATTGTAGAAAATAGAAGAAATACTTTAAGAAGGTGGACTTAACAGTCATATTGTAAATCTATTAAATGAGTGCACACATACATTGTGTTGCTAAAATATCTTAACCGAGTAGACTTAATAAGTCTAACATGTTACTCCTAATAGGGTAAGATCATTAGAAGTGATCACACTTGTAGCCTTAACCGACACCTTCCATTCTACAGATAGTGAAGCTTTATGGGTTTCATCCCCGCCACATTTTTTTACCTTCTTACAGGGGTTTCCTGTGTTACCAATTCTTGTGTCATGTGTAACTAAGTTTCATGAATGTTTCTATGATTGTTTACATGCATTTACATTTATGTTATGATCTGACATGCATAAGGTAGAAAACCAATATGGCCAGTAATGCAAGAAAATATTACTAAGGTTTAAATGATAAAAAGTTTTAAGGGTACTGATTCACCTCTCCCCTCTTAGTACACACCCTTACATTATTGCAATAGTCTTCATTATTCCCATGTATCCACACTTGTTGGGAAAGGGTACTATTTCACTCTTCTATCCTAAGGACCCATTTACTCCCTTTGTTGAGTTGTGTCTTTTATAACATGTCATCCTTTCTTGCATAGAATTGTTTGTTTACTTAAGGATCTTATCCTTTTCAAGATATTTACATTCCAATTTTACAAATTTTTCTTTGCTTGAAAGTGCATGTCTATTAAAAAATAAATTTCACTTGGGTTGTATAATGTGATTTCTTTTGCCAAGTATTCCTAGACCTAGAAATACAAAAGGAATGTATACTTGATCATCCTTCCTTATTTTCTCTTCCTTTTCAAAATATCCAATGCCCCTTTGTTGACTTGTTTCTTTTATAATATGATGTCCTTTATTACATTAACTTGTTTGTTTTATGTAAGGATCTTCTCTATTTTAAGAGATTTACATCCTAGGTTACAACCTCGTGCTTGCTATAAAGTGTATGTCTATTATAAAAGATCTATCACATGGGTATATAATAGGTTTGTTTATGTAAGGATCTTCTCTTTTTTAGGAGATTTACATCTTGAGTTACAAACTTTTCCATGCTTAGACAGTGTATGTATATCCTAATTAAATACCCTTACTTGGGGGCCTAGAATGTGTTATCCTTCATCAAGAATCCATTTTTCACCTAGGATTATGGGGATAAAAGGGTGGATTTGTGGTGTCCTCCCCCTCTTTTTCATGAATATTTTATCTTTATTTAAGAGATATTTTTGAAGGTAGATGTATTGTAACATATATATCTTCCTTTCAAGGGTCTTTTCTCACTTGCAGATATCCTTTAACAATTATCTATTCCTTGGCTAATAATAGTTTTCACTCTTTGCTATGGTTTTTCCTATACATTGTTGATTTAAGGATATCTCCATGTTCTTGGAAGTAGGTATCATTGTTCTCTTTTCCTTATGATGTCACCCTAGTCCTATGTCACATCCATAAGAAGGGGGGCATACATGCAGCCTCTTAGTACAATATGTAGCCTCATGGATCCCTAAGGAGACTATGCTCTCCTTGGGATTCATCTCTTTTTTGTCCTTAGACTGGATACTTTTATTGGTCCTTAGAATGACCAATTTTTGGTCCTTGGAATTACCACTTTTATGGATCCACATAGAGACTATGCTTTCTTTAAAACTGATCTTGTAAGCCGCACCATGCACAAAATTTCAAAGCCTCCCTATGCACAAATTTTCTAAAGTAGAACTAACTTGCATAACACAGCTTGATACACCATCAATTATCCGTATTTATTTCTTTTGGATGATTTGAACTAGCATAATATAGCTTACTAGCTTCACTACTCTTTCCTTCTTTTCTCTTCCATGAATCACCTAGCATAATGCCACTTTTTATACTGCTAGATTTATGGTCTCTCTCTTTCTTTTCATGCTCTCATAGCTTTTCTAGTTGGTTAGATCATGGATTGTTTTCGTCCTTGTTGTATTTTATTTCCCTTTCCTTGTGATCATTTTTTCTCTTAGAATAGATTTTTGAACATGATGCTAGTGGTTGGGATGCTTTCCCATTCAAGGTCTCTCCAACTAGGTGATTTAGAGTTTTGTGTTTAGTACTAACCCATTTTTTTATGTATTTTGTCTTTATTTATTTTTTGTGCCCTTGTGCATGGTTGTCTGAGTTGAGATCCTTCATTTTGGGGCTATCTCTCTCTCTCTCTCTCTCTCTCTCTCTCTCTCACAAGTGGGGGCTAAATATACCATCATAAATTGTAAGCACATAACATGTGTGTATAATTCCATGATTGTTTACCAATGCCTACCTTAGTATGCTTTCATAGTATTAATTCATATGGCATTTAATGGATACCTAAATATAAATATATGTCCTCTATCATTTCAATCTTGTTTAAAGTAAAGGTAGGCCCTTATTTGTAAGTATTCTCCTCTGTTTTGCCTCTAATATAATAATTTATTTCACCATATAGGCCCTATGTTACCATTTGTGGCCATTGTGTTATGTCCAAATCTCACAATCTATTGTACCTTGTAATCCATAATCCACTAATTGTGTGGGACTTGTGGTTATGATTTCATCTCTAATTGGATGGAACATAATTCCTAGGGAATTGTGCTCCTGGGAACATTATGCCTAGAGCATTATCTTCCTTTAGGATTAGGATTAAATTTGAACCAAGGTACTACCTCAATGATTGATGTAGGATAATCTTGGGTTCTTGTCAATCCTATATCACCAAAAATATGTTTTGGTTTGGTTTTTGTTTTGGGTAGAAAACTCGGTTGGAAAACTGAGTTTCTCGATTGGAAGATGTGTTGCTCCACCAATAGACTAGGTGGTGCTTAGTGATGCTTTTCTTGCCTATTTTTTGTGCTCAGTGTTGTTCTACTCGGTGGTGTTCCACTTGGTAGCACACTTCTCGATGGTGTCTATTCAATGGAGTTCGGATCGGTTGTACCTCTCACCTAGTGTTTTAGCATTCAATGTTCTTGATCATTGATGGGGTTATTCAAATTATTTGAGCTGACTGAGTGGTGCAATTAATTTAGGGTTATGTTCCTCAAGTTTTGGATCGACCGTTGGAGGTGTGAGGACCTAAATCTAATTTGGTTCTCTCCTATAAAATATTAATGACCGTTGGATGTCGACTGATGGATAACATGTTGGGTGTTGTTTTCTTGAAGTCAACTATTTTTTAATTAAATTTTTTATTGTATAGACAACTTTTGGTTGTGTTGTATAAAATTAGGGTATGGGTAGAGTAGTAGGAAAGAGGAGGAGAAGGTAGCGAAGGAAGCTTAGGAAAGAGGAAGAAGTTGCAAAAGAAGGAAAGATAGTTGGAGAGCTAGTAGTCGAGTGTGGGCTTAGGAGACAAGAAGATTGCTTGGTGACTTGCGAGCACAACATCAGATCTAGCTCAGCGTTCCTACCAGATTGTTGTATTTCATAGGTCTGGGCTAGTGTGGAAGATATGATCCTTTGAATCTTTTTGTGTAATTGGAGGAATGTGTATGCCCTGATGCTTGCAAAAGATCTTTGTGATAGATCTTAGAACTACTTCTTTGTATGTGGCCATAATCAGATAGGCCTTACAACCCAACATTTTTCATGTAATTTCATGTTATTGAATATGATGTGATTTGATATGTTGATATATCTTGTGTTGTTATGGTTTATGTTGTGTTGTTTTTTGAATGCTACAAGGGTTGGACTATCCATTCTTGACTGTGTCAGGTGGTATACGAGCAAATTTGATCTAGTTGAGTCAAGGTTGTGTTTTATTCTAAGATTCATGTTGCAGATCTATGTTCCTAAACTTGTGAAACTTGTCTGATTGTTTGTGTGTTGTAGCAAGTTACAATCTAACTTGCAGATAGTTCATAGGTTTTGACAAGGTGGTCATTAGGATTTGCTATTGGAGACTGTGTTGTCAGTTGATGGATGGTATGAAAAAGGTTTGATCTTGTTGTGGTGGCCCAATCTATAGTTTGGACTTGTGGCTTTCCTGTGGTGTTTTTGTGAGGTGGAAGAGACTGGATCTAACTTACATCAGCAAAGGAGGTGTGCAAGGTGGCTGGAAAGGAGATTGGTTGCTGCTTGCTGAGTTTTTCTTATGAACTAGGGTTTTGGGCATCGTATTTGGAGAATCAAATTAGTTATACCTTAGATCTGGAAGGATGCCAAGGAAGATGAACTCTAGCTTAATTGAACTAATAAAGGATGAAATCAGGACTGAGATGATTGAATTGAGAAATGAGATGGCTAGTTTGAATATTGAGCTCTTGGAAGAGATTATGACTTCTTTTGTTAGAGTACATTAGAATCCTAGATTTGTTGTTGTTGAACTTTCGGCAGAGAATCTGATGGATTTTCTGATGGAAAAGTTTCACATGTTAGAGGAAAATATCATATGCAGACTTGAGAGAAAGATTGAGGAATTTATTAATAGGTCTGAAGAGTCGAGTGTGTTTAATGTTTGTTGACATTTACTGATCAGAATGAGGTTTTTTTGGACTATGAAAAGTCTTGTTCGAAGGAGGAAATAGAAAGTTGAAGATGTTGTTGAAGAGTTAAATGGTTTTCATGATCGAATGGATGTATCTGACATGGCTATTGTGGAGCATCTTGTTGTTGATGATGAGATTGTTGATGAGGTGGAAGAGGTACCCTTGTCTAAGGTTATTATTGAGGATGTTAGTGTTGATGATATTTTTGATGAGTTTTCCATTAGTGGTGTTGACCCTATTGTTATGCATGAGGCGTTGTAGAGGGATATAGAGATGGTTGATGGTGAGATTGTGCATCTTGATTTCATTTTTGCTGATGAAGATAAGTTATGTGATGAGTTGCATAATTTATTTGTGAAGAAGAGTGTAGATATGATGCATTATGTTGAGGATGTTTATCATTATTATCCTATTAGAAGGTGTGTTGACTAGTTGGTTGTAGTGCAAAAGATTCAAACGTTTTTGTGGAAGAAGGATGACTAATTGAAGGATAGAGGAAGTAGAATGAATGAAGTTCATGACATATTTGTTTCTGATGATCATCTATATGGTTTGAGTGGGGATGAGTGGTATAAGATAATGGAAGGGTTTATATATTTTTTGCTTGGGTATGTTGGTGGATCTGCTAGCTGTTATATTTCTGAGCAGAGGTTGTGGTGATCATATCATAGAAGGTAGGATGTTCTTGTGTGGAGATCGATGGTTAAGATGAAATGGTTGATTTATGATTTTATTTTGGAGTCTAAGTGTGAGGCACACTTTTTTTTTACCCTGGGTGTCCGATGTAGGAACATATTTGGTTCTTGGCAATCTTGTATCACCGAAAATATGTTTTGGTTTGGTTTTTGTTTTGGGTAGCAATCTCGGCTAGAGACCTAAATTTATTGGTCACTTTGGTCATATATCTTGATTGGAAGATTTTTTTCTTAACCAACAAACTCAGTGACTAACTCAGTGGTCCTCGGTTATGCTTTGCGTGGTGGTGTTCTATGCTTGATGGTGTTCTTCTTGGTGGTGTTCCACTTGGTAGCACACTACTTGCTGGTGTCTATTCGGTGGAGTTTGGTTTGGTTGTGCCTTTCACCAAGTGTTTTGGCATTTGGTATTCTTGATCACTGATAGGGTTATCCTGATTATTTGGGCTTGCCAATTGGTGCATTTAATTTGGGGTTTCATTCCTCAAGTTTTAGATCGAACGTTGGATGTGTGAGGACCTTAATCTGATTTGGGTCACTCTCTTATGAAAATTTAATGATCGTTGGATGCTAAATGATGGATAACACATTGGGTTTTGTTTTCTTGAATCTAACTATTGTTTTATTGTAAAGTCAAGTTTTGGCTATGTTGTATAAAAGTAGGGTTTGTGTAGAGTAGTAGGAACGAAGAGGAGAAGGTAGCAAAGGAAGATAAGGAAATAGAAATAAGTTGTAGAAGAAGGAAAGATAGATGGAGAGATATAGTAGCCAAGCATGGGATTAGGAGACAAAAAGATTGCTTGGTGGCTTGTGAGGAAAAGTTTAGATCTGTCTTGGTGTTCCTACCGAATTGTTGTGTGTCATAGGTCTAGGCTAGTGTGGAAGGGATAATCCTTTGACTCTTGTTGTGTAATTGGAAAAAGGTGTATGCCATGATGCTTGTAGAAGATCTTTGTGACAGATCTTAGAACTACTTCTTCGTATGTGGTCATAACTGGGAAGGCCTTATAGCTGGACATGTTACATGTAATTTCATGTTATGGAATGTGAGGTGAGTTTATATGTCAATATATCTTATTTATTTATGGTTTCCACTATTTTATTTGATGAATGCTGTAAGGTTTGGATTTTCCATTCTTGGATCCTCCATACTTGACTGTGTCAATGATTTAGTGGGGTATTTGGATTTACAGTCGACTTGCTTGAGTTTTAACCCCTAAGATACTGCGAGAGGTATATAAATAAACTATCTCTCCTCATTTTGGTAATAATAATCAATATTTCAAGAGCTATTTTACATTCATTATCAAGCAATCAAGTTCAAGATTTCAAGGAAAGCATCCAACCATTCAAGATCTAGACTTCTTCTCAAGCATTCAAGGTGTTCCTCTCCATGGATCAAAATTCTTTCCCTCATTGAAGGCCAATAAAAGGATTTTTGTATTGAGTAATGAGATACACATGCATCTACATTCATCCAAGCCTTCTTTCTTCTTTTCAATCAAGAATTGTGGCACACTACTATAGTCATCGTATAAGGTATTGTCTTTCGTGATTTCCTTTTGATTTTTTTTGTTAAGTCAAATCTATGGCATTGAAACATATTTGGTCACATTCAAACAAGTATTTGCATTGCTAAGGTATTACATAATCTATTATTTGGATCTCACCTCATCTATATGACAACATTATTTCATTTCCTTTATTTCATTTCATGGTTGATTCCAAATAGGGGTTTGACTAAGGCGAACTCCTTTATCCAACATTCTTCCCTTTTTTCCTATGTGTAGGCATAGGTGGCACAACTGTTGGAGCTATTTCAGAAAGTTTGGGACCTATCCTAGAGAAATTTTTAAAGTTTCAATAAAAATCACACTGAACACAATGAAAATCTACAAACTATACCTGGGAATAGGACACCATGTTCGATCTATACCCTGTAAAATCACTTCAAATTCAAACTGCATGCTAGTACAGTCTTCTGGATCTTGTTTCAAGTCATTGTAGTAATCTTTCTATTTTTTGTTAGTTTGTATTTCCTAAATCTTGTCAATTCTTCTTATTTATCCTTCTATTCTACATCATTATCTCATCCTATTTATTTCAAACCCTAATTAACAAAGGATCATTAACTCACTTAGAGCTTTATTCCAACTTGAGCCTATTGAGACATCTTCCTTCTGATTATACATTAGGAAAAGGGTAACAATCTACCTTGCTTACCTTTTCTTATTATACATGAACATTTCAAATTTGTTCCAAGGAAAATGACTTTGGTTAAGCCCACACTTATAGATCTAATCCAGGATGGAAACTAGTATATCCAAGGATACAAAGTACAAATCTAGAAGCTATATCATTTATAAATTAATTATTAAATTTGTAAAACTATAAGAAGAATTAATCTACAACATAATGGAAAAAGATATAAATGCATAACTTTTTACTTTTACAAAATATACTAATTAAGTCATATTTTACTTTTTAAATTTAACTAAAATCATAATCTAATTTGATCAAACTTTCACAACATTTTTCAAATCATTTGAATTTTTTTATTATATATTTAGAAATAATAAGCCTATAAATTAAAGAGTTCAATTAACATGTATAAACTTCATTTAAATTCATTTTTAAAAAAATGATTAATTAAGCCTATAAAATTTTCTACATGGTTTTCCACATATCTTATAATTTTAATTATATATTAAAAAACATGAAAATGACGTCCATTATCCATAAAAATAAACATAAAAAATGATAGACTTAGATCAATGCTTTTAAATGTTATCTTAATATCACTAACAATAGGACCTTTGTGTATTGGTGATGTAGGGGTCTCCCCTAACCCACACAAAAAACATGTTTTCTTATGTTATATGAGGGTTACTCCACCCAACATTAATACACAGTAACAAAGAGAATAAATTAAAAAAGATATTGGAAGAAATAACATGCCTTCTTTTTCTCAATGAAATGGAAATTCACACATCATCTTCTATTTTAGTAAAATAAAATACACATTCTTCAATTACAAAATATTAGCTACTTATGATTTATATTTTTGCAAGATAGAGTTGCAAGATATTCTTTTATACCCCTTACTACTCCTCTTTATCTATGAAGAGAATAACTCAACTCTAAAGGAATAACCTCTAGCCCATGTCTCCCTTCTATAGAATCCTTGTGTCTCTTTGAAATCCATCTCCCCCTCTTTATTAACAATAGATGATTATCAATAAAAGCAACACATAACCAAGAGATGACTTTTAAACTTCCCCAATATTTTCCCAAGTGGTTGCCTCAAATGGTGTCTTTTCCTATTTTTTATGTAATTATTCAATAATAATGAGTGCACGACTCTTCCCCTTCCTTTTTATCATGTTAAGAAGGGTATTTCTATGATTCTAGCATTATAAATGGTAGAAAAAGGTTTCCTTTATTGAAAACTACAACTGGCTTTATATATAGGCTACAAAATATCAAATATTTTATCCTCCTATGTCATTTTCAACACTTTCGTAGGTACATAAAGACCTATAGATCCCTGCATTTGTTTTTAATCACCTAACCATAACATAAAATAAACTAAAAAATTATTTTGAGTGATGTAGGCTTTCCCTACATGCCTAGATGCTCCTACATCAGATGTCTGGGGTAGGGAAAATTTTGCAAGTAGAACTCTTAAAATGGAGTTCAGTAATAGGAATACCCTACCAAGTTGTAAACAACCTATAGAAAACTCCATCAATGTGTCAGGCACACGAAATCACCTATTTTTCCTTCTCTTTCATCATCTCACCAAAACAAAAGTCACCCTCTTCTTGTGACTCTTTTTACCACTATGTTCTCCTCTCATGGATTTGAATCTATAATGTACCATCCTCTTTTACCCAATATTATTCACTTTCCTCATATTATCTATATGATCAAACCTGCCCTTATCTAACCTCCTGAACTAATTAACCTCTCTACTCTTTCCCTATTGCATAGATTTCAATCCACCACAAATTGACCGCCTCCAAAAAATCTTATTGGAAATATCCTTTACTACTTCCACATTCAAACACACAACCTCATTACACAAATATATAATATCCATTTATACTTTCTTTACATGCATATATGCAACATCTTCAACTAACTCAATTCTATTCATCTCTTGTTTACAAAATTGAAAAAATTTAATAATTACCTCTATTGCAACACACTCTTCACCACAGCTCATTATATCTACAACTCCCTTGGATAGCTCACCTTCTTTCTCCTTTTATTTACTCAAAGCGATATCTTCTATAAGAAATACATCATCATTTTTAGGTTATCAATCTATCTCTAGTACATTCTCTACCTTTTGAACTTTTTCTTCTTCCACTACCTAAACCTATGAGGTATTTTCAAGTACATGGCATTCTCATCTTTCACCCCCAAACAAATGGTTCATAATCATCATGTTCTCCTCTCCCTTTTCTTTATTTATGTGAGCTTCTCTAACTTATTTTGCATTCTTTCTACAACTATCTTTCTTCAATAGAAATATCCACATCCTATAGCTCTATTTCCAATATCATTCCAAGAAAAAAATTGTTACAAGCCTCATGATGACCCACTTCATCTTCCTCTTCTTTGAAATCATCATCTCCATAGTTAAGGCATTATTTAACTCACCTTCATTGTTTCTTCTCATTTCAAGCTCTCAATTGCATAGGACTCTGTAGTCTTGTAACAATCCTTTTGAACTCTCCATAACAACTTCTCACCTTCATGTGTAATCTGCCTCACAGTCAATGATTTGATTACACAAGTCCACTCTCCACCCTTAGTTCCTTGTGTAGACTACCTCATGTTTAGTGACCCATCTACACACCCTGAAAAACTTGCTCCATAACTTCTCTGCATTGCTCCTCTTGCAACTTATACATACAAATGTAACAAATTCACATATATCTACCCTCTACTAAACAAATGTTTCTTAAAGACACGTCTCTCACTTCCTCTACCCACTTTGTCTTAGTGGTAAAACTATGTGCACCTTCTATGTCACTTCAATCTCTATTGGAGGAAAATCAACATGATTAAAAATTTTGTACAACCCAAGGTCATCATGTAAATTGCCTCACTTTTGGCAATCTATCTACACACTCAAGATTGTTGACTCTAATACCATTTGATGTAGGGTACTTCCATACTTCACTCAAAAAACATGCACTCTTATGGCATATGAGGATTACTCCACCCAACATTCATAAATAGCAACAAAGAGAATAAATCAAAAATAAATTGAAAGAAATAACTTGCCTCATATTTCTCAATGAAATGGAATTTCACACATGGTCTTCTATTTTAGTAAAATCAAATACACATTCTTCAAATAAAAAATATTAGCCACTTAGTGATGCAGCAACTTCTGGAGGTCATAACTTTTGACTCGGATGTGGGTTTTGGCTGAAATTTTATAGGCGGATTCGTGAGCTAGAGTTAATGGCAATTCTAACCCCGCTAGCTTTGTCGGTGGCCATTTTGACATCTTTTTGGGAGCCTAGAGTTTTATGTCGACCTCCAAAATTAGCTTTTTCTATTTCTTTCCAGTCTTTTGAGTTTTGCTTTTGTAATAAATCTGAAATCATGTTTCTGATTTCATGGATTAGTTAGCAATTCATCTTGCCTTAGTTGAGAGAGTTTCTTGGGAAATATCTAGATTCTTAGGATGAGTTTTAAAAGTTACCAAAAATGGAAAAAAACCTATTTTCTCAAAAATCTGCCAAATATTGTAATTTTCAGAATTGTAATAAGTAGGAGTTTCTTTCATTGTAGTAGCAGAGTAGATTGGACGCAGTTAATGAGAATTTGAGGTTCTATTATTCTGGCATTGTGTTATTTTCTCTGAATTATTGCTTCTGTGGTTTTGGGCTACATCACTTAGTCTTTATAAATTCTCAAGATAGATATACAATATATTATTTTATACCCCTTACTACTCTTATGTATCTATGAAGACAAGAACTCAACTCTAAATGAATAACCTCTAGCCCAGGTCTCCCTTTAATATAATCCTTGTGTTTCTTGGAAACCCAACTCCCCCTCTTGATGAGAAACACATGGCTATCAGTAAAAAAAAATATAGACTATAAATAACCTTTCAACTTCCCCAAGAAGCCACTTAAAAAGATGCCCTTTTAATTTCCCCATGGTGCCCAAAAAGGTGTCTTTTCCCAATTTTATGTAATCAATCAATGAATGTGACTGCACAACTCTTCCCCTTCATTGATCCCACGTCAAGAAGGGTATTTCTATTATTTTAGCATGATAAATGCTAGAAAAAGGTGTCCCTTATTTAAAAGTAAAATTGTCTTTACACATAGGCCACAAATATCAAATATTTTCAAAACCCTATGTCATTTTGGACACTTTCTTAGGTACATGGAGACCTTTATATGGTTGCATTTACTTTAAATCACCTAGCATTAATATAAAATAAAATAACATTCATTATATAACTCTGATTCATGTCTAACATTTTAATTTTTACTACGCATCATTAGGCATCATTATAGAGTTATAAAAAAAACTAGCTAAACTTTCAAATAAGATAGTAAAATTTTGATAATATCTATAGATCACACAAAATATTAGACAACAATATGATGAAGCTAAAATTATATATATA
>MU227137.1:3850084-3866994 GCA_018584345.1 Thuja plicata
ACAATTTTGCATAGTATTACAACTTATTTTTTAAGAGTTGCATGTGAATTATTGCATTTAATTACCAAAAAATAAATAAACTTATTGAAATTTTAAGTTTTATTTTTCCAACAAAATTGATGCTTGAAAACTAGTGTGAGACCTTATATGTATTTCTAAATTCAAAGGAAGGTTAAACTAATATTCATTATATAAAGAGATGGAAGGTCATCTTGCAGCACCAAACCTTTAAGAGGCAACAAAATAGAAATATTCTCTTTAAGAATGATGTTTCAATCATCGTGATGTAAATATTAGTACATACAAGGTTAACAAATCAATCATATGTTGTTAAAAAAATTTATCTTGCTAATCTTATCTTTTCATATTATCCACAAATAAGATTTATACTCTCACCAATTGATTTATCTCCATTAACAAATTAAATTATTCCTCTTACATAATAAAAGATCACTCTACACTTCTTTTTTTTATCTTCCAAAGAGCATATTAAGGCTTATGAAGATACTATAAGTTTTAAATATTTTACTGAGAATATTTTTTTTAAGATTTGTACCAACTTCTTGATCTAGCTGTTAACAAAACAAATGTTAATGTTGACTCAAATACCTGATCTTTAATACTTTTTAAAAATTCAAATTTTAAGACTTAACACACTGAACGCAAAAAAAATAGCTTTTAAAAACAATAACAAAATATTCTTAACCTAATTGAACAACACATATTCAAATAATACAGTTTCAACTAAAATAGAAACAACACTCACTTCAAATTCTAAATTAAACTATGTACAAAGAATAACACTAAAATAAAATAATAATATATTATACTTGTTTTTAAAGAACCTTAATAACAAAATAAAATACTAAACTATCTTAATCTAAAGTTTAAATATTCATTTAAATCATTAAAAAAACCTTTTCAAAAATCTTTAACTGACCAAAAGAATTCTTAAACATAACAGAAAGATCCACTATAACACAGTTCACACATTCATCATTCTAACATAACTATTTCAAACTATTGACACTGTTTCTTCTAGAATGATAATACCATTCACAATTACAGATATTTGAAATAGTAGAACAAAAGTCTTCCTGCTAGAGATAATAAGTAATTTTAATCCTAACAATCATAAATAGCAGAAGAAGTTAATGATAAACTCGTAGTTTTCTGCTCGTCTGTATTCGTTAGCTTTATTGAGATTAAAGTGAGAGACTTCATACACTTACTTTATATGCCAGAAATTATTTATTAGACCTGTAAATCCTACAAAGCTGTATATAATTTTTCAGTAAGGAAATTTATGATTAACTGCTTTGATTACATTACTTGTTATTGAATTATTATCATAAATGCAGAAATTAGTCACTGATCCTCAAATCCACTTTACTTTCTTTCACATCACAGCAATATGATCGAAGTCTATTTTGCTGAGAAAATTGTCAGGAATTCGCTTTACTTTCTTTCTTGTCATGAATGAAAAAATTTAGTCAAAATCGCTTTCTTTCTTATCACAGCATTATGATGGAAGTCAGTCTCTTCCATCGCTAACTTTATTCATTCAAAACTTGATTACTATCTTCTTTATCACTCAGTATATATTCATTGGGGAAATTTTCTATAAAATAAGGGCCCAAGTGGTGGCTTCTACCTCCTTTAATTTTCATTTTAATTTACTTATTTTAGATGCAAATAAATTTGAGAATACTGTGTTCGTCAAAGCCCTAAATTGTTCTATATTTTAATATAGTCTTTTTATTTAATATATCAACTAATTAATTAGAATTTAAATTATTTATTTTACAGTTAATATAAAATTATGAAAGATTTATAAATGATAATTCAAAGAGAATGGAATAAGGGGTTATTTGTCTATTTAATAGTGGCCTATTGAATGGGTGCTAACTAATGAACTATGACATCTATAATACTTGTAATGATTCATCGAGTTTGATGGGTAACATGGGAGAAGATGTGAGACTATTTTTTTCTTTGATGGAGGTTCAGACCAAAGGCCCATTGAGACTAATTTTGGTTAACAATTGTTTTGAAATCATCGTAAAAAGCTACATTTTAGATCTCATTTAAAATAAAAACTAAGGAAAATGTGTATCAAGTGCCTTGAGGAGACTATAAAATTTTTAAAAACCTCTCTTCTTATTCTCCAATTGGTCTAGAATTATAGCTAGAGGTTTCATAGCTCTAGTCAGATGGTGTTGAAGGACATGACTGAAAGATTGGTTAAATTTTTAATAGATGTTGTCAATTGCCAATTAAGACTAGATAGTATGAAGAAGGATCTTATTCTAGAATTAAAATTCAATTGAGTGGGATGAGTGGTTAATGATGGAATAAGGATATTAGTATTATTGGAAAGACCATGGTTGTAGGTGTTGTGTACAGTAAAATTATGATGGAATAAGAGTATAGTGGTATTGGAAAGACCATGGTTGCAGGGGTCATGTACAATAAAATTATGATGGTTAAAAATACTAAGGACTGAGGGGTATCCATTCTGCCAAAACCTTATGGTGTCGAAGCCTTTGCACTCATCAAGACTTGTTCCATGGTGGTCTCAATGAGAACCAAACAACTTCACTAGCAGACCAATGGCCGATTGACTATTATTGTAATTTTTACAATTGTAAAAATTTAAGGAGTTTCTTGAATTTTGGAATAGTAAGACTTTAGGGTAAATTGTACCCACTTTAGTTGAACCAAGCTTGATAAATGATTTTCTAATGGGACGCTAGTATCTTAACCACAAGGAATGTTAACGTCTATATGATTAATGTATTGTATATTATAAATTGTGTATAGAGAAATATTTGAATCTTGATCTAATATATTATGATTGGTTTATTGATTATAGTCTGTAGAGGCATATGAAGCCTCAATTTAAGAAAATTCACTATATAACATTGTTCATTGTTCAATTATAGGCTTATTACCACTAAAATTATATTAGAAAATTAAATAAGATATTATAGTAGTACAAACCTGTAACTATACTAATTGGAAAATTAGATAATAGATATCTTGAGTATTAGGTTTGCTTACAAGATAAAAAAGAATTAATTCATTTTTTAAACCTTTTTAAAAGATAGAAAACTTCAAGTTTAGGATATCAAGAAGAAAACGGATGTTCCAATTGAATAAAAGGGAAATAAATTTAATTTGTGAATAATTACCTTAAAGGACAAAGGTGCAAATCCTTATAATGGATGATGATTTTTTATTTAGAAAACCTTGAAATCTAATAGCACCTTTATCTAACAATAATACATGTATTTTAGTTTATTCTCATAAACTTGAAAATATATTTTTTTTTATGAGTTTTTAAATAGGGTATACGTGAATAATTTAAAGAAATTGAAGTTAAAAACCTATTACATATAATTAAGTGAGTCAACAAACTATAATAATGTGGCTTTATCTCATTAAAATTCTAATTGTACTCATTTTTGGACTATAGGAATCGGGTAGCCCTCCTAACATTTGTAGTCCACTGAGTAAACTTTGTAATGTGAGCAAACACAACACACCCTCTAGTATTGTGTGAACGAGGGGTGGGAAAGACTAGACCTAATGACCTTGCACATACAACAAGAAGATCTTTTCAATCATAGAAACCATTTATAATATGATATCATCATTGTGTTTTACAAAGGATGTTACTCCAATGGTGATTGGATTAGATATGTTTGAAATCTTAGAAGATCCTTTGTAGCTACAAATATGTCTAAAACAGAAATAATTGATTATAATTCTATCAAATGAACTCATATTTACAGAATTTTTTCTCATCACTATATCATTATTTTTCAATTAATCATTGGATATCAAAATGTGACATGAAAAGAAATTTAAAATCAAGCATCAATGACAAAGTACATCATTAAGTGTGAAATTTTTTTCTAGTTCATTTACAACATAGATCATGCAAGAGATTACAACAATGACCTGATGATGAAAATCTAGAAACATAATGAAGAAGCCACCAAAAGAATAGCCCAAATTAGATGACTATACTAGACACTTCCACTTGGGATGTTACCAAGAAAATAGGAACAATTTGCCTCTGACGGCGGTTGCATGGAAGATTGGATGGTTGGTTTGTACAAGCTTGGTAGGTAGACAAAAAAAATTGTGTTCCCAAATTGTATAATTAAACAAGAATTTTTTTTTAAAGAATATCAAAAGTTTTTTGAAAAAATTTATTATTAAATAATAAAGGAAATTATAATCTACTTTCTTCTCTTTTTTTGTACTTTTCATTTTAGTGATTACAATTGCAAAATAAGCCAAATAAGTTAATGTGCTAAAAGTAAAATTCTTGATCACAATAACTACAAACAAATAGCATCACTATAATAATATAGGAAAAATTGTGAACTTCCCAAAAATTGTACCTAAAAAGGAGTTCGTATGAGCCCGAACAAGGCCTTAGAAGTTTCAAAAATAGAAATTGCATGATTTTTTGAAAAATCTATCACCATTCAAATAACACAAAATTTTACCTCATATCTAGAGAAAATATTAAAAAAGGAGTCTAGATGACTAAGACATTGTTATTTTAAAATTACCTCTAGGATGCAAAATAATTATGACGCTTGAATGACCATGGGGGGGTAAAAATATTTTTTAGGGATCCGAGTCAATTGCTCTAATTTTGACAAATTAACAATCAATACTATCTATTTTTGGCCTTCTAAATCTATTGGTGACCTCAGATTTGCACTAACAAGATCCAATTTTACCTACAATAGAATTCTAGCAAAATCAAAACCCCAAAATTGTACCAAAAATCACCCAAAAAGACTATCAAGTGGTCTTTGATGAGGTTTGATACCATGTAAGATTTGGCTATGAAGGTAGCCATCTACAATCTAAAGACAACTAGAAAGAACAATAACAAGAGAGAATCAATATGAGAAGATAAAATGTATTCTCACCAAGATTGCAACAGAATAGATGGATTGAATTGAATCAACTAAATCCACTTCATTGAGTCAACTAGAATAATATTACGAAGGAGACCCCTTGGTTAAATAGACTGAGATGAGAAAATAGGAGTACATAAGATTATGACAAGTGTCTTAATCTTATAACACGATACATAAAGTGATAAGTTATCACCTACTAATGATGGAAAAGTGAATGTGTCACATCTCTACTAAAGGTCTAGATCACCCTGCAAGGTGGAAAAGAGTTTGTGAAACATGTCCACTAAAGGTGGATCACCCTCCAAATGTGGAAAAATGATAAAGCAATAAGTCCACTATAATGTTGTAAAATTTCACCCTTGTGTAATTTATCATTATGTCATGCCCCTACCTTAGCCTTAAATATCAAATTTCACATCAACTATTAAACCTTTTCATTTTAGCCTTGTCGCCAACTACTCAAAATCCTAGCCACATGGCTTGGAAATCCAAAGACGCGTCTAAACTATGTTGGCCCACTTATGGTCCCCTAAATTTAATTATTTGAAATTAAGTTCTTCCCCTATTTATGACCATCAAAATTTAAATTTGCACTCCTTAATGATTTTTCTCATAATGTTCTGTGAAGATGGTATTTTATAAAGAGGCAACATTTGAAGTAATTGTTGAACCAAAGTCCAAAAATTTATGCTAGTTCAAAAGGTTCTACAAGTTCAAACATGTTCAATAGTTCAGAAGCATGGTTCAAAGGTTCAGGTTCGTAGGTTGGCATATTTTGAACTTGAACCATTGTACCTATCCTGGTTCAAACTTCAAGGTTAAAATTGGGCATGGAAGAACAAAGAAAAAAGTGATGAATTACAGGAAATAACAGAGAGAAAAGCATATTCTATAAATAATTTATCATTTCAAACCTTCTGATTATTAAAATATGAGGCTGGCCCACCTATTATTTTGATCTTAAGTATTCTCATATTTTATCTTATAACCACGAGACCTCAGATAATGTATTATTTTAATACTTTCTCAAATGCAAAAAATTTAAACATTATTAAAAAAAATTAAATCAAACTTTGTGAGACGGGCATTAATCTCAATCCAATTGTTGGAACTTGATGAGTTTTTGATATGTTTTGAGAAATCTAGTCTTCTAAATCCTCATAGGAGCGATTTCCAAAATTATATCAGGTTTGTAAGATACAAATAATAGAGTACAACATTATCTAAATTATAAATAACAATCACAATAATTGGGAGATACTTGGATTTGTTGAAAACGCTTTGAGACCAAGTGCACGTATTCATCAAATCTTGAAAGAGAAGAAGTTTGATTATATTTTGTCACTACAAATGACCAAATACATATATCTATAGAAACATGGAATCATATATGTGGGCCCAATAATTAAAGTTATTAAACTTTAATAACTTATGTCATTAATTCATAATGTTTAATTCTTTCAAAAGTATTAAATATTATATTTGTTGGGTAAGCTTAGGGAAAAAAGATGATTTCCAAGATTGACTTATCGAAACTAAAAAGTTATGGGAAGGATAGAGGATTTTCTAAAATTCTCTATAAAAGAGAAGGCTTTTCAAAGAAAAAGCTTATTTTTCTTTTTCCAGAAGTATGTTGGCTGCAGGGAAGGGAGATCAATTTTCTGATTTCTATTTGTAACAGAGAAGGGGAAAGGAATATATTATTATTTTTCAAACCTTTTTAGGGTGCAGGGATGAAATGATATGTTGGTCATTTTTGTTGTGTATTTGAAAAAGAAGACATACATTTTTCAGATCTGTTGGTTTGAATATATGTTTATCTAATTGAAGTGAATCTATTGGCTGCTTCATTTATCTTTTCCAATATTTTCCTATCCCATTATGTCAAGTGTATACACATTATTAAATGAATTGGTTTTATGAATTTATACGTGCAAAATGAAACACTAAATCTCCCTCTTGTTTGTATGTTTGAAAGAAAGATTAAATAGGTGGTCTACCATATGTTTTTTATTTTTTCTTAGGCCTTTAATGTGTAACCACATTCATGTCATGTTGATGGATGAATGTTAGTGTGCCTTTGTGTCTTCTGATTAAAGACATAATTAGCACTTTAATCATTGTAAATTCAATGAAGGTAGTTGTACCTTCATACCATAATTCAGAGAGCACTTGCACATAACCATTACAAGTGACTCAATTGTTAGTCTCAGATTTTGGTTTTTGATTTTTGCATTCGAGAGTCATTTTGAAAGTAATTGTAAAAGGACAAGTCTTTTTACAAATAGATTTTTGGCGAATCTGCTAGGGATTCGGAAATGAAAAATTAGTGTTTTCTTTCCTCTGTTTTATTATATATTTTTGTGTATGTAGGATTCGTGACTTTGTTAAATCATCATGCAAAATAAAAAAGATAGAAGGAAAGGAGAAAATACCAAACCCCACCATCCCAAAAATTCTTAAGATGGATGAAACAGTGTTGCATGAATCCTGGCATAGTTCCAAAGAGAGCATTTCTCATGATTTTAAAACCAAGCTAAGCATAGAAGATGATCATGTCTCTACACTCTTATGGACAATTATTTGTGCTAGATATCATAAGCTGAAGGGGTTGAAAGAAAAGACAAGGGTGTTGCAAGAATATGATAAAAGGGTATCATAGCTAAATTAAGAATTAAAGATTGATGATGATGAGCCTCTAGTAATCTCATTTTCATCTCTCTCATACACTTACTTCATCATGAATGAGCAAGAAGTTTTGCAGGAAATAGTCCAGCCTCATGACACTCAGGCAATAGCAAATAAGAATAACCAAGACGACATTGGAGAACCTGTGAGCTTAAATGAAAAAGGTTTGTTGAGGTCTCCCTCTCACTTTGAAGTGGAAACTTTCAGTTTTGAAAATTTAGAAAATTGCCTTGTTTTAAAAGGTATAAAGGATGGAAATTTGCAGGTTTACATGCAACTAGAGTACGAGGCTTTTGGTTCTACACAAGAAGTTGATAAAGATGATTCTTTATGTTTAAAATTCTGTAATGAGACCATTGTATAATATTTTCATTTTGAAAATGAAGTGATATCATGTATCCCTAATGGATCTTGTGTTTACGATAAAGTAAAATTATGTTTTGACAAAGATTTTCCAACCTCTGAAAATCTAATAAAAAAGAAAAATCTGAATTAAGTTTGGAACAAGATGATAGAAAAGATGAAGTATGACATCCAAATGAATTAGTTAATGAGTTAGAAAAAAATTCTCTTGGTCAAGAGGAGATAATAAATCAATTCTTGTCATTGTTTCAAGAAGAATCTCATTTAAAAACTTCAGGTATTAATTCATCTCATGTCTTGGTTTGTAATAAAGAATGTTCAGATTTGGTTGTAGTCAAGAAAGATGAAGCTCTTTTAGATAGGGTATATCCTATCCTTGATGAAATCTCTCTTCTTTCCAAGCTCTATGTGAAACTTAACACTTATTTTGAGAATGATGTTCTCAATGAAGTATTGAAGATGGTGCACCCTTTCCTCTTGAACTTCCTAAGCATTACTTTTTTCATCCTAAAGTTGGTAGTTTTTTGAAAAGAATTGTGCAAGGGACCCCTAAAAGTTTATAAATTAATGATGGGATTTGGCTCTTTCAACATGATTGGTTATTCATAAAATTTATGCATGTTAAGTGTTTGATGTTCAGCAGCAAAGAAGTTGCCAGCAGGCATGCACTGTTCTTCTTAACCAGAGATTTGTTGGATCCTCTATGTCCTTTTCAGTGCATGTCTCCAAACAAAGAAAGTTGTTGGCCTACTTCTCGTCCCCCAAATATAATTTTTTTAAATTAAGGTCTGCCCCTATTTATGACCATCAAAATTGAAATTTACACTCCTTAATGATTTTTCTCATAAAATCCTATGAAGATGGTATTTTATAAAGAAGAAACATTTGAAGGAATCGTTGAACCAAAGTTCAAAATATTTTGTTGGTTCAAAATTTCTACGGGTTCAAAAAGTTCAAACTGGTTCAACAGTTCAGAATCATGATTCAAAGGTTAAGGTTCATAGGTTGGCATATTTTGAACTTGAACCATCATACCTATCATGGTTCAAAGTTCAAGGTTCAAATCAAGTGGAAGAACAAAGAAAAACATAATGAATTAGGGGAAATAACAGATGATGACATTATTTTTCCATTAGTATACTCAGTGAAAAACATTGACAAATCATTACCGACAGACAACAAGCATTACCGGTGAACCACAAGCAGTACCGGTGAAATGCAAGCATACCCGACAGAACAAAGATATTGAGAAAAATACTAAGTATAAAAGACCATAAGCATCACCGGTGACCACAAGCATCACCGGTGACCACAAGCATCACCGACGACCAAAAGCATTATCGGCGACACTGTTTTCAGAACTAACCTGACAGAAACAAAAAAGGCATACCCAACGACAAGTTCAAGAAAGGAACACCAACGACCAAGAAAATTGACCATCAGAACCGACAGACAGATCAAGAACCCGCAAATTGTGGATCTGAGTTTTACACGATGGATAAAGCAATGTAATTCTATTTATAGAGTTTTGTTTTGTTTTAAATCATAATTTGATGGTCATGCAAGCTTTATGTAAATACTTTAAAGCATCCTAACGGATCTAAAGCATATCTAACTAAAGATCAAGGTCAAGTTGTATACCTTGGATCTAGAGTTAACTTACGATGCATGAATCAAGAATTGAACCTAAAATAGTATAAACAGATGTTCATAATCTATTGTGAGTACATGAATTCTTTATTATTGATAGCCATGAAGAGCATCTAAAGAGCATAAGGCAGAATTCATGCAAAGATCAGAAATAGAGTACATCAGTTTTCAAGAACACACAGAAGCTACCGACGAGAAGACAAAGGTATTATTCAATCATGGAAGGATCATTACTTATATGTATGAAGCTTTATAGGATCTGTTATCAGCAATTGAAGATTGCATTTATCATCAGATCAAAGAATTATGTAGTTGCATTTTATCAAGTGCATCACATCTAAAATCCTTTTGTAGAAGGTGAACTTAACCGTTCTTTCCAAATCTCTTAATAGAGTGCACACTTAACAGTGTTGCTAAAGCTTCAAATGAAGTAGATCTTAATAGGTCTCCACTGTAATACTCCTAACAGGGTAGGTCATCAGAAGTGACCAAATGTAATCCTTAACTGGCCCCTTCTTATCTGCAGATAGTGAAGTTTTGTGGGTAACAATCCCCACCGCATTTTTTACTTCATTAACAAGAGTTTTCTACGATATCATATCTTGTGTCATGTGTTATCTACTTTCATGAATGTTTCTATTATTGTTACATATCAAAAGAATGTATGATATGATTACATATGCATAAATAAAGATGAACAGTTAGATAAGATAAATTACAAAATGATGACTAAGGGTTAATGGACTAACCAAGAAAAGTTTTAGAGGTACTAATTCACCCCTCCCCTCTCAGTACATCATCTCAATATAATTCCAACAATTGGTATCAGAGCTAAGTCTCTCTCTTGAAAATCTTAAAGACTTGAGAAAAAAGATTAGAGCAATGGACAAGTTCAGACTGGACATGACTATTGAGAATGAGGAGTTACAAATGCAAATAAACTATGAGCAGTATAAGGAGGCGAAGATAAAGCTGAGAAAACTTCTTGATGAAAGATAGATTATGGCAACCAGGCTGAATGAGAAAGACTACAAAGAAATAGAAATACAAGAGTACTTTGAAACAGCAGAATCATCATTGAGCAAAGCTTCAAACGCATCAGTTGAAGAAATTACAAGTATGCAAGAGATCAATCTACATCTGACAGATCATATCAAGATGCTACAAATTGGTCAAAAGATTCAAATGGTAAAAATGATTGATGTCATGAATGATGCAAGAAAATCTGAAAATGAAAGAACACTAGCCATTGATGATAGGAGGAAAATTACAGAGAAAATACAAGAGAAAGAATTAGAAATTCTAAGACTCACTGAGCATCACCACGAGGTTACCAACCAGATTATTCTTATGAGTCAAGAAGAAAATAGATTAAATACAGAACTCACTGATAGAGTATAGATCATAGGTGAGCTGAGAGAAGAGACGAGAAATTGAAGCATGAAATCAAAGTCCAGAATCAACACAATGAATTGATCAAAAAGGCTGAGGATAGAAACCAAAGGATGAATGATTTTCTTGATGGAAAAAGAAGAGTCAACAACTACATAGGATTAGGATACAATGAGAATGGAGAATCCTCTAATCAATCTGATAAGAGGAATTCTTTCACAAACCCAAGATCCAAGAAGCTGTCATGCAATCATTATGGAAAACCAGGCCACACCTCAAACATCTGCAGAAGCAAAATGAAAGGTATTTCTCAAGCACAATCTACTTTTATTGCTAATTGTTATAAATGTCAAAAGAAAGGACACAAGGCACATGAGTGCAGATCCAAAGTGATAAATCCAAAGAGAAAAACCTATATGGACAAGTACTGTCCTACATGCAAGACTAATGGGCATATACATAAGGAATGCTGGAAAAAGAATAACAAGGCATGGACTCCAAAGGAGAATGATAAAATCTACAAACCAGGAAGAGAAGGTAACTCATATGTTTGGGACTATAACACATAGGTAAATTTCATAGCATGTGGAAGGTTTGGTCATATTGCTACCAACTGTATGAGAAAGTGGACCAGAAGGTCAAGAGGATGGACCAAACCAGGTATGGCATGTTTGCATTGTCATAAAGTTGGACATGTGATAAAATATTGCAAAGACCGACTGATAGACAAAAATACACATCCCAATGGAAATACCATTGATGACATCAAAAGAAGAGAAACAAGATGTGGGTAAAAGCCACAAACACTGAAGGTGCTGGAACAAGCAATGCAAATGGTGACACCCCATCCACTAGATTCGGTGACATCACTACATCTAACTAGATTGCACAAGTATGGAACTGCATTATGACAAGTTTTAATATGCATCAGTTCCATTATACATAGTTCATATTGTAATATTAGCATGAATAAAGATGCAATACATTATTATGTACTAAACTATTGAAAAGCAACCATCGGTTATTGGGCACAATATGCATCGGTGAACACACACAGAAAAGTTAGTAAGACTTACCAAAATGTATCGGTCATTACACAAGCTAAGTGTAACCCGACAGATATCGGTAAACACTGAATCACAAAAGTTGTCATTGCAACATCACCGACGAGCATCAGTGAAGTCCTCAAAATCACTAGCAACCCCGACGCTTTGCATAGACATCGACGGTGTTATGAATGTTTTTACCGACAAAAGTAGTCTTCATAAACCGATGAGTTGGTAAACATTTATGACAACTTAGGGCACAAAAAGGTATAAAAGCCCAACAGGTAAGCTCATTTTTGCACACGCAATTTTTGAGTAGAGCAGAGCGATTTAAGAGAAATTTGAGAAGCGACCCAGCAGAAGGAATTCACTGAGCATTCAGATTCAAAGGAGATCACAGACATTCAGTAAGTTAATCCACTCACCGATAGCATTGTTTTGATTTACGAAAAGACCTAAATATCAAATACGATGGCATCAACATCTAGGGTAGAGAAAATCAAGGTTGAAAAGAAGAAACCTTTCAGACTTGTTAGTAGAGGGGCATGTGTTGAACCCAAATATAAGTTACATACTGAGATAGCCTCTCAACCAGACAATTCCAGAGCATTCTCCCGAATCCCAGCTAGGGTTTTATTGGTCGAGGATGTTAGGTCCTATATTCACTGTAAGATCTCAGAGATAAGAGATCTGGAACTTGATAATGCCCATGCGGAACTTTGTGATGAAGGTGGAAAGCTCAAAGAAGAGCATAAACACTTGGAAGTGAAAGGACTCACGAATGCACTTCATTTTCGTTGGGATTTCAAAATAGAGTGGATCAAAATTATTCTAAGAAGAATCCACGACAACTCTCTATTGCTGAACAAACCAAAGGCTATAACAAAGGATGTTATACATGCCATGACTGGTTATCCAACAACCGACAAACCTCAGGCTCACAAACATCCACCTCTTGCAGAAGTGGAAATGTTAACCGGTGCAAAATCAAACA
This sequence comes from Thuja plicata, assembly GCA_018584345.1. Lineage (NCBI taxonomy): Eukaryota > Viridiplantae > Streptophyta > Pinopsida > Cupressales > Cupressaceae > Thuja > Thuja plicata. The sequence goes on from MU227137.1 coordinate 3,863,167, forward strand.
AGAGGGCCCTGAAAGTAAATACTATTACCGACGCAGAGCTGAAGTTTGGAGCATGTGTAGTTGGATATAAGATATTCCAAGCTAGCAGAATGAATAGTATTTCTAGCACTGTAATGAGCATAGCTTATAAGATCATCAAACAGGGGAAGAAAATGGATCTAGCAGAGATCCTATTGCATCAATTTGAGGAGAACATGTGCACAATAAGGTCTTCATGGACAAACACATGTAAGTTTGGTTCCCTCATAATGTGTATATTCTTTTACTTTGAAGAGTACTTTCCTTCAAAAGGAAAAGTAGCATGGGACACAAGTAGACCAATCACCATGCAAATAAGTGAATTCATTGAATCACTTGGTACAGATTTTGACAATGTAATACATGAGTATTTTAAGACAATTAAGGAAATGCTACAAGCTAGGAACAGAATTCTGGAGAGTCTGATAGAGGAATATAGAGAAGAAATTTGTTTCATGGTGGATACAGACTTCACCTACATACAAGCTGTAGTTCCTAGGAAATCATGGCTTGAATAGCTTGATTATGAAATTAAAATAGGATTAGCAATAGAATGCATTCAGGCATTATTAAATGAACCCGTTGACAACAAACAACTGAGATTTGGTACCTATGAGGAAGCCAAACTAAAGATTAAATCAAATCTTGTTGTCAAGAAGGTTGTAAAGCAGTCTAAAAGAATGGTCAAGAATCTAAAAAAGAACTTGAGTATATCTTCTAATGGAGAAGAAGAAGAAGAGGGTAAGGAGGAACAACAAAGTAAGGAGGAAGACACCAAGGAACAACTTCCCATCGGTGAAACAACAGAGAAACAAGAATCAAAGGAAGAGAAGTTTGATTCACCACCTCCTCCTCCACCTAAAAAGGCTAGAACTAGAAGCCAAACATCACAAGATGCTATTCCCTCTCCCATGGTAAAATGGAAGGTGTACAAGAGGAAACCTGCACCTCAAAAGGCTAAACAACCAGCTAGGGCACTTGCAAAGAGGAGAAAATATGTTCAGACAGATGAAGAATTAGAAGATTTAGCAATGGATGAACCTGACACTATCAGACTAGCAAAGGAAAAATAAAAAGTTACATCACCATCTGATGACATTGATAACATATGTAAGTAATTTCTGAAGCTGCATCTATTGGACATCCAAAAATTAGGAAATGGTTACGATGGGATATAGTAGAACAAAATAAGATTGAAGATGCACTTATTGCTAAGATGTGCAAACATTATTATGTCCCACTGCACTTCACAAGACAAGATGTCCCACAAGAACTTTTGGATAAGATATCCTCTAGATTCACTTTTGCACTCCATGAGGAGAAGAGGATAAGAGAAAGAGTACTAGTCTCTCTTATGCCTCCTGATTCAACAAAAGAGGAAATCAATGAAGTCACGGAGAAATATACAAAGAAATTCTCACCAAAACTGAGAGCTTACAAATTTCTTCAAGGAAAGCTTATAGAGCTAGAAGAAGACACTCACAAAATATGGAGTGGAATACTAGAACCTAATGAGGAAAGCAAACCTGAAAAGGAACCTATCAACACAATAGGTAACTCAACAGTTGAGTTGGAGAGTGAAGAAATACAGATCACAGGCCACAAACAAACATATATTATAGATGAAGATTGGTCAAAGGATGGCAAAGATGATCAAATACCTGAAAGCCCCATCCACATTAACTTGGAGGATGAAGAAGTTACCAAAGAGGAACTTTCAATAAAGGGTAACTTAGATGTTGATATGAATGATGATTCATGGTTAGACAACATTGTCGACACCATTACAGGAAAAGACCTTGTAGCAGAGATCCAAAAAGATGAAGACATTAATGCTACTAAGGGCAATACCGACGAACATGACATAGCTATTGACACTGCAACTGTCAATACGCTGACAAATATTCATATATTAATAGATGCTATTGATATACAGTCAAGCTAGGATAAATCATCTAAGAAATATGATGATATACCCAAGGATATGGGTACCGATGAAAACCAAGGTGCATCCAATACTCGTAAGGATATAGACACTGAAATGAAGCATGCAACCGATGAGCAGCAAGATGTATCAAAAGAACAACAGCAAGAGGCAGATAAAACAATAGAGGATACATTGAAAAATGTTGAAGGGCAAGACAAGAGTGACAAAGTTAAGAGAAATGAGGAAATTAAACAAAAAGAAGATTCATCTGTTGAAACACCCAAGGTACGTGAGGAGACATCTTCACCAAACTGGCTAGTGAACACTGAACAGGTACAAAAGGATGCCTCATCCTCTTGACACTCACAAACTAAATCAACTTAGTCACAAGCCTTAAAAATGGTGGTACATCAATCTGCCAACCAGCCAAAGAAGAAGAAAAAGAAAACAATAAAGAAGGATATATTGGCTGTAACACTTGATGAGGTCATTGAAGTTCCAAACTGGGACATTACCACTTTGGACAGTGACAAACTTCAAGAGTTTGGAGTGCTCTGTCAGAGGAAAGACATACAAAAGAAGATGATCCAAGAACACAGAGAAAACATGGCTCTTGACAAGGCTAAAGAGATACTCCACCAACTGGTTCCTGAAGTGAAAATTGACAAAAATACTTCAGTTAAGGAACAAATTGGTGTTCTCACTGACACTATAACAGAGCAAGGTATAGAGGCAGATCAAGAAATGGAAGAGCAAGCAGAAAAGAAATATCAATTCAAGCTAATTGATCAAATCAGCCAAGAAGTGGCACTGAACAAGGTAAAGCTCTCAGAACTCAGTGATGAATTAGAGCAAATGATTGCTGAGGCAATCACCTTAGTTTAGAAAATGTGCACACTAGAGAAATATGGAAAATAGAATAGTGACAAACTTGTAGAAATTGACTCAAATGTCACAAAGAGTGCACAAAGCCTAACCTCACAAGCTGACAGCATAAAGGCACATCATGACATGGTCATTGAGGCAAATAGGCTAAGACAAGAAATATGGGATGCTGAGACTCAATTCAGAGGTGAGATCACTGAACTACAAGCACATATTCTACCAAATCTAACAATTCTATAGCAACATATATCTAAAGCCAGAAATATGATAGCAACCCCAGAGATGTCTGTAGTAGACAACATCTATGATATCCATGTAAGGATTTCACTAGAGCACATGGCTCTAGAAATGCTGAAGGAGAAATGGGAGAAAATGATGGAGGAAGTCAAGTCCTCACATTCCCACTTTTTTGAAAAGTTGTAAGTACCTATGACTTTAGAATCAAAAAAGGAGGAAAGGCAATGTATATAGTTATGTACAATACATATATCAGTTGAAAAAGAAAAGATAAAGGATATATATACTTACACTTACCAGCATATACATAGGGGGAGTCATTCAAATGACTAAGGAAGAAGTATAAACAGGTGTACATACTAATACACTTAGTATGTTGCACATATCATGTTTTTGATACTAATGTCAAAGGGGGAGGTTGATGACATTATTTTTCCATTAGTATACTCAGTGAAAAACATTGACAAAGCATTACCGACAGACAAAAAGCATTACCAGCGAACCACAAGCAGTACTGGTGAAATTCAAGCATACCCAACAAAACAAAGATTATGAGAAAAATACTAAGTATAAAAGACCATAAGCATCACAGGCGACCACAAGAATCACTGGCGACCACAAGCATCACCGGTGACCATAAGCATCACCGGCGACCACAAGCATTACCGACGACACAGTTTTCAGAACTAACCTAACAGAAATAGAAAAGGCATACCCGACGACAAGTTCAAGAAAGGAACACCGACGACCAACAAAACTGA
>MU227137.1:3886937-3914664 GCA_018584345.1 Thuja plicata
TTTACAAATCCATATTCCAGGGCAACCAAACAGTCCCAAAAAATGAAAACCAGGGTTTGCATAACCAGACTATAGATAACCATGATTTGTTTCATTTTCCTATTCCCCAACCAAACGGGCCCTTAGAAAAGATTGGAAACTCATTACAAACTTAATGTCATTGTTCGCGTTGGCCCATACTGTCTCATTTCCATTTAGTAATTATTCTCCTAACATAGTAATGGCAGGCCAAATGGTGTGTGAGCATTCCAAGACAATTATGCAATTCCTCTATTCAGCCACTTTTCCTTTAAAAGCCATCTCTCTTTATGTATTGTCAAGCTTAATTTATAACTGTCAATCTCCAACACATGATAATGAAAGAATGAACGATGTGAGATTGTTGGACCAAAAAATCCCTTCGATTTAATACTGAATCATTATTAACATTAATAGTTTTATTAATGTAACTTATGAGGGAGCTTATGAAGAACAAAGATCATCTTAAGATAGTAGGAAGAATAAAGACAGTTATGGAAAAGACAGATCTCGATCATCATGCTCTCTGATAAGAAAGAAAGCAAGCGAAGTGGATTTGAGTATCACTGACATCTTTTCAGGGCGGATTAGCATTGAGTTCCCAACTTTAGGCAATAATATTACAAAACTGACAATAAAACGTCAATCATTAAAGTTTGTGCTTCAGAAAAAATATCTTCTTCTTGCTTTAAAATCAAATTAGATGGCATTCTAGAAGCCTATATAAGACCCCCCATAGACATCTTGTGTAAACAAACCGGGTAGTCTTATCTTTTGTCCACCTGCAATGGCTGTTGACGAAGTTCCTGAGATCGCCAAGATCAACTGGTAATATTTTCATAGAAACTTTCCAAATTGCGTTATCAGTTTTTATGTTATACAATTTTCAGTTTCCCTGCTTTTTTCTGACTGCAAAGATACTGTCTTAAATGGCGGTTGCCTTTCGTAATTAATTTTTCCTTCTCATCTTTCCTTTTTTTCTATGTCATTTAAATAGTTTTAAAATGTAACGTTATATATAAATAGATAGTTTCTTACAAATATTTATATTTTTTCTTACTTTTTATTTTCTTATATATCTACATAATAAAATATACATAGTTTTTATTTTTCTTTATATATTTCTATCAGAGAGAGAGAGTATGTACACACACACTTGTATGTGTCTGTGTGTCTATATATGCAAGTGTGTATATACAGATGTACATACACTTTATGTTTGTGATGTATGTATGTATATAGAAAATAGATAGAGATAAACATTCCATTGTAGTATATATGTACTTAAGATTACATATATGTTTATCTTGTATAGATATAATCAAATATCTTATTCATATATGATTACATTTTATATACATTTTTTATATAATTTCTTTTATTTATTTTCTTTTCTCTCATTTGATTTTATTTTACTCCTTCCTATTTATTATTAACAATATTTAAGATTATGTATGTATTATGTATTTGTACATGTGTTTGTGCGTATGTATGTGTATGAATGTTTTTGTATGTGTGAATATATATGCATATGCATATGTATGTATGTATGTATGTATGTATGTACATGCATATATGTGTAAGTATGTGTGTTTATGTATATATTGCATATACATACATAGATACACGTGTGTGTGTGTCTCTACACACACACACATACACAAATACATACGTGTGTGTGTGTGTGTGTGTGTGTGTGTGTGTGTGTGTGTGAAGGTGGGGGTGTGCGGCTGGGTATGTTTATCTTGTATAGACATACTCAAATATACTTACATCTATTTATTTATTCATATGAGTATACTTCATACGTTAATATATTATTTCTTATAGCCTTATAGACTTTTCATTCATTTGATATCCCCCCCCCCACGCTCTTTTATCACATCTTGTTCTTGATGCTTGTCTCTCACATTTCCAAGTTTACGTATGCAATCAAATCCTCCGTTTTCCTCTTCTTCATGATAGATCATTAAACGTGATTGAAATGTTGATTAAAAAGTATACATAATTTATTCAAGAACATTAATTTTATCATTTCTTATTATGTTTAATTAAAGTTGTTATGTTTTATTATTTAAAGTATCTTCATTCTAAATAGTAGTACATGTATGGATATTCTTCGTAATGTTTAGTAGTTTTGATGGAAATCTAAAAATGGTTCATGTGTCTAATGTGTGAATGGCAGGAATGACCAGAATGATAGGAGACGTATTGCTGCTCTTCTTGTGAGTTTTGTATACCTACTTGAAAAGGAGAAGGAGAATGAAATGGTCAATAAACAATGTCATGTACTTAAGTTTCGTGTAAAAGAAATGATACAAGATAATACAATATTTGGAGTTATTTTTGAATGTGCTGGAGAAAACAAAAAAGGTTGTGGTGCAACAGGGCCTCCATTAGAATTTTTTGCCTTTCGAGGTACAATTTGTAAAGGACAATACATTTTGAGAAAGGATTTTAGCCATAATTGGAAAGCAATGATGGCATGTCATGGGTCCATTAGTAGAGTAGACAAAGGCCTAGAGTACTTGCAACAGAGTATTAAGAGACATCATGGACCTCATAGCAAATGGATTGTGGGCCACTCTCTAGGAGCTGCTATTGCAACACCTATCATGAGAAAAGTGGCAAGAGAAGAGAGATAAAATTGAATCACATCTCTTTAGTCGTCCCTTTCTTTCACCAAGGCTTCCTGAAGTGAAATTCTTTGAGAAGATTGGAAGAACTTTATCAATTATATATGATGAGCCATCTTCTCTTCATCTTTCTCATTTGGATGGATTTTACAAGACAATACAAGGTGCATGTAAGTGGGTGGCTGTGAGCTTGGGATTGAAGGATGAAAATGTATTACTTTCCTTGTATAATGAATTCATTGGAGTTAGCAATTGGATCCCCAACATATATGTGAATAAGAATGATCCCATTTGTTGCTCCTACATCCGTTATTTTGAAGTGATGCAAGATATATATGAGCAGAAAAGCCAGCCCCTCCATGAGCACATGAAGTACCTCTTTTGTTACGAAGTTGCCAAAAAGAGAACACCTTGGCATTTGATTCCCTTTGCCAAGCTATTTGTGGGAGAAACTAGTGATCATAATCTTTCTCATGGTTGTCAGGCAACCTTAAACTTGAAGGCAAGGAATATATCCCTCCAAATGAAGTCACTCAAAGGAAGCCCAATGTCATTCAAACCAATGTTAACCTTCTAAGTAGGGCCAAATGAAGAGGAGATAATCAATATTCTAAATAAATGTGCTTCGCATTTGTAATCTGTAATGCTCTACTAATTATAGAGCTAAGACTTTTAAAATTTAAAAATCAAAGAGTATTATATGTTAGGATATGATATTGCTCAACTATTATAATTTCAATTTTTTATATAATCCCTTTTGTGATAATTTAAATAATTTTTTTTATAAGAAGACTTTTTCATATTCATTAATGCCAGGTTGAGTAGATCTTGATTTAGAGTTAAGAATTCTAGTTTGTCAGTGATGTTAGGTAAATGGGCTTTCAATGAAACGGCCACATATGGTATTGTAGCAATCTTAATCAAGTTCTCCCTTTCCTTCTTGTCCTATTTTCTTCCACATAAAGTTGTTTCATATATTTGAATATAGGATATAAATAAGTACACTTGGAAAAGTGTGTGGACATTATTATAAGTTTAATATAGTTTTAAAATGTTTATTTAAATGAGGTTGCAGATTATTTGGCCAATGAAGGTATTACCCATCAATTTGCCGATCGAATCTCCCATCAAGTCGAATCCTCCCTTCTTCCTAATCTCCCCTTTCTTTCTTATTATGAAAGACATTAAATAAGTTTTATTTCTATGCTCATATGAATGGCCTACCTGGTGCTTCATGTCTGACCAATATTTATCTTCTTGTTTGATATTTTTCTCATAGTCCTGAAATCTAATACTGGTGGTGCTTTTGGATTCTCTCCTCTTCTAGACAAGTTTCCAAACGGCTTGTTTTGGTTTGTGTGTTTAATTCTTTTGGTTCTGTATAGTGTCAGAGCTAGTGCTCTTCTAAGAATGTTTAGGTGTTCTTAAGTCACAAATTTGTCCATCAGTCCTAGCATCTTATCACAGTACCTATAATTAATGGCTCCCACATGGACAAACCTCAACAATGGGTAAAGTTATTGCATCTCAGCAAGGGAATGATGAATACTATTTCAAATTGCACTAACAAGAATGAAGTAGGCACGCCTTTTCCTTCCTTCCAGTTTCTGGGATCCCATATTTGGTTGGCAGTCAAAAAGGCTAGAAAATTGGCTGATGTGGAGATAACAGTATTCACTCTCTTCATATACTATTCAGTCTCTTCATATTCTTCAGCTTCTGGACATCTTTAGTATTGTTATTCAAGGCATTTACGATGAAAACTGCTATGACTTTCGTCCTCTCTAGTTATCTTGTGATGTTATTTCAGCTGGTGTTTGTCTCCCATGGAGCCAAGGCCATCTCTGAGAAATAGGAAATATGGGAGAAGTTTCCCTAGTTTTTTGGGTTCAGTTTGCAGGAGTGTTCGGAATCTCAATCAGTATTTCCCCTTGATTTCAAGTCTATGGGAATGATTTTGGTTGGGTTTAGTCTGTGTTTGTCTGTGATGGGTGCATTATCATGCTTGAGCCAGAAGTGGAGGTGTGAGTTCGAACCCTGGGTGACGTGAGCAACTCACTCAGAATTGGCAGACTGTGAAGGACCTCAAGGTCAGTCTTCTTCTCCACCACTCCAATCTCAGTCTGTACTTCCATATTTTCATATGGAGGTCTTAATTAATTGTGAAATTTTAGAGTGTGAAATTTTAGACTTAGAGTTTGAAATTTTGGTCAGTCTTCTTCTCTTCTATCAATGTTAGAGTGTGAAATTTTGGTCCTCAATCCATTTGCAAAGTAGCAGCTCCCAAATGATTTTCCCAAGTCTTTAGGATAGCGTTCTCTATCGTTACACTCGTTGTCTGGCATGTTGATATTTCAGATCTATTTCTGTAGTATTCTTCAGCAACATTTTCCTACTATATGCTGTTCAAACAATTCCTTCATATGTGTGTTGGGAGAAAGAATCGAATTGCTTGACATTCGAGAAGGGGTTGGGGATAGCCCGATCGGGCGTTCTCTTTATTCGTTCAGATTGCTTGAGTTTAGAACTGTTACTAAGGTTCAGGATTCGGTATAAATGTTGATATTCTTGATTAAAGGAGCCATACAATTGATGAACAGGCTACCATTTCGAAAACATTCTTGGCGAATGATCCTCAAGCATTTTGTACTACAAAGTTTTCTCAGCTCATTAGGGCATTAGATTTTAGTTGGGAACTCTATGTGGGAGCTGGAGAAACAATCTTTTAAAAGAGAAAAATACTGGCAAGATCACAACCCACATGCTGTTTAAGCTCTTATCTTCAAGATTTCTTATTTGGTTTTGCAGAGCTTGATAAGCGCAGGTACTGACACGTTCTCTGTAACCATCAAGTGGGCACTGTCAGCTCTGATGCATCGCCCTGATATTCTTGTTGCTGCTACCATCTGTAGAAACAAGTTTAGAGTCTGGATATTCTTGCAATTACTTCTAAGAAAATGATAATTAAATAGGAATCTTTTTTTTGGATTGGTAAAACTCCTATGACAACAAGCAATCGTTAAAAAACTATTATTTTAAAAATCCTCTGACAACAAGCAATCTGAATTTCATTGTGCTCGACTCAGAGATTTTGAAAATAGGAGGAGACCTTAAAAGAGTTGAGCCTCCATCTTGTGAAGAATGGAAGAATAAGGAGAAGGTCTGGCACAAGCTGGACAAAGGTGGGGTTACCTGCTATCTTGAGAAGTAGCATGGCTACAGTAACAAAATTACCAGAATTTTTGTTCAGGATTGGTCGAATGGTAAAATGAAGTTGTTCGGAAAGGAAGTCGTGATTGATGAAGACCTCATTGCTGAGATCACGGGGTTGTCCAAGAAGGGAATGAAGTTCTTCAAGGACAGGAAGCTTTCTACAAAGCTGTGATCAAATTCCCGAAGACTGATGAGGAGAAGGAGCTGCTGGTTAAAGGTAATAACACTTACTATGATCCTGTGCAGATTAAACCCATTTGGAGGGAGGTTTTAAAGCCTATTATGGAATTTTTAACCCTAGATGGTAGATATTCCAGGGTTTATGGTAACCATTTTGCAATATTGAACCACTTCAGGTATAGGGATTTGATCTCATTTCCTTTCTATCTTCTTTTTGCCCTCAATCACAGGATACATCACCATAGGAAGAACCCTAGATACCAGATGCTTCACCATGATTTGATTCTGCTATTTTTTAAATACTTTAAAGATAGGGCTCCTCATTCCCGCCCCTAAATTTATTGCTGCTTCTGGTGATATGGGTGAGGATATTTCTGTGGGGGATGGTGATGGGTGGGATATTGATACTTCTAGTGAAGATGATGTCCCTTCTCCTCCTCCTAAAAATCCCAAGGCTTTTCCCAAGAAAATGTTGGCCAAGGCTTTTCCCAAGAAAATGTTGGCCAGAATTCTTAGAGTGAAGAAGATTGTGGACGAACATGGGATGATGACAGATGATGATGAGGAAGTGAACACAGACCCTCCGTCTGTAGAAAATAAGAATAAGACTACTCCTAAGAAGCTTGTATGGATGCCAGCAAGAGTAAACCATCGAGTTATTGCATGGTGACCCTTATGGTGGCCAAAAGAAAGCTAAGAAAAGGGTGAAGATTGACAAAGGGACCCCTGCTCCTGAAACTGAGAAGAGTGGAAAAGACAAAGTTGGTAAGGGTAAGGTTCCTATTCAGGCTGATTATGAGAGCTAGATGGACCATGATGTATATATCTCGCCCTCTGACTCTGAGCGGACTAATAATTATCCCCAACATATGAGTAATGTCCAGGCTTCTTCTGTGGAGTTGTATTTTTCTGATTTTCAAGATAAGAGGGAGGAAATTACTACTAGAGTTGTGCAGACTACTAAGGCTAGTTCTATGTACTCTTTTTAGCTCATGAAATGGGCCTTTCATGAAATTAAGAACTTGAATCTGAATTATCGTTCTCTTTCAGCTAAGTTTGAGGATCTATTGTAGAACTTGGGGAATATTTATGCTCAGCCCTCTCCTGATAGGACTTCCTATGCTCTTTAGTCTTCTCGTGAGAAGAAAATTTTAATGGATCATATGGGTGTAGAGGAAAATGCTAGCGATTTGTTTGAAAAAAGGATGGATTCGCTGAATAAACAAGTTGAAAATATTGATGCCACCCTCAAGAAAATTATGGACATTGTTCATCAGGAGAGGGCTATAGTAGAGATTGATCGGGACAAGGAGACTCTTCCTACAGATATACAGAGGGACCTAGGAAGAGAGCCATGGCATATTTGAAGAAGAAGACTGCTCCCCTGCCCAAAGATATTAAGGATCTGAAAAATCTCCAGCTCAGAGGATGAAAAAATTGGAAGAAGAAGTCGTTGTGACCTTAAATACTTTTAGTTATGTTCTTTTCTTGATTGTTGTGGTCTGCTAGCCTTTTGATGGTTGTGTTGGGGATGCACTAGTTCTGTGTCTACTTTTCTATTTTTGTTTTGGATTTTTGTTTCATGTTGGGGGCTTATAATGCAAAATCTTTTGTAATCATTTTGTAAAGGGTTTCAGAGCCCCTTCTAAAGCTTCTTTTGCATTAATCAAAAAATTAGTGACTATTAAATTAATGTGTCTGATTGGTTGTGACTTGTGCATTTTAAATCGAGAAGGAAGATCATCAAGGAGATTTTTGGAAGTATGGTGACAATTTATAAACATGTGATAAAATCTCATGACGATGAAGTTCCAAAGGGATTGTATGAAAATGATGAGGCACAATCAACCTAAACCTAAATTTTGGATGTCAAATGCATATGAAAAGAGAATAAGGAAGAATTAGAAGGTAATGACGTTCCTCCTTATATTCAATTCACGCCTTATATTCTTTGTGCAAATGAATTGACTCTAAGAAGAAAACATCATTATTTTAATATTGTTCTTTATTATTCTACTTTCTTATATGATTTCATTGCACATATGAATTGAACATACGATATAATTAAATGGAACATTCATATTAAGAGGCAAAACCACAAATGAAAGTGAAATAACTGTAAATTGTTCCATAGACATCTAATATAAGATTATAGCTAAAACACTATCCTATGATGATGCTAAAAGACCAAGACATTGCTGATTTTATCCCTTGAATTTCTCCTATTAAGGATTTGAATGAAAAAAAATCACTTGGGCAAAGAATTGGCCAATTCAGATGTGACAATCAAGGAGTCTCTTAATAAGGAATCAATATTAACAATTACAAATTATTCTAAGCCTTTCTATCTCCTCTCCTCTATTCAACACTTCACTTTAATATACATGATAAAATTTATGTACATTAATGTGGACTCAACTTGTAATTAGTGTCGACTAAACTTGTATAAGATTATCTCAGGATGAATGACGGATAAAGGTATTCATGAATATATCAAATAAGGTGTACCTATAAAGGTATCTCAGGATGAATGACGGATAAAGGTATTCATGAATATATCAAATAAGGTGTACCTGTGATTAAATAAATTAGTAACAATAGATCAATACATAAGAGAGGGTAGGCCTCTTCTTCCTAACATTTTACTAGGCTAAGGGGATGTTCCCTTATATCGAGATTGAATTGGGTGAATGTAAATGTAAATACGTGATTATTTATGAAAAATAAACCATGTCCCGATATATTTTTAAACTTTTACGGAAACCATTTACACAATGGTATATAGGGTTTTGTGTTATTTTAGGGTTTTACATTTCTAGGATTGTATATTTTAGGGTTTTATGTTTCTAGGGTTTTATATTTTAGGGTATTGTGTTAAAGAGAGGTTTTTTAGGGTTTTATGCTATTTTATGATTTTTATGTTTCTAGGGTTATTTTGTTTTAGGGTTTCATGTTATAGGGTATTTTTAGGGTTTTTTATGTTTTAGGGTTTCATGTTATAGACTGATTTTTAGAGTTTTGTTGTATTTTACTATTTCCTATTTTTAAGGTTTCTTATTATAGGGATTTTTATTATACAACAATTTTAGGATTTTTCATTCTACAGTTTGAAATTATGATTATTAAATTTAAAAAAAAAAACAAAAAAGAATAGCATTTTTATTTAACAACAATAAATTGTTTTTTAGCCTATAAATTTTCAAATATTTTAAACCCTTATTTCTACTCTTTTTTCATAAATTTTCACAAAAAAAATAAACAATTTTATCTCTCTAACAATTTTCACTCTTTGAACTTAAATTTATCTCGCTAACTCCATTCTCTTGATCTTCTACACACTTCATTTTCTCCACACTTTGCCTATGTATAGTTATCTCATCATATTTTGAATCTTCTTACGTTGGGATATCTTTTGTTTATACTTGGGCTTGGCAATTCTGAAGGGAACTCACTGCATTATTTTATTTTGTACTTTATTTAGCATTACATGCTTATTTATCATATTCTTGCAATACTATCATTCATTTATTTGTCTTTATGGTTAACTATCATTTTTATCTCATTTATTCAACTATTGTGGAGGTGGAAACACCAAAACAATGATCTAATTGAGGCAGGTCTCAAAATAACCACCCAACATTTTCCTTTATTTCCATGTGAGCATGTTTATAGGGGAGAACAAAGTGGATTATTGTCTTCCTAAACTCACATTTATAATGAGGTCATCTCTCTCTTTCTTTTCCTCATTTCCTTGTTATTTGCTTAGTTTATTTATATCTTTTATTTCTGATTTTTCAATTTTTCATTATTTCCTATTATTTTAGTTAGTTTCTCATGTTTCATATTGTCCTCAATACTTTGTTTGTATGGGAGTTATGCATGCCACATTTTTTTATGTACCTGGCTTGGTGTCCTAAACCTACGTGTGCGTCATGGGCAGTGAGCTCACAAATTTTAGCATTTTGTCTCTGTAGTGTACTTTTTTCGGTTCCGTAGATAAATTATTATTTCACATTAGAAGTTAGTATATATTTAACTTTATCTTTCTTTTTTTACTTTAATTCTTGAAGTCATTTTATCCCATTAGTGGTTTGATCTCTTAGCTCACCAAAGTGCTAGTAGAAGTGAGGTGTCGCAAAGGATTGTTTATTCCTCAAGAATAAATAATCAGTCTTAAGGTCGGTGAACTATTCCTTCTCCACATTTTGGTGAACCCAATGTGAATATTACATCTTGTAAATCACTTGTATTTGTCATGATGTTGTGAACTCCTGTGAGATTTAAAATCTAGACCACTTTAGAGACTATTTTAGAAAGGTATTTGAGGCAGAATGTTCTACTAAACTAGTATATTCCAACTATACCATCTCCTATGTCTGTCAAGAATATGAATCTTAATGACTTAAGTGGATCCCAATTCTTCACAGGGTTGATATTAAGACTTAACACCTATCCAAAGGTTGGATCCAAGTACTCTACACTAGAAATTTCTCCTCCTTAATCCCCTTCCATAATCGATCATGAATCGTCTCTTACTATCAAATTTTGACAATATTCAATCCCTGAGGAGAACCTAAGGGCTTTGAGAAGTTTCTCCAAAGATAAGATGCTCACACCGAGATTATAAATGTTGTTGATAATCTAAGAGAATTATTCATCTCATACAAGTAACCCCTTGAGGTACTTTTGGCACTGTGATGGATGGCAGATGATCATGTGTCTCTTCCTCCTTTATACTCTCAAGGAAACCGATCAAATATTATAATAGAATAAGTTAGCATTATGACACTGATAGTGTCATTCCACATGGTGCAAATGACACTGACTACTGACCCTTTGAATAACAAAACTATCCTTAATATTAACATAAATAAAAATCCCCTGGGATACAATTTGCAAAATATTGGAGTATTTCCCATATCTAGTCAAGGGGGTAGTGGTGTAAGACAAGAAAATAGTGGGTTATTTTCTCCTCCTAGGGCTGGAAGTATTCCACCTCCTCTACCTCATAAATATGTTCACAACACCATACTGAAAAATATGGGGTAGTTGCAACAATAGCTAGTGAATATATCAATTGTAACTAATCAAAGTTCTTTATAACCTTATTATATTGTCACGACCCTTTGAACATGCAAGCATTGAGCACACCATTGCAAAAAGGAGTTAAATCCATAAATTTTGAAAGATATAGTGGTGATGGGGATCGAAATATCCACATCAATCCTTTCTTACTTATTACAGTGACTAGAACAACCTAGATTATGTGTTTCTTAAGATATTGTCTTGGTCCCTTAAAGGAACTGCTATGGATTGGTATATCTCTCTTCTAGATTACTCCATCAATACTTTTTACCAATTGATGGATACCTTCCTTTACCTAGTTCTAGGCTAACATAGGCAGCAAGGTCACCATCATGGACCTTGTTCATTGTAAGAAAAATCCAAATAAGAAGATAACTTATTTTATTTCAAGATATCAGTCTATCTCCACAAAATTTCCATATGCCTAATTACCTGATGGTGAGCTCCTAAAAATATTCATTTGAAATTCACAACAAGTATTGAGAGAGAATATTTCATTAAAATAGCATCCCAATTTTACCATTTGCAATGCATTAACAAACTATCAACATACCATGGCGTAGTTTTTTTTTCCTCCTCAAATGCCTATGGAGGGGCATCCTCAAATTATCTTTTATTTTCTTGTGCTATGTTGCCTTTGATTTTTCTTTACTTGGGTGCATCTCCTTCTAGTAATGTACTTTGCTTTTCAATGCATGTATTATACCTTAAATAAATCGCTTATAGCCAAGCATACACAATTGTTTAAACATGGGGCCTTCACTTTCCTCTTTGTAACACTTTGTGCACATACCACAACACAAATTTTTGCAATCAAATCTTCTTTTAGGTTACCTTTCATACTATGAATTTTTATTTGTAATCATTTGCACCAATTTCCATGACTATTTGACTATCATAACACAACTTGATAAGAAATAGATATTTTCCACAGAAATTCAAATTGTACCAACTTTTTAGACTAGCATAACACAATAATTAGGAGATGAGTTGTCTAGCATAATATAATAACACAACTTGCTAGAGTATTTGACTCTCCTTGTGCCAATTCTCCACATGATACATAGTAATAATAACCTTACTAATCCTACATAGTCATGGTCTATAATTTCAATTCATAAGTTGATACTTTTATCTTGATATTAGATTGATATTATTCTAAGTCCCTTCTGGGCCTAGTGTTTATTTCTTCTTTAATATCTTGATTAAAAAATGTTATTGCTACTTTCTACTTTTATGGGAGTATGAATGTAGATTCATGTTCCCACTGAAGTGGGGAAAAAAATTGCATTATATATTTTATCCTAATACAATTTCATGCTCATCTAGGCCTCATTTTAGTATTTTTAGCCCTTCCTACCTAATCATGTTTAAATATTCTCGCACAACATCAAATCTTGTACTTTTATCAACTTCTTGATTGTTGGTCCTTGACCCAACCCTAATTGGTTCCCGAATGGCGCTTTGAGAACCCTTGAACTAGGTCGAGGGTGCTTGGGGTGCCCTTTACTTGCCAAAAAGTGCTTAGTTTGGAACTATGACAATGGTCAAATTTTTGGGTTAGGAAGTTATCCTCAGTGTCAGCCTCCTTAAAAATTATGAGTGCATTTTATGAAAAAGGGTAAAAGAAATCATAACCCCTTCAATTAAGAGATCATATTCAAAATCACATCCTATATTATATGAAATTCAATTGAGTAAGAAATCAACCAATAGAAAGAATTGAAACCAGAAGTAAAGTTTCAATCTCAAGACTTCAAGATGGTATCCACACTAATACATTGGGTACCAAATTGCAACGGCAGTGTCGTTGCAGTTTTTCTATCACAACCTTGTCGTCGTTGCAATTGCGATGGTCTATCGTCGCAATTGCGACAACGTCAAGGTTGTGACGGAAAAACTGCAACAGCACTGTCGTTACAATTTGGTACCAAATGTATTAGTGCCATGATCAAGCAATTATAAAATCAACTCTACAAGTCAACCTACAAAGTTTCATGAAGGCTTCAACATAAATGAAACTCATGAAGATACAATGGAACATTCAGGCATTTTAATTTCAAATCTACCCTCTACTCCATTATATTACATGCATTCAATTTAATTATATTTAAATTTAGTTTCAAGGTTAACTCTTAAACTAGGGTTTGACTTAGGCACATCACATCCACCCAACATTTGCTCTTGTTTGTATGTGTAGTTTATAGGTTTGAAAGACATGGATTCTATATCCGACTAAGTAGACAAAGACCTACAATTGAGATTTACATAGATCTAAAAAAGTAGGGTCGACGTTGCTCTTCCTAACATTGACTTGCACTTTTTGAACAAAATTTGTGAATAAGAACATTAGTTGCATTGTGATCCCAGAAACACAATTCACATCTACATTTGAACTTCCTAGGTTAGTGTTTCCCTAAACAATGTTTACATCTTAACTTTAGTCCAAGTTTCAAACATGAAATTTTCTTTCTATCTCTTTTTTCTAGATCTATAACTTTCATTTATATATTTTCTATGTAGTTTCTTATACATATTAAAAACCCTTAATTTGACCCTAGGTAGAGCTAGCCTAAAATTCATGTCATTTTTTAGTCAATTTCAACTCAAACAAGGACTACTAGATCCAATTTATGCCCAATCATTCTTTATTAGATTTGAGGTTGATTCAAGTGGATCCACTCTCAATAATGTAATAGAAAAAATAAGTAGGTTTAGTCCTTAGTTTGCATGCATAAGCTAGTAAACACTCTATTCCTCTTTCTTTTGACATTACAATATGATCCTTGAGAGATTATTGTAAGGTAAAATCCATGGTACTTTCATTTGTGATTTATCTATATTATATAGAATTGTTATTGATATAAAAAATTTAAAGAGATTGTTCGTAATGTTATCCTTGATGTCAACTTGATGATGTCTAGAAGTATGAGTTCAAAAGATGGAATGTTGTTGTATCAGGATATTGTGTGAGTATTTTCATTGAAGTGGATATATTTTTGGTAATAATTAGATACGGAATATCTATATGATTGATTTCTATTCTATAATTTTAAAGTAATTTACAAGTTGAAGCAGATTTTGGTTAAGTATGACTATTTTGATGAACACATGATAGATAGTTTATCAATATTTTGGCATGAATTTTCTACACATTATATCATTTTGGCTTAAAATTATGATATGATATTCCTGGATGTTCATAGATGTTACATCTAAAGTTTCAAGTGCTAATACCTTCCACAAAAGATTTGGTCAAGTTCTAAGTGTTAAACTATGTAGTGATAGAGTACTTGATCGACGAAATTCTTTGCATTCCTTTTCCTTTAAAGATTCTCTCGAGGATCTCATATATGTTGTTTTTGGTATTAAAAAATGATGCTATGTTATTAAGTGTGTGTGTTTTTGTGGTTTTCATGATGATTTATACTCGTTTTGTTACCAGTTCTATCTTCTAGAGCCAACTTGAGTAGTTTGGGACTCTACGGTTGCGTGTAGTGGTAAAGTCAATGATTTGGGTATAATAGAATGATGTACCAACATGGTGGGATGCTTCACATTTTTCCTTCTCCAATGTATTGGAGATAGTTTTTTGAGCGAATTTTTAATGTTCTACACATTTCATCTAATTAGGCTAGCTTAAATGATGTATAATTGACTGTTGCAATGGATATATATATCCACAGCAACAATCAATTATAAATCATTTAGGTTGGACTAATTAGATGAAATATGTGGGTGAACCCACAATAGTGGGTTACACTTTTTTGCCTGAACGGACACTGAACTCTACATTTTGAAAAAAACTTTCAAATTCGGATGCATATTACCATTAAACCATTTGAAATTAGAAGATGAAGTAAACTAGATTCTTTTAGGATTTTCTATCTAGATTCTAAATATATATTTTTCTTTTTTTTTGAATTTATTTGAATGGTTTTTTTTTCTCCCATGAAAACTGCTATGTTGTTGAAAACGTCATTTTCAAAGAGTTAGATTGACTTCATAGAGTATAATTTTTTTTCTAAAATAGATCTGAATGTGCTTTTTCCAAATTTAGTTTTATAACATCCATATGGAGGGCATGCAATTGGTTTGACAAAATTATGACATACCTTGACTACATAGCTTATAACTTGTGTATTTGTTGAAATTCAAATTTTTTTATAGAAAGTAGGCTCAAAGACGGAGGGCACTATTATTTTTTAAAATTATTTTTTTTCTCTTTCCTACTATTTTTCATTGAACCTCAAACTTGGAGGTTTATATTTGATAAAAAAACCTACATTCGATGCACGTCAAAAAACATAGGCCTAATTAATTCATAAATTGTCAAATCTACATTCGTTAGAAAGCTCGTTCAAAGTACTTGTGTGATGCAAAAGGATGTCTCCTTATTCTTCCATTTGAGCCCTGTGCTTGAGCCCTGAAGCCATGAAAACTTCATACTTATGTCACTGAATATGGCCTCTAATCAAAGACTTTTGATAGAAAGTAGTTTCGATCAAAACTAATTAGTTTCGATTAAAACTAATTTCTATCGAAAGTATTTGACTATATTTTTCCTTATTCAAGGAATTTCAATAGAAAGTACTTTCTATCAAAAGTCCCTACTTTCTATTGAAAGTACTTTCTATCAAAAGTACTTTCTAAATTCGCCTGCTTTGGGAATTTTAGGAGGAATTGCTCCCTACCAAAAAGTGTAACCCACTATTGTGGGTTCACCCATCTAGAACATAAAAAATTGTCTAAAAATATATATGATCCGATCATTTTGTGGATTGGATGAGATTGAAAAGGGGTTGTATATGGTATGTAATGTAAGTGTGAAGGTTTGCAAGTGCACATTATTAGTAGCGAAGTAAGTTTATGATTTTTAGGGAAAAAAACCATAAATAACATTTCAAAGGAAGTGTTTTGTCTCAGATAAACAAACATATTTCCTTGTAATTAATTCATATTATATCTTGAACTTAAGAAGTGATCTTCAGTCCACAATACCATTGTATATTGCACTAAGGTTGGGCAACTTATCCTACAAGTTATTTCAAAGAAGTGAGCTCCTTAGCAGTGAAAATAAATTTCAGAAGCAGTGAGATTATAATCATTTTTCATATAGTGAGATAGTTCTAGCCATGACTTTCATACATTTGGTTTTCTATGTTAAAATCTTAGTGTTATTGTGTGTTGCATTTTTTATTTTAGTTATTTATTTCTACACAAACTTATATGGAATGAATGGATGATAAGTGGTTAAGTTTTGTTTATTATTAAGTGTAAAATAGGATTTGGAGGAACTGAAAACCCTACTTATAAAATTCTACCACTAATATAAACACATCTAAGTGATGCCCAACGATTAGCCAAAACACAACTTAACAACAACCATAGACAAAACACCATCCAACATGAGGAGACACAAAAAAAAAAAAAGAATAACTATAATAACTACTGTAGGTTCTTCAGGTCATCTGCTACTTTGAGTTTTGTTATATCTAGCTTTCCATTAGAATTTACTTTAATCTTGGGTAAATTTTCAAAATTTTCATTTTTATTTTTTTCTTTGATGTGAGAGTAAAAGGATGCCTCTATATGTGTTAAGTAGTACAAAATTATGTCTTGGAATAAGTTGCAAAGAATATGAAATTATGGGTTGTCTTCAACACATGTATAAGGTATTTTATTCCAAGAAGGAAGAGCATGATAAATATTCCATCATATGATGATGCCAAATTAACCTATTGTCATTTGATGGTGTAAAAATCTCACAAAACATATTTATCCTACTCTAAATATGTTTCTAGAAGTATGTTAAGTTTAGGATTTTGTCACCTATGGATACTTATCCAACTATAGAACTCGGTAACTATTGCAAAATATAGTTTTTTATTTTGTCAATATATATGTTTGTTAATTAATATTACAATAAGATTTATGATTGGTAATAAACAAAAATTGTTTGTCTTTAGAAGTATAATATTTTTTAATATTGCTAAATTGGGTTTTATTTTTGTCTAATATATATTATAATTCTAAGTAACAAGATTGAATATGAAGTCAATGATCATTGATATTATTTATGGCATGAACTTTTTTTATGATGTGATTAAATAGAATCTAACTCCTATGGGTTGAATGTGCTAGTAGTGTGTTCATAAATTTGGTCAGCAGGCCTATTGAATTATCTATAGGGGTGAATAGATTCCTCTATTTCATATTATAATCAAACTAGCTAGTCTAAGAAAAAAACCATATGACAATGTTTTAGATCAAAATAATTATAACTTTTAAAATGTAACAATATTTATGTTGACATTCCAAAAATTACTTTGTGTGAGAAATAATTAACAATGGTAAGGTCTTGATTGAAAATATTAACTGTTTGGATAATATTTTTGATTATCTTCCAATGCGCTATTAGCCAAAAATGACCACAAATAATTTTTTTTTGGATAAGTAAGGTCATGGACCTTGATCACTATACATAATTTTAATATTTGTATCTCTTGGATGTAATTAAAATTAATAATTATAAGTGGGAGAATGTTAGGATACATGACATTAACCTTTCTTTTCTATGTCATTCATGTGTCTCCACATTCCTTTGAAAGTGTTCTAAGGGTCATGAGAGGAAAAAAAATCCTATGGAAAATTTTGTAATTGCATTTCAAAGAGGTGAACATGTGTCAATGGGAGTTACACAACATAGCCAATAAAAATCCATCTTAGACATCTACTTTTAGAAGATAAATGGTCATGCTTTGGTCATCTAAGTCTTATAGGTGTTTGATTAACCATTCATGTCCCATAAGAGGGTCAAAGACCACTAAACAGTTACATTTAGTATTGATTGTGGGCTAGGTATCCATCCATGATGTTATGTAAAGTAAACTAATATTATATTATGTTCATTGGTTACACATTATCCTAGGAATAGGTTTTGTAGGCAGTTTTATGCCTCTTGTTTCAAGTTAAATTAGTTTCTATAAATTAGAGCTATGGCATAGTAGTTGTGTGGGATTAATATGTACAGTTATATAGGTTCTATAGACAAATTATACAAGTGAAGTGAAGTGCATTTTGAACAAATATCAGTAATTTATACTTTCCCTCTTTCTCATGTGGATTTTTCTCTTGACAAGGAATTGTTGGAATTGGGTTTTTGTTGTTGTTGTTGTTGTTGTTGTTGTTTTTGACATTCATGTTTTTTCACTGATGTGAACATATGTTTCTCTTGAGACATAACATACTGGTTATTACTTTTTCTTAGATGACTGATAGAAGTGTACGGGTATTGTAAAGTTTATTAATAGTGTGTGAAGATGAGGATGTGTATAGGGATGTGTTGTGATCTTATTTCTAAGGTTGTTTGGCTTAATATTTTAGATGGAGTAAGTTACAGTTGTTTTAGTGAAGACCAGGTCCTGAACAGTGAGAGTGAGTTATGAGAGAGTTAGTCTCTGATTTTCAAGGACAAATTGTGTGCGATATTGATTCATGTTATGTGAGCTTGAGGAATGGAAAAAGACATGTTGAGGAATTTTTTAATGGTTATTGGGTAGCTATACTCTTGGTGACGTCAGTTGTGGTGTGTGTTCTGAAAAGAAGACCTATTTGGGGCTGACTACAGAGATGGAGTGTCTATTATGGATTGCAAGCATGAATTACGGATCTTGGATTATATTTGATGATTTTTAATTGATGTTTACTTGTTATAGGTACCATGTGTATCTTAGAAAGGTTTTATATAATTATTTTTGCATTGGGGAAGTCTTAATTTACCGACCTAATTACTTAGTATAAACTTGTATAAAAGAAATTTGTTTTCTTTTTTGGAGTGTGTGGTAACAGTGAAGTGTGGAAGCTATGAGCTTGTTTGCACAAAGTTTCCAGGATGTAGAGAAGAGGTTGTGATTAAGCGACTTCATCGGAGCTGATCAAGAAAACATAGTTTCTATCAAACAGTTCATTGGATTGTATATTTCATATACACTTATAATTCAAACAGTAAGTCCTGAAGGTGGATTTAACCTTCTTTAGGTAGTGTGCCTGGGCAGTGAGCATTTTGTTCTCTTGACTCCTAACAGGGTATGTCCTTTAACAGGGACTATGTATTGTAATGCATTAATAAGCTCCTTACAAGGCTAAATCTTTTATTAGGGATACTATACTCTCAGTACACTATTTTTGGGTGCTAATTCCCAGTGGGGTTTTATCTTTAACAAGGTTTTCTCGAAAAAAAAGGATTGTGTTATGGTATTGCATTTACTATGTTATCATTTGGATTAAAGTTTTGGTTTTCAATGTTTTATGTTTTATTTTTAATAATGTGTCTCACAATTGATTCACCCCCCCCCAAGTTGTGTTGGTGGACTGTTATTCCTAACAATTGGTATTAGAGCTTATTGTCCTTACAGAGAAATCTTAATAGCTTGAGGTGATCCTTAAAATGGAATACTAGAGGAGGGATAGTCTGTGGTTTGATCCTGAAAACTTTGATAGTTGGAAGAACAAGAAGAGAACTCATTTTCTATGTTAGGGAATTGACTATTGGATGATTACAAATAAACATGAGACGGTCAAGACCGAAGATGAACTAGATAAAGCTACTGATAAAGAAAATATTTTTTTCTTATAACATAGTTGCAAGAGAAGCACTAATTAGTGCACTCAGTGAAGGTAAATTCACAAAGGTTAAATATTTGGATTCTGCACCTAAAATTTTGTCAATATTGGAAGCACTATATGAAGGAGATAAGTTTACTAAGTAGAAGAATTTGTAGAACTAGAAGACAAGGATGGAAAATCTAAAAATGAAAGATGATGAGAATATTAGAGAAAATGTACAGATAGTTACTGAGGTTTTTATTGGTATTAGAAGCTCTAAAGGCCCATACAATGAAGAAGAAGTGATCGCAAAAATTCTTAGATCTTTGACACATATTTACAAAACTAAAGTACAAGCTATAGAGGAGATCATACCTTTGATGGAGAACTTCAATAAAGAGATGTTGATTGCAAAATTAACTACTTTTGAGGCCGCAGAGCTGGGAGATTCATTACCTAAGTTTGAGACATCATTCAAGGTGATTGTGCATAATAATAAAAAGACTTTATCAAGGATTGTGAGCACCAGCAAAAGTGACTTACGAGAAGATATTGCTGAGTATATTGATGATTGGGAAAAGATACAAGGAGAAGAAAGGAAGTTAGATGAAATTGTGGCCCTGGTCACTAGAAGAGAAAAGAGAGGTAAGGGTAAGTTTGAAGGAAAGTTACCTCTGAAATGTTTTTCATGCAATAAGATGGGTCATTTTGCATCTAGATGTCCTACAAGGGTTCCTAAACATAAATCTAAGTTTTATAGACCTAGGTATTCCAAGCACAAGGAATCTTGCTATGCTAGTGAAGGTGTTTCTGATGATGATGCTATTGATTATGATGAGATTGGATTTATTTCTATCAAGGAAGATGAATATATTCATGAAGAGAAAGCCCTAATGTCACATGTTGAAAAGAAATCTAAATGGGTTATAGCTAGTGGTTGTTCACACCACATGACTGGTGGCAGAAATAAATTTGTTAAGATAACCAAGTATTATGGTGGTTTTGTGAGATTTGGTGGCAACACTCCTAATCTTATCATTGGAGTTGGATCTATTTCTTTGGATGGAAAGACTAATACTGATGATGTGTTACTTGTTGATAGACTTAAGCATAATTTGTTGAGTGTTGGACAACTAGTGAAAAAAGGTTATCAATTAAATTTCATTAATGGGAAATGTTCTATTAGAGGTAAGTCAAGAGAATTGATTGCATCTGGTACTAAGTCAAGAGGTAGTGTATTTGAATTGAATACATCTGAGGCTTCTTGTTTTTTTGTGAAGGTTGATGACAGTTGGTTATGCCATAGAAGATTTTGTCATGAGAATTTTATAATATTGTGAAGGCAAGTATGACTAATGTTGTTAGAGACATACTGAATATTGTGAAACTATATAACACTATGTGTAGAGAATGTATGTAATAAGGAAACATACTAGAAGCAGTTTTAAAAGAAAATCTTACTCAACAAAAGGGAAGTTGGATATGGTGCATACAGATCAGTGTGGTCCTACAAGAATGAGATCTTACTATGGTGAAAGGTATTTCATAATTTTTTTTGATGAATTTTATAGGATGATGTGGGTTACATATCTTAGAGATAAATCTGAGGCTTTTGAAAAAATCAAGATATTGAAAGCAAAAGTTGAGAATGGATCAAGTTTAAAGATAAAATGTTTAAGATCAGATAGAGGTGGATATTTTACTTTAGATTTGGTCAATACCTACTGCTAAGAGCATGGAATATACAGACATATACTCTTGGGACACCACAACAAAATGGGATAACAGAGAAAAGAAACATAACAGTATTAGATGTTGCAAGAACTATGTTGCTAGAAGGAAATGTGTTACATGGTCATTAGAGATAATATTTTGGTACTTCTATTTATACTTTGAACAGAGTTCAGATCAGAGAAGGTACAAGTAAGACTCCTTATGAATTATGGTTTAATCATATTCCTACTATGAAATATTTTAGAATATTTGGTAGTAAATGCTATATCAAAAGAGATAATGAAATAGGTAAGCTTTATGCTAGAAGTGATGAAGGAATCGTCCTTGGTTATTCCACTAAGAGAAAAGATTGTATATGTTTTAATCTAAGATTGAGGAATATGATTGATAGTGCTAATGTGAGCACTGATGAAAAGTTCTAGATTTATGAAAGAAAATATGATTATAACCATACCATAGAGAACAAGGAGGTTACTGCAAATCAAGAAGAAACTTTTGGGATTGATCATGAGATCGAGGTATGTTAAGATGACTCAAGTGATTCAAATAAAATTCCTAAGACTCTAAGGTATGTTAAGAAAAAACATCCTAAAAATCAAATTATTGGAAATGCAAATAAAGGCATGATGACAAGATGAAGATTAAGAGATGAAGTTTTTTAATTTCTCAAGTTGAACCAAAAACTACTAATGAGGCATGTAGAGATAAATCTTGGGCTAAGGCTATCCAGGAAGAATTGGAACATATAAAGAAAAATAACACTTGGGAATTGGTTCCTAGACCTAAAGATAAGAATATTAAAGGAATTAAATGGGTTTTTAGAAGCAAGATGAATGAAGAAGGAATGGTTGTAAGAAATAAAGAAAGACTTGTTTGTAAAGGCTACTCGCAACAAGAAGTCATAGACTTTGAAGAAACATTTTCTCTTGTTGCTAGGCTTGAGGTTGTAAGATTATTTCTTGCTTATGTGGCACACAAATTCTTCAAAGTATATCAGATGGATGTAAAATCTCCATTTCTGAATGGAGATCTAGAGGAGGAAGTATATATTGAACAACCTGATGGATTTCCTCTAATAGATGATGAGGACATAGTTTGCAAGTTGAAGAGGGCTTTTTATAGACTGAAACAAGCACCTAGAGCATGTTATGCTAGATTGGATACGTATCTACTTCATCTTGGTTTCATAAAAGGTAATGCAAACAGTAATTTGTACTTAAGAACTAGTGAAGATGAAATTTTAATAGTTGAAGTTTTCGTAGATGATATCATTTTTCGAGGGAATGATGAAATTAGGAAAAATTTCTCTAAGGAAATGGAAAATGAATTTCATATGTCGATGAATGGTGAGATGAAATTTTTCCTTGGGCTAAAAATCAATCATAACAAGAATGGTATTTTTATTTCTCAAACCAAGTATCTTAAGGAAATGTTGAAATTTTTTGTAATGGAAGATTGTAAACCTTTTGGAAAACCTATGCTTATTGGTCACAAGCTTACTATTGCTAATAAATCTCAGAGTGTTTTTTAGACAAAGAAAAGATCTATGATTGGAGGACTACAATATCTAACTCACAGTAGACCACATATTGCTAATGCAATTGGAATTGTGGCAAGATATCAAGAAGATCCTAAAGAGACACACCTTGTTGTTGTAAAAATAATATTTAGATATTTGAAAGGAAAACTGGATTATGGATTATGGTATAAAAAATCTGATGATTTTATTTTGCATGCTTATATTGGTGCTAATTGGGTAGGAAATGTTGATGACAGAAAGAGTACAAGTGGTGGTGCATTCTTTCTTGGGAAATAGTTGGTTTCTTGGTTAAGTAAAAAGAAAGATTGTATACCTCAGTAACTGTTGAATCAAAGTATTTTTTACTGCTATACATTGCACACAAATTGTTTGGATGAAGAAAATGCTAAAAGGCATTGGGATAACTTTTGATCAGCCAGTGGTTATCCATTGTAATATAACACTAGCACAGTGAATATGTCAAAAAATCTAGTTATGCATTTGAAGACTAAACATATTTCCATTAAGTATCATTTCTTTAGAGACAAGGTTGAAGAGAAGGAGATTAGATTGGAGTATATCGGCACAAAGGAACAAATAGCAGATATATTTACAAAACCTTTTCTAAAGGATACCTTTGAGTATCTCAGAGGTATTCTTGGAGTGAAAGCCCCTCCTTGAAAGAACTACATTGATGTAGGAATGCATCAGTCTACTTGATTTCATAGCTATAATTTTCTAGATTTGATGTATGGATTGACTCCTCGGGGTGATTGATCACAGAAAAAATATAGAACACATTTGGGTGATTATACACCTAGTTGTTGCAGCCATGAAGATTTGAAAAAGCTACACCTTGTAGATGAAAGATGGTCGACACTAGAGTAATGGAACCCTCTTCAATTGATATCAAAGGAGGAGATATTCAGTGTGAAAATCCCTACTATCTTGGTGAAAGGTTCTAGAAGGACTGTGTTGATGATATTGAGAAGATTATATTAAGAGGGAGTACTCTTGGATTGATGGATTTTCTCATATGTTTCCATCAATTCCAAAGGGGGATGTTGTTGGAATTGGTTTATGTTGTTATTGTTGTTGGCATTCATGTTTTGTCATTGATGTCAACATATGTTTCCATTGAGACAGAACAGACTGGTTATTATTGTTTCTTAGATGACTGATAGAAGTGTATGGCTACTGTACAATTTATTCAAAGCATGCAAAGATGATGATGTGTACAGGGATGTGTTGTGATATTATGTCTATGGTCATTTGGCTTAATATTTTAGATGGAGTAAGTTACAGTTGTTTTACTAAAGACTGGGTACTGAACAGTGACAGTGAACTATGACAAAGTTAGTCTCTGAGTTTTGAGGATAACTTGCATGCGATATCAATTCATGTTATGTGAGCTTGAGGAATGGAAAAAGACATGTTGAGGAATGTTTGTTATGATTCTTGGGTTAAAAGACTCTTGGTGATGTCAGTTGTGGTGTGTGTTTTGGAGAAGACCTATTTGGGGATGACTTTAGAGATGGAGCGTGTACAATGGATTGCAAGCGTGGATTAAGGATCTTGGATTATATTTGATGATTTGTAATTGATGTTTACTTTTTATAGGTACCGTGTGTATCTTAGCAAGGGGTTATGTAATTATTTGTGCATTGGGGAAGTCTTAATTGGCCAACCTAATTGCTTATTGTAAACCTGTATAAAAGAAAGTGGTTTTTTTTCATGGAGTGTGTGGTAATAGCGAAGTGTGAAAGCTACAACCTTGTTTGTGCAAAGTCTATTGGATGTAGACCAGAGGTTTTGATTAAGACACTTCTTTGGAACTGACAAGAAAAGACAGTTGGCATTAAATAGTTTGTTGGATTGTATATTTTATATACAATTGTATTTCGGGAAATAAGTCCTAAAGGTGGATTTAACCTTCTTTAGGCAGTGTGCCTAGGTAGTGAGCATGTTATTCTCTTGACTGCTAACAGGACTTGTCCTTTAAAAGGGACTATTCATTATAATGCATTAATAAGCTCCTAATAGGGCTAAATATTTTAGCAGAGATATTGTACTCTCAGTACACTATTTGTGGGTGCTAATTTCCACTGAGGTTTTACCTTTAACGGGGTTTCCTCGAGAACAAAGTATTGTGTTATGGTGTTACATTTACTGTGTTATCATTTGGTTTATAATTTTTAATAGTTTATCTCCCATATGATTCACACCCCCCTCTCTTAGTTGTGTTGGTGAAATGTTATTCCTAACAGGTATATCCATATAGATCTAGTGTCTCATTTATTTTGTTGATTTTTATCTTACTATTGTTCATGTGAAATCAAATTTAAAATTTGATTTGGTAATCTTATTTTTCATATTTTCAATCACTTGCATAAGCTGATATTGCATCTTTCTTCACCTTCTTTTAAAAAAAACATCCTTAGGTACCTCCAAAATGAGTTTCTCATAGAGAAAGTTCTTCCTTGAAAAGGATAAATGACGTATATTTGTGTAAGAGTGTGACAACCTAAATGACTAGTATAAAAATAATGTGTATATTGAAATGGATTCCCTCGTAATCCATAAATTGGTTCTAAGAGCTATTAGTGACTTGGAAAATAACCTCCATTAGGAAAGGCTTGGATAGATCTAGCTCTAAATTTATTCATGTAAGACTTTAATTTTAAAAACACTCTACTTGGAATATGTTTTATAACTAAGCAATTTTTAACATTCATGTAGTTTTTCACCTACGATTTAAAACATCAAAAGAAACAAAACTTGACATATTAAGCTCACGATTCACCATAGATATAGATTGGGCTAAGGAATAATTAAAATGGATTTCTTAAGAATATTTATTTCTAAACTAATAACAATAATTTAGATCACGTGACAAAATATTGGGTTGGCTTAATCAACAAAAATGAAATGTCTTGAAAATGACCAATTTGAATGTAACAAGAATTACACCAAAAAAGTAGAGGATTATTCAAGAGAAAAATCCAAATGACCATCCAATTGAAAGAAATAATGAGAAGGTTAAAGGAGAGAACTCATGGAGTGAGTAAGAGGAATTACTCTCCCTAGATCTAAGGACAAGAACTAGAGGTAGTAATTTGATATTAGATAAAATAAAATGTTGTTGCAAAGAAACCCTTTAAAAGGGGATAAATTGCAACATTCCCTTCCATAATGAAGCATCACTACATAAAGACATGTACATTTTTAAAATGGTGCTTAAATCTATCAAACTTACAAATCATAGTTTTCTATAAAAAAAATCCTCATTTAATTTAATTTCCTTCCCCAAAACCATGATTGTGGCAATGTTGCAGAAAAAGTAAATTTACCTTGATTGATGAAACATCTTAATCAACATTAACAATACCATCATTGAATAGAAAAGGAGATACAAACAAAATTAAATTGGGAAGCTATAGCTTGAGATAAATAGTTTTTTTCAACCAATGATTATTTAGTTCATGAACATTTGAAAAACATTTATTGATATCATAGAATGTTAAGATTAAACAATATGGTTAGTAATTCACTATCCTAAGAAGTGTTAACTAAATTGTCAAGCAACATGTTTGAAAATCCTAATAATATGAAATATATTAAACACTACATTGAAATTATAGTAGGAAAGGATGTTTTTATCCTCACACAAACTTAATATTATTTTAAAAATAATATTCTATTAGAAATTTGTCAAAAAAAATCATCTAACTTATCAATCATCCATTACAATTGGGTATATAAAAATTAAGTGATACAAACAAAAAAATATTATTCATTTCTATTTGGCTTAACTCAAAGGGTATGGTAACAATAAATTTTCTATAGATGTAAACGATGAGGTTTCTGAAATTTTGATCCATATGAAGAAGAAGGGTATTCTAAAATATTTATCTCTATTGCACACCTACATTAAGGGTGTATAGCTTAAGAGCTCTAGATCTAAAATTGTTTAGTGTTTATGCTATATTCTGGCTAGCCTTGTGTGCATAAATGTTGGCACACTTCTATGAATCATTCCATCTAAAGTTGCTCAAGAATGAGGCCTCAAATATCGATCCATAGCTCTCTAGTCATGGAGTGCAAAGGTTTGAAATGGAGGCCCTCAGATTTGACCTAGTTAGTGCCTATGCAAGTTCACCATGAAACGAGAGATTCAAATGCATGAAAAATGAGATCTACTCTATATGATTGCAATGCATGAAAGGAAATTAATCTAAATGATAACAATGCATGATTAATCTATGAAAGGAAATACAAATGCAAATCTAATCTATGAAAATAAATATGAATCTAATCTACATGAGTAGCCATGAATGCAAGGAGAATGAGACAAGAAGAGAGAAGTTGCAATATCCAAGCTCAAGTGCTCAAATCCTCCTCCAAAATTGCTCTCCAAACTTGCAGCATAACAATACTATGAAAAAAGATTATTATTAAAATGAGAAGGAGAGGTCTCCTTTTAAAGGAAAGTGAACGATTGAGATTAAGAGGCAAAAAATCAAAGGCTATGATTAAGAGGCAAAAACCCACCACGTAGAAAGATGTGATGAAAAAGGGATTTTTATTTAATTTTCATTTAATTTATTTCCTTTTTCATCAAATAAAGTGCTTTAAGTGGGGATTTTTATTTATTTAATTAAAAGAGGGTTTTTCTTTCAATTAAATAAATTAGAAGAATTTTATTTAATTAAATGGGGGAAATTGAATTTAATTA
>MU227137.1:3966106-3977235 GCA_018584345.1 Thuja plicata
GTACTAGGACCCCTTAGGTCTCTCTTTGACCTTCAGGGACACAGTAAACACTCAAGTTTGTCCCAAGGGGTCCTACGACCTCTTGGGACACACTTGACTATTCCAATGTGTCAAAAGGGGTCATGGGGACTTCCCATGACCCCTTTTGAAACATTGGAACACTCAAGTGTGTCCCAAGAGGTCGTAGGACACCTTGGGACACAATCGAGTGTTCCAATGTGTCCCCAGGGGTCAAAGAGGGTCCTAAGGGGTTCTAGTACACCTTATCATGTGTTAGGACCCCTAGGAAGACCCCATGACCCCTTTTGACACATTAGAACATTCAATTGTGTCCCAAAAGGTCGTAGGACCCCTTGGAACACACTTGAGTGTTTCAATGTGTCCTCAGGGGTCAAAGAGGGACCTAAGGGATCCTATTACACCTTCTCACATGTTAGGACCCCTAGGAAGATCCCATGACCCCTTTCAACATATTAGAACACTCAAGTATATCCCAAGAGGTCGTAGGACCCCTTGGGACACACTTGAGTGTTCCAATGTGTCCTCGGGGGTCCAAGAGGGTCCTAAGGGGTCCTAATACACCATCTCACATGTTAGGACCCCTAAGAAGACCCCATGACCCCTTTTGATAGATAGATGCATCTCCTATACAACATCCAGCTGTGGTTTCTACATTGAGTACATTGAGTTCTCTTTCAATAAATTTGAGTGAGTAGCCCATGTAGATGAGGGATACCCCACTGAACCATATTATTTTATGAGCTGCAAGTATATATGTGTGGGCGAGAGTCCTCCTACCTCTTCTGGTGTAGCTCATGGTGGAGGTAAAATTCCATCCTATGTCAATTATTTTTTATTTTGAGGATAATCCTACAAGTATATTTATAAAAGTCATTAATATGAAATATTTTGAATGCAAATCCACTTATGTGTGATGCTCCCATTGTTCCTCCTCCCGCTCTATTTATTCCAATACCTATACAACATCTAGATCTATTTTCTGCATTGGGCACGTTGAGTGCTCTCTTGGGAAATTTCAGTGAGAAGCCCATGTAGATGAGGGGTTTCCCACTGCACCATATTATTTTATGAGTTGTGAGAAGATATGTGTGGGAGAGAGTCTTCCTACCTCTTTTGATGTAGCTCACAGTGGAGATAATATTGCATCCTATGTAAATTTTTTCTATGTTGGGGATCATCCTACAAAGATATTCAAATAAGTCATTGATATAGAAAAATGAAATTTGTACAATATCAACAATTATATATTTTTTAAACTCCATAACATGTGGATTTGTGTAGAGATGATGGATCCTATCTCATCAACTCTCGTGGACATGACTGGGCATTCCCATTTTGCTTCCACACCTAGAGCTATTGGCACACACTTTACAGTATGAACAATCATCTGTAGATTTAAGTGTATTTAAAATAAATTCTTAAAACAATTGGAATGTTGTCATTGATGTCAATGTTTCCTCTCATAGTATAACAGACAACAATTCTTTTTAACTATTTTCAAGTTGACTTTTAATTCTTGTAGACACCTAAAACTGGGCAAGTGTTCTCTAATCAAGCAAATTTGTAAATCTCAGCAAAATGCTTTAAATCTCATCAAAATAGATCAAATCAAATCAAATGGACATTTATTAAATCAAATTGGGCCAAAATAAATCAAATCAAAATATTAATTAACAAATGACATCAAATGATTAAATATAAGCCTAAAGGGATTAATCAAACTATATAATTGATTTTAATCAATTAATTGTACAGTTTAAATCAAAAATCAAATCCAACCTATTCCCCTACATGGATAAATTAATTAATTTATTGAATTAATAAATCCTAATATCTTTCAACATGAATTTGAGGAACCAATGAGAATTGAGAAATAAAAACACATGGATCACTCCAAATTTGCAATCTCAATCACTCATTTTGAACTTTGAATCTCAATCACTCAAATTTGTCTCTTTGTCTCAACCTTTGAGACAAGCATTTAAATTGTCCCCCCATTTGAATCCATTTGAAAGCCTTTCACTCAAACAAGGCATAATCATGATCAATTGACTCTACCCCCTACACTTGGGAAAACCCTATAAATAGAAGTCATTTTGCAAGCATAACATATCGTAAAAATTTGAATGCAAAGCATCCATATTATAGCCATTTTCATAGAAATTGAGAGTACATCAAAGCATAATTGATCATTTTCATAGAATTTGTGAGAGCATTTGAGTTCATTGAAGCAATTGAGAGAATTTGAGAGCTAGATTAGGCATATCTTTATCATTTTCTCATTCTAGGACTGTCATTAGTAGAGATTAAGGTTGAGAGCTCTATTAACATTCTTAGATAGAGATCCATGGGATGCTTATTTATTTATTTGCAATTCTTAGTTTAAATTATCATTATTATTCTATAGAATTTCTAGTAAATAAACTAATCTCATGAAGGTGTATTTCATTCACACACAAATGGCGCCCACCGTGGGGCTTTGAGCCTCTAAATCTCATTTTCTTTCAATTTTGTGTGTTTTTGGTGCATTTTTGTGCTCATTTTGTAGGTTGCAGGTCAAATGATGCCTACAAGTAAAAGTATGATGCCTGCAAGCAATCAAATGATGCCTACGAAATTTCCCTCATTTCTTGTCTAATTATTGTCACACCTATCAGATAAAGTTTACCGCCTGTGCACGTAAAGCGATGCATGCTACTCGAGAAATACCGCCTATCAACTTTATTTTTCAGTCTGTGATCTTTTTTGTTTCACATTTAATCAGCTTTACAACACCTATGATTTTTCATTTAATGCCTGTAATTTGTTAAGTAACACCTAAATCACTGCAAAGTAATGCCTAAGTTACTGCAAATAAATGCTTAACACATTCCAAAATCATGGCTACTAGCTGTAAAATGATGCCTGGTGTTGTTTGTTTTTTATTGCTTTCAGATTGATAAATTCAGTTTGCTAACTCTCTATTTTTGTGTTTTCTGCATATGGACAGACACTTAAAG
The DNA here is from genome assembly GCA_018584345.1 of Thuja plicata. NCBI lineage: Eukaryota > Viridiplantae > Streptophyta > Pinopsida > Cupressales > Cupressaceae > Thuja > Thuja plicata. The sequence goes on from MU227137.1 coordinate 3,969,127, forward strand.
GTGCAAAAACCCGAAGTGGGGATCAAAAGGCAAAGCAAGGAAGTAAGAGTCCTACTCAAATCAAATTCATAGTGCTTTAATTTTGGAGGATTTAGAAAAAGAGCAGGAGTTGTATGAGCATTACATTAAAATTAGTAGTGCTTATAAGAAAAAATTTCCATCTCTTAATTGATTTTATGCATTAAGTCCTTAAGTTGTTTTTAGCAAATTTTTCTAAGGAACTTAAATGCATTTTCAATTCTAATTTAAGGTTTTCTTCACTTTGTTTGGTTGTGTTGGACTAACTTTGTTGGAGGATATGAAGAGGGAACAATCACCACTAGGTGAGTGAGCAAAAACAAGCAAAAAACCTCAAAAAAGCGCCTAGCCTTTGCTATCATCAAAATGAGGTATTTTTCATATCAAGCTTTCTTTATTTAGATTGTGGCATTTCTTTGATATCTAGCTAGTAGAGACACCCTATTATTGTTCATTCCGAACAAAACATTAGGTACATGCTCTCAACTTTTCAACGTTGATCAAAAAGCCAAAAATGTTGTGTTTGGGTGGTAGAAAGAAAGGGAGGAAATTGAACCAAATATTTCAAGCTTTTTAAGAACCTCCTTGTTAAGAGGTGGAAAATGAACATATGTTTTCGAAGTGCTTGGAATTTAAGGGAAGTAATAGGGATATACTCTTCACTCTTTGAGTGAATCAAACTCCCAAACTTGCTTAACTTAGTTCAATTTTTGATTTCTTATATACATGATAGATAAATTAGAGACTTAAAGGGAATGTCTCCCGAGTACATCCTTAAGAGGATGGTGAGAGGGAACGAACCAAAGTGGGAGACACTCACTTTAGCCGTGAGACTATCTGACCCACTATAAAAAAAATGCACTCTTCCTTAATGGGTCGTAGTGACTAAGTTATGTTAAGTATCTTCACTTCCTCTAGTATTCCTTCGGGATTGCGCAAAATCATACTTTCGTGCGTGTGGGAGGCCCGCAAGGGGGTATAAGAACTTTTCATAGTTTAGATTAATGGAGGTGTTAAATAAAACCTTTTTAAGTAACAAGCTACCTTTTAGATTCATATTGTTTAAAGGCCAAATCTAACTCTAGGTAGATTGTTTGGAAGGTATTCTTGTACAAGACCCGTTAAGATGACTGAGAACATACACTTAATGTGTTTTAGGGTTATGATGCAAACTTGATGTGTGTGTTTTGTTTGTATCTAAATTTTAAAGCCAGAATATCATTTGGCAGATCTGGTCAAAGAATTTATCTTTTTAAAACCCTAAAAACTGTGAAAAACCAACCTAATCTGCAAAGTGTTGCATACAGAAGTTTAAATACTACCTCCAATACTTTCTGTAACACCTGTAAACTAAAATGATGCCTATCACTATGGAAATGCCACTTAACTCACTAGAAACTAACGCCTATAAACTTTTAAACACTGCCTACAAATAGGAAAGAATCGCCTATAATATATAGAGTGCCACGTATAGATTTTTTGGTAAACGCCTATACAGTGCAAAGTCGCGCCTAAACTATAGGAAAGTGATGCCTAGAAACAAACAGGGGAAAATAGGGGGAATTTCCCAAGGGCTTGAAAACAATTTGATTACATTTCTGGATACCCTTTTGGATTTTCTACCTATGCATAAGTTCAAACTTATCAGAATCCCCCATTATTGGACAAATCACAAAATCATTAAGGGATTGATCAAAGAGGGGAAAAAAGCCAAGTTTTTATTGATTTATGCTCTTTTCGGCTTTCACCTGATCTCGTTACGTCAAGTCTACCTTGCAATCGACGGTTCTTACCTAAGGCAGGAGTTTCTTTTTCCTAGTGATAATTCTACTTCTTAACAACAACCAACTTAAGAACTAACGAAGGAGGTAGAACCAAACATGGCTTTCCCATTCGAAAATATGGATCCTGACCTAATTAAAAATTCCAATAGAGATAACACCAATAACAAATGGAAATGGTCAGGTCGATAATAATCGGGCCGATGGAAGAGGAGTTGACCCTAACAATCAAGGTATAGATCCTAATAATAATGGCAGAAATAGTGACTCTAATGACGAAGAGGCTACCGAAGAGAAGGTTAATGAAGCGGTTCAAATTCCACTCTTCATGAAACTCATGGAGAAAGTGTTGGAAAGAGATAGGGAAAAGTATTTTCTAGACCTTGCACAAGCGGGGACTAAACTCCCTCACAATTATGATGTTGATCAATTGAAGAAAAAAGAAGATGAAGCCAACCCTATTGACATCATGAACAAGCAGTTTAAATTATTCCAAATGTAATTGGATACAATGAAAAAAGAAGGGGCTCCTAAACCTTTTTCTTTTGAAGCATTGTGTCCGTTTCCGTTTGATAAAACATTAATTATGGTTCTATTCCCTAGAAATGTTATTTTTCCTAAGCATGATAAGTACGAAGGAGCATCTGATCCTCAAGATCATCTAAGGGAGTTTTGTGCATTGAGCTTGGAGTTCGTGAATGACACCACATATTTAATGAGGTTATTCCCATGAATTTTAGGAGGTATGGCAATGGATTGGTTCTCCAAGTTACTCTCTCGCATCCGCACTTTTGAGGACTTGGCCTCCAAGTTTGTAACTCATTGTTCTTATAATATCAAACATGAGGTTACGATGATTAATTTATGTAATACCAAGCAACATGAGGGAGAAGGATTTCTACTTTTCCTACAAAGGTGGAAAGCAATATTTTCTAGATACCCTCGAAGTGTTCCCAAAAAGGAGAAGATGGATATCTTCATTAATAGCTTGAACAATTAGATGAATTATCAGTTAAGATTACAATTCCCTAGGTCTTTCCAAGACCTAATTGAGAATGGAGTTACTATGGAGGAGGTATTAGTCAAAAGTGGAGAACTTAAACTTTACAAGGATAATAAGAATGCTAACAACAATACCTCCAACAACAATCAAAATAGGGCTCCTCCTAACAATAACCAATTTTGGATGAGGAACAATAACAAAGGTGTGGTCAATGATGGGGTTTTGGAAGAAAATAATTTGAAGGCCACTCCTTTTACCCTCACAAGAAGACCTACTCAAGTTAATAATGCAAGGCAAGCACCCAAAGTGTCTTTCAACAATAACAACAATAACAACAACTTTGGGAACAATCAAGAGGCCAATAAGCCTAAACCCTTCTTTGCTCCATCGCCTAGAAGGAAGTTCATGCCCTTGGGTGAACCACTTGAAAATTAATTGAGAACCTTCATTGCTAATAACATTATTGACTTACCTAGGGCTCAACCCTATGAACCACAAGTAAAGCCTACTTGGTGGAGTGAGTCCAATCATTGTGAATACCATAGAAATCGAGGACACAAAACAAATGATTGCATGTCCCTAAGACATGTGGTGAAAGATTTGATTGATAATGGTGTAATTAAAGTGGAAGGGCCCCAAACAATGATGATCATACGGCCTTTAAAACACCTTTCTTTAATAATGAGAAAGGTGAGTGTTCAAATTTGAACAACCATGGCAACAATTCTAAAGGTAACAAAGATGTCAATTTTTCTCATCATTATGACAAAACTATCAATACCTTATCCAAACATGAGAATTTTGTTAATGTGGTGGTGATAAAGGAACAACCCAAAAAGGAGACTTCTAATGCTATTACTAGGGGGCAAGCAGAAAGGATTACCCTATAAGGGGGTGCTCCTAAACCTATTGGTCCTACACAATCAACTATTTTGGCTAAACAAACATCTACTACAACAAAGCCTTATAGTTTGGTTGATCAATTGCAAAAGACTCCAGCACAAATTTCTATTTTGGAGTTATTAAAATTTTCTCCCAATCACAAGGAGATTTTGGAAAAATCCCTAGTGGGTACTAATGTTCCTATAAACTTGGATGAAGATAAGTTTCAAAACATGGTAGGATATCTTGTTGCACCACATTTCCTTTCATTTTCAGAACAAGATGATATGTCCATTACTCATCCTCAAAATTTTCCCGTGCATATAGAAGTCCTAATCCAAAGACATAGGGTCAAGAGAGTCCTCATTGATGGAGGATCAGGTCTTAAAATTTGCACTTTGAACCTTGTCAAATATTTACGGTTATCTGAATCATCTACTGATCCTAAAAATCATATTACTATCAAGGCTTATGATGAGGAGGAAATATCTTCGAAAGGAATGATAGTTATACCCATTCAAGTTGGACCTATCAAGAAAGACACCATTTTTCAAGTCCTTGACATGAAGTTAACTTATAATATTTTATTGGGAAGGCCATGGATTCATGATATGCAAGCAATGCCTTTGACTTATCATCAATGTATTAAATTTCTGTACATGGGTGAAGAAATAACTATTGGAAGAGATTCTAATCTCTTTCAATATTGCAATGCAATGAAGCCTCTTCATGAGCTATTTATTCCACGTAATAGGGAAGGCATAATTCCTAATGTCATCATTGAAGAAAACAAAGAGGAAGGTCCTAAGTTGACATCAAATGTTACATCTACTTCAAGTCCTAATCAAACTAGCTTAACTACATCAACTAAGGGAAAGGAGAAAGTTAGTTATGAAGGTAATAGCTCACATGAAAATTCAGTCAAAGCTTCTACACCAAAGGTATAAATTTTGAAACCTTCTAAGGATGAGAGAGAAAAAACCAAAAAGGAAAATTACCAAAATATGAGTGAAATGATGCATAAGTTTGAAAAGCAATGTAGAATCAATTCCAAAGGAGTGGGGGAATATTCGGTTTCTCTATTTGATTTACCAACTTCCCCATAGACACATGGGAAACCCTCAAGTACTTATCAACCTCACAAATATAACTCTCATTTTGTAAGAGAGAGTGATAAATCAGCCCTAGAAAAGGAGGAGGATGAATTTTTACAGTGGCTCTATAAAGAGGAAGACACCTCAAACAATCACGTGGAAAGAGTGCAACACATAAATTTATCTAAATTGATCAATATGGAAAGGGATTTCAAATAATGAAAAAAATGGGATACAAGGGAAGAGGACCCTTAGGAATCAAGAATAGAGGATTGGTAGAACCTATTAAACCTCCTTGGAGGTCAAAGGATGACAAATACGGAATAGGGTATCAATACAAAGGAGAAAGTTTAAGCCATATGCATGATTTTCATGAGCATGTACACATGGTAGGATCTAAGAGTGAGGATTATTCCAGAGACTATGAGTGGGATACCCTATTTGAAGACTCTTGTCATGATAAAGAGTTTGATGTTATTCATACTTATGCTACCATTCCTAAGGCCAAAAGTCAAGACAATAAGGATCAAGGTTCAAATTCTACACAAGCATCACATGAGCCTCAAGAACCCAATGTAGGAAAAGCATCTAGTGGAAACCAATGGAATGGTGAGCCTTGGGTACCTTTGTGGTGTGTGATTCAAATGTTAGATTTAATCCACACACATTATTTCCCATGGAAATCCATGAGGACTCTAGTGAAGAAAATTTTGATCCTACTTCAATGAAACACCTCAAGAAAGAACATTTTATTGACCTAAGTGATATAATGTACAAACCTTCAAATGAATTCATGTCTTTGAACCCTTCAAATAACAACTTACCTAATGATTCCTTAGCCCTTCTTCATCCCAAACTCATTGATTAGGACTCAACTGAACCTAATTTCCTACTATACTTTCCCAATGACAATGCAATGGCCCAATACCTAAATGCAGTTGAGCCATCTTCGACCAATGAATTCAATCTAGACATGATGATGTAGGTAGGGGTTCGATCTCTTAATCCACAAAATAAAATAAAAAAATTCAAAAAAATGAAAAGGTCTAGTGGTGAAAACCACCATGTGGTAGTACTAGAACCTAAAAAAGTAAAAATAATGGATGTTTCCAAAGTTGAAAACCCAACTATGGCACCTAAGGAAGAGAGGTTGGATACCCTACCAGAACATGATGATGAGAGATCTCCTATTCTCATTGAGCCAACGGAGAATGTCAACATTTGAACTGAATTGGAACCAAATTTTATTCACTTAGTAGCATCATTAACCCCATCAGAAAGGAAGGATTTCATAGAATTATTTCAAGAAAAGAAAATCAACTTTGGATGGTCATATGTAGACATGCCAGGATTGGATCCAATTTTTATAATGCACCACCTTAATGTGAGACCCGACATCAAACCTATGAAGAAAAAGTTGAGAAAAATACATCCCCATATAGCTCTATTGGTCAAAGAAGAATTGGAAAAGCTATTAAAAGTTGGCTTAATAAGAGTAATAGCTTATGCAGAATGGATCTCCAATATTGTACCAGTTACTAAACATGAAAAATCCATTTGAATATGCATGGATTTTAGAGACCTTAACCTTGCTTTCCCTACGGATGATTTTCCATTACCTAGCATTGATGCTATAGTGGATTTGACAACAAGACATTCTATGTTTTCATTGAAGGATGGTTTTAGTGACTAGAATCAGATTCAAATTGCACCTAAGGATAAAGAAATGACCGCTTTCACATGCCCTTGGAGAACCTTTTGTTGGAATGTTATGCCTTTCGGCCTCAAAAATGTTGGACCAACTTACCAAAGAGCAATGACAACTATATTCCATGACATGATGCATACTTTCCTAGAAGACTATGTGGGTGATATCTTAGAAAAGTCACATCAAAGAAAAGATCATCTCCCTATCCTAGAAAATATTTTCACAAGGTTGGAGCAATTTAAAGTAATATTAAATCCAAAGAAATGTGCATTTGGGGTTCAATCCGGCAAGCTCTTAGGTTACATAGTTTCAACGAAAGGCATAGACGTGGATCCGGAAAAAGTAAAATCAATCATGGACATGGAAACTCCAAAAAATATTAGTCAAATGAGGTCACTTCAAGGAAGACTTCAATCTATTAGGAGTTTCATTTCTCAATTGGTGGAAAAGTGCCAGTCTTTTACAAGATTTCTACATAACGATGTCATTTTTACATGGGATGATGAATGTGAACAAGCCTTCACCTTATTCAATACATACTTGGTAAATCCACCCATTTTGATGCCTCCCATCAAAGGAAAATCCTTACTACTATATATTTGAGAAATGGAGAGATCATTAGGGGTTTTGTTGGCACAAGAGGATGATGAAGGAAAAGAAAGAGCTATTTACTACTTAAGTAGAACCTTGATAAATTATGATTTGAACTATAACTTCATGGAAAGAGCTTGTCTAGCAGTGGTTTTTGCCTCACAAAAACTAAGACATTACACGTTGATGCACAATGTGAATTTGATTGCAAATATTGATCCATTAAAGTATTTTCTTAGTAAAACATCCCTAACATGAAGAATTGCTAAATGGGTGATGGTACTTAGTGAATTTGGCATTGAGTATGTGGACCAAAAAGCTATCAAGGGCCAAGTCATAGCTGATCAATTGGCTGAAAATCCTTTAGTGTCTACTCATCCTATTCAAGTTTAATTTCTAGATGCAGAGATAGTCAATGTGGAAGCAAAAGCATGGAAATTATATTTCGATAGATCCTATACTCGGAATGGTTTAGGAGATAGAATTCTATTGATCACACCTAAAGGATACACCATTCCTAAGTCTTATAAAAAAAATTTCCCATGCACAAACAATATTGCAAAGTATGAAGCTTTAGTCATAAGCATTAAAATGGCTTTAGCATGCAAAGTCACAGAACTACAAGTTTATGGGCATTCACAATTAGTCATCAATCAAATCAATGATGAATATCAACCAAAGGATGAAAAATTGATGATATATAAGAGGATGGTGGATGACTGGAAGAAATACTTTGTGTTGATTACATTTGAGAAAATTCCAAGGGACAAGAATAGAGTTGCAGATGCTATGGCTACTTTGGCTACCGTAGGACACATTTGAACATTCAAATGGGTAAAAAGGGGTCATGGGGTCTTCCTGGGGGACCTAGTATGCCTTATCATGCATTAGGACCCCTAGGAAGACCCCACGACCCCTTTTGAACCATTTTAATGGCCAAGTGTGTCCTAAAGGGTTGTAGGACCCCTTAGGACACATTTTAACATTCAAATGGGTCAAAAGGGGTCATAGGGTCTTTATGGGGGTCCTAGT
>MU227137.1:4049023-4092853 GCA_018584345.1 Thuja plicata
GTCCTGAGGAGTCCCTTGTCTTTCTTTTCCTCCCGTCACTTGGTTCAACACCCTGGAGTCCCACTCACATCCATTTTTAAGTATTGTGGGATTTTTTATGTATGCAAACACTTATTGGACAGGTGTAGGGTGGTGACGAATGCCCCGGAGTTTCTAAAGCCCTTTTTATACTCCATGTTCTAATGGTTCTCTAGTCTTGCAGGTTGTGGATAAGTTGATCAAGATGTCTGAAGTAATCACACCTCTTGATAGCCCGAAGCTACCTACCACCTCCACCTGGGCGGCCACAAAAACCAAGGCCGAAAAGATGTTGGCAAAGCTGCCCTTGACCTCCAAATACCCGAAGGAGGGAACTCTCGTGGGGTCCAAGGTCGACTCCAAAGTCCAGGAAATAATAGACACGGAGCTCAGAATTTGGGCTGAATGCAAGGCTTAATCCAAGCCATTTACAGGTTGAAGGCCAGCAGAGATAGTATGGCTACTCATTTGGCTGCCTCCGGCATTATCAAGGCTACAAGCTTTCCTTGTTCAGTGCAGTCACCGAAACTGATACTTTAGTTGGCAACATTGAACAATGCACCTACTCGGACTATCTTTCTCGTGGATCCCCGGCCATTACAGTATCCAGCGACAATTGTCACTCTAGACTCATTGACTTTTGCCTCAGGGTTGGGGATTTCATATTTTAAAGGGTCTACTATCATCAACCAATCCAAATCATTGAAGGAGTTTGAGGAAGACAAGATTGTCTCCCGACAATATCTCAATAGTCAGTGGTTAAAGTCCCCGAAGAGGGACCATAAAAGGATGAAGTTGGAAATTCCCCGCGGGGATTTCAAAGAGCCCATTTAGGCGGGCATTATATTCTTAAGAAAAAACTTTGGATTGCCCCACGCCCGGGACTTCTCAGCATGGATGTATTATTTTCTTTACTACATCACCACTCGCAAACTAACCTTCAACTGGGTGGCCATTATATCCAATCATGTGGACACGCAGCTGAAGGGCATCATGTAGAGTTCCAAGTTTTACATGGCATCCTATGTGCTATGGGCATTAGCCCAACAAAGACCAGCTTTTCTAGGTTTGGGAATAGTTGGTGAACTTGGAAACCGGTCGGGCCAGTTGACACCATGGGATCACTATCCCCAAATGCAATGGGAACTCAGTTTCCTGAATTTCTATCGGGTAAATGATGCTTTCATTTACCATAACATCCTAACACTTACCCAGGACTCTGGGTACTGATTCAGGTGACCAGCTTCTCTGGGAAGCAATATCTTCTTCCCTAGTATTGCGGGGACAGAATCATTCTTTTAGAGTTCTGCCAGCAGATGATGGACTTGCACGCCTTCTTTACATTGAAGGTCATCAATGTCCCATTCCCATTTTTGTGTGGGAATTATACGTGTAGCCTCGTCGTGGCAAGGGAGGCAGAAAATGAATTGAAAAGCCTGGGACTGGTGGAATTCCACCATGCCAGGAAAAACTATGATCCTCTAGGCAAGATTGCCACGGCACTTTCCCGGGCATCCCCACTGCATGAAGTAGATATTGAAGATTTTTGGGCAGACTACCAAGACAGTTTTGATCTCCAGGCCTATCAACATTCATGCATGTCCAAAGGACTCATGAAGGTGCTTGACCTTCAGACTTTTTCGAAGGGTTTTTTAGATGATGGGCCGCTAGAAGACCCGGCATACAAAGAGCAAGGATTGGACAAGTTGGACCTCCCTCCGGTGGACTAGGCCACCCTAGAAGACTTGACCATCGAGGGAGTATGTCACCCTATATTGGAGGAAACTCACCAATATTTTTCTTGGGTGTGTCCCAAGAGCACCCGAAAGAAACCAATGGTCCGAAAGGTCATTCCATCTTCTGCCACCGCTGGACCTAGCACAAACAAAGGGAAAGAAAAAGAGGGTGCCCTAGCTAAGGTGCCTCCCCAAGGTCCCACCCCTTTGATGGTACAACTGCAACAATAAATGGAGTCGACGAGGCTGGCCAGCCATCAAATAAGCACACAGATATCCTCCAGCCTCCTTATAACCCCAATGGTGTCTGCTCACCCAGTGCGATCCCCATTATTGGCTATGATGATGAGCAGATAGACTTTCACCAAGGCAGAGTCTACCAGTATTTTGGAGACCAGGGTTCCACTGATGAGAAAGAAGAAGAAAAAGGTGACCCCTACCCCAAGTGTGGCCACTAGCCCTGGTATGCCGGGTGTTCCCCAAGTTAACATTAGTTCAGATTCACCCGAACTTGAAAAAATCCCTGATAGCCCTCCCCCACATGATGAGTTTGATGATGTGTTTGGGGCAGATGAAATCATGAACTTGCAAGGGGATATTGGCCAAGAAATGGAGGAAATTGCCACTCAGGATAAAGAGGAGATCCCCACAGAAAAGGAGATCCTGGAAGAAGAAGTTGCATTAGAACAAGCAGCCCAGGATGAAGCACAAAAGGAGCCCGAGCGGGAGAAGATACCGGTCCAAGAGACCAAAGATACACCAAGGTGACCCACAGATCAGCAGCCGATGGTTGGGGAAACTGGACCTATGGGATCAACCGTACCCCCGTTCATCATGCTCCAGATGCCTTTGGTTACTCTGGGTGATCAGGTGCCCTGAAGCACATTTGGTAAGGTAGTAACGACGGCCTCATTGTTAAACTTTGGCCAGAGACCCCACCCACCTCCAGAAGATGTTCTGATGGAGGGAAATGTTCCACCAGACGAGGCCAATGAGGCTGAAGAACAGCAGTAGCAAAATGACTGGGAAGACCCAGGAAATGAAAATGTTGGTTCAACTGACACTGGGAAAGCTGCAAAGGTCCCCAAAGATACAAGCACTATTGATGTCAAAGAAGAAGTTCCAGACATCACAATAGAGGACGCTAGCATGGCAAAAAATACTGAAGATTCTGGGGAACAAGCAAAGGAACAAGAGCAAGAGAAGGAGAAAGAGCCCGAAGAAAATGTACATTCTAGAAACACACTGCCAGATTCTGAAGGGAATCCTAATGTACAGGTCTTAACAATAGAGCCATCCCAACTACCCCAATGGTTGGTAGAGTCAAGAAAAAGAAAGGCTCCGATGGTCCCATCAGGCGCTCCGCTCTCTTTGGCTAAAATGATGGCCAGAAATGAAAAAGCTCATAAGCCCAAGAAGGCACAGACAGTCCATACCCTCCGGACTGGGCCTGAGGGAAACATAGTTGTGACTATCACAATACCCCCACCAGATGCAGATGAAGCGGTCGTAAGGCCCGAGGACTACAACATCATAGAAGTGGCACTAAGGAGAAGGGACAAGTAAGGTGAACTAGACTTGCTAAGGGAGGCCACCAAAGCAATAGAGGCCAGATATATCAAGCAAGGCCAGAAGTTGAAGGAGGAAAGAGAGAATAATGTCAATCTTCTTACACTCCTGATAGAACTTACACGGCCTTTGGCAGAGATCCACCCGAAAACCACTTCCTCCAGATTGTAGCTTGCGCAGGGCGATGTGGATTCTCTCTGGGCCATGAAGAAGAAGGCGTGGGTAGTAGATGGGTGGGCCACCAAGAAGGTAGCTGCCATAAGACAATTTCTAGAGAATCCCTCCCAGATCTTTATCAGATCGATGTCCTTATCATCCAGGAAAATGGCTCCGCTCTGGTATGGGAGCAAGACTTGGTAAAATTTGAAAAGTGGAAGGTCGGGCTAGAAGAAATTCATAACATCGGAGAAGAAGCTGCCACAGAGGCAAGAATTTTGGGAGACAAATCATATGATTCCCTCCAGGCCCAGTACTCTAGACTTGGCCTCAAAATTGAGGTATGCAAGGAATGGGTTAAGGCCTTGAAAGAAAAGGTGACTACAGCCCAATATCCCTTAGGCCTATTTCAGGCATTTGTGGTTAGGATATCGCAAGTCGATCCCTTCACCACTGGAACGTGCACCCCGGAGGACTATGTCCTCAGTAAATTTGATGAATGGATGGAGTCCCTGTATCCGGCTGTCAAAGATTTTGACCAAGGCAGGTTATCCAGATTATCTAAGACAATGATCCAGGCACATGATGCCATAAAGATGGTGGATTAATTCCAGAATGGGGCTAGAGATGTTGAGGAAAAATTGGAGGTTGTTTGTAGTTGATGGGACAGTATTAAAGACATAGATGAAGAAGGCATAAGCCAGGTGTTGGAGACATTGAAAAATAGTAAGGAACAATAAAGTTCTCCAGAGTCCAGAAAATTCCATCAACCATGTATCGGTTCTATTCTTTATTGGGGGATCAGATTTCTTGTTTTCTCCTCCAGGCTCTCTTCTAAAGGCTTATTCTTCCACTCTACCTTTCTTGTCTCTTTCTTCTGACATGCCAGACCTTTTCTATCTTGAGTTCTTTTGTAACGTGGCATAGGTAGTACCAGCCACTACAAATAGTATTATATTGTTAGGTGTAAAATAAGTTAGGTTAGTTTTAGGTCAAAACTTGTGTATAAATAATAAGTCTGACCTCATTCCAAGGGTCGATGAAATTGATGATTTTGCAGTCCATAGCTAATAGCATTTTGGTTTTCTCAGTTCTTAGTGGTAGAGCTCAATGCTCCTTAGTTGTTAGAGATTCTCAGTAGTTAGATTCTCCCTTGGAGCCACCATTGTTTTACGCACCAATACTTGCTAGAAACATGTTAATGAAGAAGGAAGGGTTCTATCAATGATGTTTTTAGCATTCTGATATCTGGATTAATGGTATTTTGTGATGTATGTTCTTTATGTCCCTTGCTCTGATATTTTAAGTAGATTAATGACCTTCTTTTCCCTCGCTATTGATTAAATATGAACTGATGGTTCTGTATTTCTTCAGTATTTAGTGTAGTATGTTAGAGCATGGTTGATGTTTTGAATGTTTAGTATAGCTATAGGTAGATGGAATATTTCTAACTATGCAATATATTTTGAAGTTTATTTGGTAAAGTTAATGAATGCTTGCAGGAAACCCCACTTAAATCTCTGGAGAAGATGAGCCAAGATAACCAGTTATCCCCCCGAACAAAATAGTTACATTCCCAACTAAGCTCTTGCACTGTAGACCTGACCCTCACATGTTTGAAGGCCCGGGGAATCTCATTTCCCTGGAAAACCTTTACAGGCAAAGTTGGCCGGTACCCTAGTACCCGATGACAACTTACATCTATTGACAGACCCGATCACAAAGTCCTGTCAATAGAAACTGGCACTAGAAGGAGGGCATGAACTTGTCCCCCTCTGAGGATTTAGACTTCAAACCTCCCGAGGGTTCCCCAAGCCATAGTTTTAGGAGTCAAACCTTTAGTAGGATTGGATCATTTTCACTAGCAGTATTCAAAAGAGTCCTTAGGTCAGCTCCCAATCCCAGAAGGTTTGTTGAACTCGAGCCTCCTGCTCAGAAGAAACGGACCCTGAAAGCCAAGTCATCCGCCATTGTCTAGGGATCTAGCACAACCTAGAACACTCATATCTCCCAGACTATTCCAAGGAGAAACTCTCAATCTATTCAAAACCCAACACCCCCGATGGTTGCGTATTTTGGAAATACCAAGTCCCTGATGGGACAGTTTCTGGGTGCAACCAATGATCTCCCTGCGCACCCAGAAAATATTTGTCCCTGATATGAGCATTTAGGCTCACAAACCATAGAAGAGCATCTGCAGGCATACAAAGATGCCATAAAATGACACCGGATCCAACATCAAGACATTGTGACCCAGATGTTCCCTCTGTCTGTGGGATAGAACAAGTTGAATTGGTACCTTAACCTTCCTGCCAACTCCATCAATAGTTGGCAGGATATGAAGGATGCCTTTCTGGCTTCCTTTCACGTACATGTAGACCTAGCATGGTCCCATAGCCAGTTTATCTCCATTATAAAGGAACCAAACAAACCCCTCATAGCATTTAACCACCGGTTCCAATGTGCCTTGAAGCGGTGCACGGGTCCCTTCATCCCATCCATAGATGTAACCATCCAGACCTATCTTAATGTGATGGACCCTTTTTTTTCCACTCTCCTCTGGAGAACTACCACCCCTGGTTATCCAGACACCTTGGGGAAAGTTTATAACCTGGCCTTGGAGTTGTCCTGTGGTCTTAACAAATCTCTGGGTGGGATTAGGAAGAGCATGCCCTTTAACATGATACCCAACAGAACTTCTTACGCTAGGGGATATAACCCCAATCAGGCAATGGGTGCCCCCATGATGGCCATGAATCCCCCACCACTGCCAATAGACCAACAGGCCTAGTACCTATATCCATCTCAAGCACAGACAACACCGGGTCTGGAATCCTTTCCCTCGAACCAGCCGCAGCAAATGCAACAACCACAGACACAACCATCCGGAGTGCCTTTCTTTCAGTCATCCACGATTGGAGGATTGTTGTGCTCAACTCTAGTGAATGTTGCCGCTTTCCCCTAGAACCAACAACAACAACCATCACATTATGACACAAACACTCAGCTATCCATCGGGGTCAGATCCCTCCAGGGATTGTTTTCCTCACTGACTGTGGACATGGGACAGCTGAAGGCGGGGTCCCTTGTACCCCACAACACCAATTCCCAGAGAGGTAATATTTTCTCCGACCAACGAAACAATAATGCCAAAGGAAGAAATTTCAACAATGGGCCCTAACCCAATCAACAGGAATGGAACAACCATGCCAATATCGGAGGTACTCCTCTGAACCAAAACACCAATCAGAGTAACACTGGACCTTCCCATTTCGCACATATTGTGGACTTCCAGTCCATGACTAACTGGTGTAGATTGCACAACACAAGCTCTCATAACAAGGTGAACTACGCCATGCTGGAGACAGTCATCATGATTTCCCAGCTCGACAAACAACAAACTTCTGATCCTACTCCCCCAGAGCCTCCTATACAAGAGCTCACTCACGGTTTGTTCACTTGTGAGACCGTCTTCTTTGGAGCAGGCAGAGAAGATGAAGAGGAACCCGAACTATAAGGTTTCTTTGATGAATCTATTCCATCCTTTGAGGTCAATGCCTTCACCAACCCACGAACTCCCTACAACACTCAGAGTTAGGCTGGTAAAGGACTAGTTTATACACCCATGCCTCCCAAAGACACCCCTCCCCAGGACAAAATGACTGATCGGTTCATCCCTCTAAAGGGCCCTGGCTCTAACCAAGCTAAGGGCCCGGCCGAGGGAAGCCACCAATTCAGAAGAGGAAGGTTTGACATTAAGGAGTTATAACAAACTGCCACCTCCATGACCTTGATGGAGGTTTTGCTAAACTGTCCCAAGTAGAAGAAGACTCTCCTAAAGCTCTTGGGAAATCTAGAAGCCGTCAGTCGCCCACCCAAGACTATCTCTTTCGATGACGCCAACGCAGCTATCTTCCAGGGTAACACTGAGGATCCTCCCTTCTTACTAGGTTTGAACATACAAGGGAAAAATATACATAATTTCCTGATAGATTATGGGGCTTCGGGCAACATGATGCCTTTATCCATATGCCAGAAGCTTGAATTTCGCCCCACCTTGTATAATGGTGCAGCAATCCAGCCAAATAAAACTGTTGTAAAAATGGTGGGTGAACTAAAGAACATCCAGATCCAACTCATCCAAGACCCCAACATAGCCAGCATGATTGACACCTAGGTGGTGGACATCCCAAAGACTTATGGGATGTTACTAAGTTGCAATTGGTCCAAGTCCCTGAACGGATATTTCTCGACTGAATTTTCCCACTTATGGCTCCCCTGGGAGGGTAAATCTAACCAGATATGGGTTGAAAGTGAACCCCAGATGAAATAGGCCCTCATCGAAGTCTGGAGGATAAATGAGGTCCTCTTCTCTGAGACTTCCCCTGGGGTGTACCAACCCCTTGAGATCTTAACATTCAATTTCACCCCCGGAGAGGACCCCATAGTTTCACAGAGAACCCTAGACCTGGAAGAACAAATGAGGGTTGAGGTTAACTCTTAGGGTACCGCAGTGACCCCCAATACACTCTTGTCTAGCACTTGGTGCCGGGTGCATTACCAGAAACATTCGGAGCTAGAGTGTGAACCTTGCGTTTCCGCTGCTACCCGGCACATCAACACCCTCCGAAAGAAGAACACATAGTTGATTCCTTGTGACCTAGTACTTCTGCTGGCAACACCTCTTCGGCGTCGCTCATCTAGGGATCACAACCAGAAATCTCCACAAAGGCAAACCTCACCCGCGTACCATTAGCACCGGAGGAAACTCCTCCCAACCTTCCCAGAGATAATCCAAAGACCAATTCCTCTTCCCAGCCCCAAACAACAAATGATGACTTATGGACCCTTAAGTTTGACTTGTCCCGATCCAAACAAGGTTGTGGGGCTAGAGTGGAATTGATCAACCCGCGGGGGAAATCCTTCCTCGCATCCTACAAGTTGTAGTTCAACTAGACAAACAATGTCACAGAGTATGAGGCTTTGGTCCTTGGGCTCTTATTTTCACTAAGGAAAGGAATCACTCGCCTCTGGGCCCTGGGTGATTCAGAGTTGATCGTTAAACAAGTCTAGAGTCAATACACCTATCACGACAAAAGGCTGGCCACATACCACAACCAGGCATGGAGCCTTATTGAGGATTTTGATGCCTTTGACATTGAACTTATTACTCAGAGATAGAATTATGTCTCAGATGCCCTTGTCATTTCTACTAGCACGCTTGAGCCAATGGCTAGCTCCTGACTCCAAAAATTCTCTGTTGAGCTGATCCCCACCCCGTCCATTCCAGACAACGTCACCCATTTTCAGGTCTTTGAAGATGATCAGCATATCCTGGCCTTTATGACCAATGTTGGTGTCTTTGAGGACCAGATAGTGGAGGAAAGAGATCACAATTATATTGGAGAGAGTGATGAAGACAACGGGATCATGGACCTACCAACCAACACCATCCCTAAGGGGATGGTTGCACTTGAACAAATCTTCGACTCGGACCCTCGGGGCCAAGAAAAGATATCATCCTCCTCTGAGGGGGGAAAATTTGAGAAAGTCAATATCGGCCAGCCCGGTGAAGAGAAAATGATACACATTGGCACCTCCTTCTCCCCTACAGAGAAGGAGAAGATTCTCGTGGTTCTCTGAGAATATATTGATGTAATCGCATGGGGGTATGAGAAATTGAAAACCTATGACACATCCATTATGACTCATACTATCCCACTCAAACCTGATGCTAAGCCTTTCTGGCAAAAGTAACGACCGGTCCACCCATTGATCGAGCCTCTGATTCATCAGGAGGTTCAAAAACTATTGTTAGCCTAGATAATCTTCCCAATTCGGCATACTACATGGGTTGCCAACCTTGTCCCTATGCGGAAGAAAAGTGTCAGATCCGCCTTTGCATGGATTTCCAAAATTTAAACAAGGCCTCCAAGAAAGATAATCACCCCCTCCCCTCATTGGATGAGGTACTACAAATTGTGAATGGATCACAAATGATGTCTTTCTTGGATGGGTATTCCGGGTATAATCAAGTCACGGTTAAATATGAGGATAGAGATAAAACGGCATTCACCACCAAGTGGGGAACGTTTTCCTACTGGAGAATTCCCTTTGGCCTGATCAACACAGTGGCCACATTCTAAAAGGCCATGGACATTGTGTTTGAGGGCCTTGTGAACCGGTGCATAATCATCTATATGGATGATTTAACCATCTTTTTCCTAGGATAGGCATGATCATTCCACCCACCTCGCCCAAATTTGCAAGAGATGTCACTGGTATGGAATATAACTCAAACCTAAGAAATTCATATTGGGGTCTCTAAAGGGAAGTTTCTCAGGCATATTGTCTCTGAGAAGGGTATATCCATTGACCCTGAGAGAGTTGAAGCACTGCTAAACCTACAAACGCCTGGTAGCAAGAAGGAAATGAGATCTTTCTTTGGAAAGATCAATTTTTTCCGGCGGTTCATCACAGGATTCGCCGAGATCATAAAACCACTCAATGAAATGATGAAGAAAGATACTAAAATTGAGTGGAGCCCTGAAGCAAAGTAGGCATTCACCTAGATTAAACAAATGATAATAGAGGCCCCAATCCTGGCTAGTCCAGACTATTCCCTCCCCTTTTACATATATTCCTTTGCTTCGTCGCATTCTACCATGGCAGTTTTGACCCAGAAGGTCGAAGGGGAGGAACGACCAATAGCTTTCATGAGCTCCCCTTTTAAGAACACCGAAGTCCATTATTCACCTTTGGAAAAACAAGCCTTTGCTCTTGTTCACGCCATGAAGAAATTTCAGCATTATATCCTCCGGAGCAAAGTGCATGCTATCATCCCTGGCCAGGCAGTAAAATACCTGCTAATGCAGAGTGAATTGGGTGAAAGATGGGGGAAATGGATGGCCATCTTCCAAGAGTATGATTTAGAAATGAAACCCATGAAGATAGTCCAAGGCCAGGGACTATGTAGAGCGATGGCAAAAGAGACTCCACACATCAAATGTTAGACATCTATAGTGGAGTCCATCACCCAGAATCCATGGTACACAGACCTGGTATACTTGTTGAATAATAGATGCCTAGAGGGATTTCCTCCAAACAAACTTCACACCTTGTGATTGAAAATCACACACTCCATGATAAAAAATGCCACACTTTTTTGTAGGAATTATGAAGGGGTGTACCTCCGGTGTATAGACAGGGACCAAGCTATGAAAATTATTGAATAATTTCATGGGTAGTTTGGAATCGGGCATGGATCAGCTGACACCACTGCCCATCAAATCCTCCGGGTTGGATACTATTGGCCCTGTATCTTTAAGGATGTTTACACTCATGTTAGGAAGTGCCATACTTGCCAGACTGTGGCACATCATGAGTGGAACCCGGCTATGCCTTTGCAGCCAATCTTCGAAGCTAAACCTTTCACCTAGTGGGCATTTGAATTTATTGGGAAAATCAACCCCAACTTGTCTTCCAACCACCGGTACATTCTAACTACCATAGATTATTGCACCCGGTGGTTTGAAGCGATCCCTTGCAAAAACAACACGGCAGATGTAGTCATAAAATTCCTGGAAGAAAACATCCTCACGCGATTCAGAATGCTCTTTGCTATAGTATGTGACAATAGTCCGGTGTTTTCTTCAACAAAATTACTCAAATGGACCTATGACAAAGAGATCACCCTAAATTTCTCCAGCAACTATTACCCTTAGGGGAACGGTGTTGCTGAATCGACCAACAAAAATTTACTTGAGGTGATCAAACATCTTTTAGAACAGAATCCCTGAGACTGGCATCAAAAGTTGAGATTCGCTCTCTGGGTAGATCATATTCAAATTAAGGCAGCCCTATGGACATCCCCATTCCATCTAGTTTATGGCCGAAACCCAGTGTTCCCTGTTAACTTACAGATCTCAGTTTTACAATTTATGCACGAATTCAGCAACCGGGATAATATCATGGAGGTTTGCCTCCTAAATCTGGTGCAAATGGAAGAGTAAAGAGATGCAACCCTTGAACACATTGCACATCACCAAGCAGTAGTAAAATGATGGTTTGACCAAAGAGCCCAGTATAAGGCCTTTCAGATTTCGGACTTAGTCCTTTTATGGGACAAGGCCTGGGAAAAGAAAGGGAAGCACACCAAATTCCAATGGCTTTGGCTTGGACCATGCTTGATATCTGAGATCTATAGGGAAAATACTTATCACCTCAATACCGTGACCGGAGAAGCCATTCCACTTCTCATCAATGGATAGTTTCTCAAGCATTATTTTGAATGAGGTGAGTTTGTCTAGAATTGTATTTTATGTAAAGTCATGCTTGTAAATATCCTTCACGGTGCTCCGTTTGGGGTGCCTTACCTTGTAAATAGTTTTGTTGGCTGTCCTCTGGGACCACCCCTTTTCTTTTTCATTTTTTTTTGGCTTTGTTCTTTCTTTTCTAGGTTCCCATTGTTTTACCCGCCCTTTTTGTAGACCGGTATGCTTCGCATAACATCTAGTCTCTGGAATGGTACCTTTTGCATTTTTGATGAACTCAAAATCTACTGTTAGCATGGTGGAATTGGTCCACACTCTAGAGTTATTTTATGAGTTTGGTAATAGGCTATGAGTACTCTTCATCGGATTCATCCCCGAAAGTCTGGAAATCAATTAAATCAAAACCAAAGGAACAAGTAATCGAACACACTGAGGGTAGATCGGTCGCACTAGTTTGTTGGCCCAAGTCTGAAAAGCATTTAAATTCTTTCTGGGTTTGGAGCTTTTCTCCCCTATTTAGAAATTCAAAGAGGATGGAAAGGTGAAAGAATTACCGCCGCTAAAATTAGCTAAGCTTAAGGTTAATGGTGAAAGAAGTATCACCTTCCCATCTAAGAAAAGAAAGAAATAAAGAGAACTGGAGAATGGGGAAATTTTGGTACCCGAGGGGAAACAAGAAGATTTGATGACTTTGGTTTGATATATTTAGTGCCTCTTCTCTACTTCTCCTAGAGGTCATTGGCTTGATTTTCTTTCCAAGCACACACTTCACAACTGACCAAGGGCCAAGGATTGAATCATCTATGGACCGGGTTTTTCTCAAACACTTCACCCCTTGCAAACAAGATGCTCCAAGTAATGATTAATTCTATCTTTGCTAACCAGAGATTCTGTAGTTCTCAAATGCACTAAGGCATTTGTCCCAGATAGTCACCATTTTTTATGCCCTGCATACCCGTCCCTACATTTTGTGTGCAAAATGTTGGGTCCCCTATTTTCGCTTTTGGCTCTTGCCTTGTTTTCTTTGTTTCCTTTATTTTTCTTCTCTGGGATTTTCTCCTGTGAGGTCTCTTCCTTTTGGTTTCTGTCTTTCATGACTCCAGGTCTGGCCCCGGAGTCTTTTGGTCTCTCCGGATTCGGATTCTGGACTTTGGGATTCTCCTCAACTATGTCCCCTTTCGCGAGAAGGCATAGTTGCATGGAATCCCTAGGCCTGGAGTCCAGAGGTCTGCCTATTTTGGGGTTTGCAGAGAAGAATGTAGCTTGTTTTTTCCCTGGGAGTATAAATGGAAATTACCTGTCACTTTCATAGTTACTGTGATTAAAAACACTTAGAGCATTCAGAGAGATTCTTAGGTGATTAAACTGCGAGTTGTTCTGTGCTTAGTGATTAATTACAAGTTGATTTTTTGTGTCTGTTCATGATCATTCGAGGGTGGATTTGCTGTAGAGCACTCTTGGTGTTTTTCTCCCCTACTTTTCTTTCTGTTTCCAGGTAGGTTTTTGGTTAGCCCTTCTCTAGTTTCTTGCTGTCTGGTTCTTATTGTTTCCTTTTGTTTTCATTTCTTGTTGTCTGGTTTTTCCATTTCTGTCTTTTGTGTTTTTCTCTTGGTTTGCTTCTTGTTGGTGGGCTAGCTCTACCAAAGGGTTGTCCACCCTTTGTGCAGTTGTAGATTAATGTATGTGATGTATATTGTCTTTGGGTAGCCCGTGTGGCTGTGTAAGCATTGTATAACCCTGTAAATAATTTGTAAATACTGTGTATACATCACTAATATTCTGTGAGCTTCACTTTGGCCCTTGTAAAGCTTTGGTTCCCTATATTTTAGTGTATATATGCCTCGGCCTTTGGCCCTGTATAAAATTACATATATATTTTATGTATCCTTCCATTCTACTGATCTCATTGAGAGGAAGTCACCACGGTTTGAACTCGGCACCTTGCCGAGTCGAACCATGGAAACTTTCTCTCTCCCCTATCTTATCACCTTAAATGGTAGGATTAATTTCCCATGAGTGGGAATTTAAACCCTGTCCCATCTAGCATTCAATTTTCCCTTGTGTCTACCCACTTGTCACCATTAATGACATTTACGCCATCTGACACGTGGCCACATGACAGCCCATGTCAGCCAAATACAGCTTACTACCGGTCACATCGATAACGGCTAGTTTATCCAGACTTCGGGTCGTGAGGAGTCCCTTTTCTTTCTTTTCCTCCTGTCACTTGGTTTAACACCCCGGAGTCCTACTCACGTCCATTTTTAAGTATTCCAAGATTTTTGATGTATGCTCACACTTATTGGACAGGTGCAGGGTGGTGACGAATGCCCCAGAGTTTCTAAAGCCCTTTTTATACTCCATGTTCTAATGGTTCTCCGGTCTTGTAGGTTGTGGATAAGTTGATCAAGATGTCTAAAGTAATCACCCCTCCTGATAGCCTGGAGCTACCTACCACCTCCACCCGGGCGGCCACAAAAACCAAGGCTGAAAAGATGTTGGAAAAGTTTCCCTTGACCTCTAAATACCTGAAGGAGGGAACTCTCGTAGGGTCCAAGGTGGACTCCAAAGTCCAGGAATTTATAGACATGGAGCCCAGACTTTGGGTTGAAATGCAATGCTTAATCCAAGCCATTTACAGGTTGAAGGTCGGTGGAGACAGTATGGCTACTCATTTGGCCGCCTCTAGCATTATCAAGGCCACAAGCTTTCCTTGTTCGGTGTAGTCATTGGAACTGATACTTCAGCTGGAAACATTGTACAATGCACCTACTCAAACTGTCCTGCTCACCGATCCCCGACCATTACAGTTGCTAGCGACAATTGTCACTCTAGACGTAGAAAATTTTGCCTTAGGGTTGGGGATTCTATAGTTTAAAGGGTCTACTATCATCAACCGATCCAAATCATTTAAGGAGTTCGAGGAAGTCAAGATTGTCTCCTGAAAATATCTCAACAGTCAGTGGTTAAAGTCCCCAAAGAGGGACCATAAAAGGATGAAGTTGGAAATTCTTCGTAGGGATTTCAAAGAGCCCATTCAGGCGGGCATTATATTCTTATGCAGGATCTTTGGATTGCCCCACACCCGGGACTTCTCAGCGTGGATGTATTATTTTCTTTACTACATCACCACTCGTGAACTAACCTTCAACTGGGCGGCCATTATATCCAATCATGTGGACACGCAGCTAACGGGCGTCATCCAGAGTTCCAAGTTTTACATGACATCCTACATGCTATGGGCACTAGCCCAACAAAGACTGGCTTTTCCAGGTTTGGGAACAGTTGGTGAACTTAGAAATGGGCCAGGCCAGTTGACACCATGGGATCACTATCCCTAAATACAATGGGAACTTAGTTTCCTGAATTTCTATCGGGTAAATGATGCTTTCATTTACCATAACATCCTAACACTTACCTGAGACTCCGGCTACCAATTATCATAGGAGGTGATGAATTTTCTCAACACCTATGGCCGCTTCTTTATTCAGTTCTAGCACCTCACCTACATTCGAGTGATCAGCTTCTCCGGGAAGCCCTATCTTCTTCCCTGGTACTGCAGGGACAGAATAATTCTTTTAGAGTTCTGCCAGTAGATGATGGACCTGCATGCCTTCTTTACATTGAAGAAGGTCATCAATGATCCATTCCCATTTTCATGCAGGAATTATACGTGCAGCCTCGCCATAGCAAGGGAGGTAGAAAATGAATTGAAAATCCTGGGACTAGTGGAATTCCACCATGCTAGGGAAAACTATGATCCTCTACACAAGATCGTTGTGGCACTTCCCCAGGCATCCCCACTGCATGAAGTAGATATTGAAGATTTTTGGGCAGACTGTCAAGACAATTTTGATCTCCGGGCCTGTCAACATTCATGCATGTCCAAAGTACTCATAAAGGCGCTCAACCTTCAGACTTTTTCGAAGGGTTTTTCAGATGACGGGCTCCTGGAAAACCTGGTATACAAAGAGCAAGGATTGGACAAGTTGGACCTCCCTCCGGTGGACTGGGCCACCCTGGAAGACTTGACCATCAAGGGAGTATTTTACCCTATTTTGGAAGCAAGTCACCAATATTTTTCCCAAGTGTGTCCCAAGAGCACCTGGAAGAAACCAATGGTCCAAAAGGCCATTCCATCTTTCGCCGCTGCTGGACATAGCATGAGAAAAGGGAAAGAAAAAGAGGGCGCCCTAGCCAAAGTGTCTCCCCAAGGTCCCACCCCTTTGATGGTACAACTGTAACAACAAATGGACTTGGTGAGGCTGGCTAGCCAGCAGATAAGCACACTTATATCCTTCGGCCTCCTTGTAACCCCAATGGTGTCTGCTCGCCCGGTGGGATCCCCATTGTTAGCTACGATGATGAGAAGACATACTTTCACCAAGGCAGAATCTACCAGTATTTTGGAGACCAGGGTTCCACTGATGAGAAAGAAGAAGAAAAAGGTGACCCCTACCCCAAGTGCGACCACTAGCCCTGGTATGCTGGGTGTGCCCCCCATTGACGTTAGTTTGGATTCCCCTAAAATTGAAGAAATCCCTGATAGCCCTCCCCCACACAATGATTTTGATGATGTATTTGGGGCGGATTAAATCATGAACCTGCAAGGGGATATTGGCCAAGCGATGGAGGAAATTGCCGCTCAGAATAAAGAGGAGATCCCCATAGAAAAGGAGATCCTGGAAGAAGAAGCTGCATCCGACCAAGCGGCCTGGGATGAAGCACAAAAGGATCCCAAGCGGGAGAAGACATCGGTCTAAGAGACCAAAGATACACCAAGGTGATCCATAGATGAGCAGCCAATGGTTGGGGAAATCAGAACTATGGGATCAACCGTATCCCTGTTCATCATGCTCCAAACACCTTTGGTTAGTCTGGGTGATCAGGTGCCCCGGAGCACATTTGGTGAGGTAGTAACGGTGGCTGCATTGTTAAACTTTAGCCATAGACCCCACCCACATCCAGAAGATGTTCCGATGGAGGGAAATGTTCCAGCAGACAAGGCCAATGATGCTGAAGAACACCAGTAGCTGAATGACCAGGAAGACCCAGGAAATGAAAATTTTGGTTCAACTGACGCCAGGAAAGCCGCGAAGGTTCCCGAAGATACAAGCACTATCGATGCTGAAGAATAATTTTCGGACATCACAACAGAGGATGCCAGCATGGCAGAAAATACTAAAGATTCCAGGCAATAGAAAGAGGAACAAGAGCAAGAGAAGGAGAAAGAGCCTGAAGAAAATGTACATTCTAGGAACACACCGCCAGATTTTGAAGGGAATCCCGATAAATAGGTCTTAACAACAGAGCCATCCCAACCACCCCAATGGTTTGTAGAGTCAAGAAAAAGAAAGGCCCCGATGGTCACATCAGGCGCTCCACTCTCTTTGGCCAAAATGATGGCCAGAAATACAGAATCTCGTAAGCCCAAGAAGGCACGGACAGTCCATACCCTCCAGACTTGGACGATGGGAAACACAGTTGCGACTATCACAATACTCACACCAAATGCAGATGCAACAGCCGTAAGGCCCAAGGACTACAACATCATAGAAGTGGTACTAGGGAGAAGGGACAAGCAAGGTGAATTGGACTTGCTAAGGGAGGCCACCAAAGTAGAAGAGGCCAGATATATCAAGCAAGGATAGAAGTTGAAGGAGGAAAGAGAGACTAATGCCAATCTTCTCACACTCCTAGTAGAACTTACACGGCCTTTGGTCAAGATCCACCCAGAAACCTCTTCCTCTAGATTGTCGCTTGCGTAGGGCGACGTGGATTCTCTCCAAGCCATGAAGAAGAAGGCACAGGTAGTAGATGAGTGGGTCACCGAGCAGGTAGCCACCATTAGACAATTTCTCGTGGCGTCCCTCCTAGATCTTTATCGGATTGACGTCCTTATCAGGAAAGCAAATGTCTCCACTCTGGTATGGGAGAAAGACTTGGTAAAATATGAAAAATGGAAGGCCGGGCTGGAAAAAATTTGTAACATCAGAGAAGAAGCCACCATGAAAGTAGGAAATTTTGGAGATGAATCATATGATTCCCTCCAGGCCTAGTACCCCAGAATTGGCCTCAAAATTGAGGTATGCAAGGAACTGGTTAAGGCGTTGAAAGAAAAGGTGACCGCGACCTAATATCCCTTGGGCCTATTTCAGGCATTTTTGGTTGGGATATCGCAAGCCGATCCCTTCACCACCGGAACATGCACCCTGGAGGACTACATCCTCAGTAAATTTGATGAATGGATGGAGTCCCTGTATCTGACTGCCAGTGATTTTGACTAGGGCAGGTTATCCAAATTATCTAAGATAATGATCCAAGCGCATGACAGCATAAAGATGGTGGATGAATTCTGAAACAGGGCTGAAGATGTTGAGGAAAAATTGGAGGTTGCTCACAGTTGATGGGACAGTATTAAAGACATAGATGAAGAAGGCATAAGCCAAGTGTTGGAGACATTGAAAAATAGTAAGGAATAATAAAGTTCTCTGGAGTCTAAAGAATTTCATCAACCATGTATCAGTTGTATTCTTTATTCTTTGGGGTGCAAGCTTTCGGATCCCGAAGTCCCTGATCCATTTTTTTTTAATTCTTTAAGGTGACCCGTGTCCCGGTTCCCAAAGCCGACTGATCACTTTCAAATCAGTTAATAAGGGTGTCAGAAAGAAAGTAACCACAACAAGGCACATCAGCTCAGAGGATGATTCTGACAGGTGGTCTTCCCAAGGTGCCACTGCAAAGTAACACCTGGCGCATTGGGGACAGTGAGTCACTTTTCCATTAATGAGGAATTTAGCCTCGATCCCCGGGGGATCAGATTTCTTTTTTTCTCCTCCTGACTCTCTTCTCAAGGTCGATTCTTCCACTCCACCTTTCTTGTCTCTTTCCTCTGACATGCCAGACCTTTTCTGTCTTGAGGTCTTTTGTAACGTGGCGCAGGTAGTACCGGCCACCGAAAATAGTAATATATTGTTAGGTGTAAAATAAGTTAGGTTAGTTTTAGGTCAAAACTTGTATATACATAATAATTTTGACCTCATTCCAAGGGTCAAAAAAATTGATGATTTTGCAGTCCATAGCTAATAGCATTTTGGTTTTCTCAATTCTTAGTGGCAGAGCTCAATGCTCCTTAGTTGTTAGAGATTCTCAGTAGTTAGATGCTCCTTTGGAGCCACCATTGTTGTACGCACCAGTGCTTGCTGGAAACATGTTAATGAAGAAGGAAGGGTTATATCAATGATGTTGTTAGCATTCTGATATCTAGATTAATGGTATTTTGTGTTATATGTTCTTTATGTCCCTTTCTCTAATATTTTAAGTAGAATAATGACCTTCTTTTCCCTCGCTATTGATTAAATATTAACTAATGGTTCATGTATTTCTTCACTATTTAGTGTAGTATGTTAGAGCATGGTTGATGTTTTGAATGTTTAGTATAACTATAGGTAGATGGAATATTTCTAACCCTGCAATGTCTTTTAATGTTTATTTGGTAAAGTTAATGAATGCTTGCAGGAAACCCCACTTACTTAAATCCCTGGAGAAGACAAGCAAATATAACCAGCTATCCCCCCGAACAAAACAGTCACATTCCCAACTAAGCTCCCACACTGTTGAGACTCGACCCTCACGTGCTTGAAGGCCTGGGGAATCATATTTCCCCGGACAACCTTTACAACCAAAGTTGGCCGGTACCCCAGTACCCGGTGACAACTTACATCTGTTGGTGGACCCAATCACAAAGTCCTATCAATAGTACCCCAAATTTTCACTCTTCTGAAGTGAGCTCTGTTACGAGCCAACCCTGTTAAAGGTTACAAACACACTGTTAGGTGTGACCTTGTTAGAGGATTTAGAAATAGTTTGTCAACTAGTATATGGCATCTAATGCTACCATCCTTGATCAAACACTCACTTGGCCTGTTAATAGGTATCGGGCATATCCAATGCTACTTTTGTGATCAAACTTTTTGATACTCCTTGGGATGTATCTCAATTGAAAAAAACTTTTACGTCTTGCTCAGTTAAGAGGCCTATATGCTTCAATGGTTAAACTGAAACAATATGTTCATACATACAACTCAATTGCATATTTTCAGATCTATTGTAGGTCCATTACTTCACTGATCAATATAATCAAATATATACCTTTTCTCCACACTTGTTTTGCTCTGTGATGGTGTCTCACTGTTCATTGGTGTCTGCAGAATCTAGCTCTTCATTTAGCTTGTTGATCAGGACAAAATGAAGACTTTCTTCTCCATATTTTCTTTAGCATCTTTCATCTTATCTTGTTCACCCCACAATTCATAATGAATTGAGTTTGTCTCTATATAGACATGATTTCCCATTTTCTTAGCTTTCTTGACTCTTGGCATGTTTCACAATTCTTTCCAATAGATTTAAAGAAAACTCCTAATTTATCTCAAGGAGATCTTCTTTCCATCTAGACAAAATAGCTTTAAATTAATTACTTATCTCCGGCTTTATCTGGATGATTAAGACAATGATAAGTATCTATTAACTCTATCTTTAGCTTCTTGACAGCTAAGCATTTTTTCATTTTCTAAACTATGTTCTGTCAGTCAACACTTCAGTTAGTCATCAGTGATAACTGATTGTTCTGTTGGTGTGACTTTAGTTGTCATCAGGATCTCCGTCCTTGTCTTCTCCGTCGGGCAATACTGAAATTCTTTCTGTCAGGTTACTCTGTGTTTTTCTCGTCGGGTAACACTGTAACTCTGCTCGTTGGTAATGCTATGCATTAGCTCGTCAGGTAACACTGTGACTCTACTCTTTTTCTCTGACCATCTGTATGCACTCCGTTGGTGTATTCAGTCACTTAGTGAATACTTGACTTGTATACATTACTGATAGCATAGTCTTGATTCATTGGCTCTTTGAAGTCTTTTGGTAGTATTACAATGACCATATAGATTATATCAAGTTGACATCAATGACAATACAATACATTAAATTATTTAATGCCTTGCATGATCATCAACTTAACATCTTCAAACATTCAATCAGTTACATGTCATCAATCTCTCCCTTTGGAATTGATGGAAACATACTACATTATCATACTATACTATTGATAATACAATATGAAATATATAGTTTCATCAAGCTTTCCTAATGTAACTATTACAAATGTCTGGCTATCGGTAAGCTCAAATATCTTTGATTTGATTCTTGCATCTTTCTTTCTATCTTCAATCCCTTCACTGGATAGATGTAGAATTTTTCTTTTTCTGATGTGATGTGTTCTCCTTCCGTGTCAAACTCTCTCCATTTGACTGTTCTTTTCTTTTCATGTTTTCTCTCCCTTTCTATTTGCTCTCCCTTTCTGGTTACTTCTTATTTTTTATACTTTGATGGATATGATATCTTCCTAAGATGATAATGGATAAACTCTCTCTCTCTTTATCAGTATGATAATGAGGTATTTCTCTCCCTTTGACATTAATGCCAAACATCTTATCTTTTCAAACAAGCTTTTGACAGTTATGTCAAGTGGATCCTTTCTCTCCATAATATATTCCTTGAATTTCCAAATCCATCGGTAATAACTATGTTTCTCAGAGTAGATACATACCTTGTTGTGTATAGATTTATCTTTGAATTCCATCTCTTTTCTTGCATCAACATGAATGATATTCTGATAATATATAGTCTAATGCAGCCTTCTAGTCATCTTACTGACCAATAGACAAGGGTCTAACCCCTAGTCTCTTTCTCAAGTACTTAAATGCATCCTTGGGCAGTGGCTTGGTGAAGATATCGGCCAATTGTTCCTTTGATTGCATATACTCAAGTATCACCTCCTTTGCCTGAAATTGTTCTCTCAAATAATGATACTTAATGGCAATATGCTTTGTTTTAGCATGCATGACTAGACTCTTGGAAATGTTTATTGCACTTGTATTATCATAATAGATAATTACTGGTTCTAAAATTTTCATATGCATATCTTCCAGTAACTGTTTGATCCATGCAAGATTTGAGCAGTTTGCAGCAATAGCAACATACTCTTCCTCTATAGTAGATTGTGAGATGCATCCTTATTTCTTCCTGATCCAAGTGACAAGTCTGTCACCCATGAAGAATGCTCCTCTAGTTGTGCTCTTTCGGTCATCAAGATTTCCATCCCAATCAGCATCGGTAAAGACCTTAAGTTCAAATTTGCCTTCTCTTCTATACCATAAGCCATATTCCTTGGTATTCTTCAGATATCTTAGAATTCTTTTCACAACAGTCATATGCGATTCTCTGGGATTAGCAGAAAATCTAGCAACTATTCCTACTGCATGTGCAATATTTGGTCTAGTATGTACAACATACATGAGTTTTTCAATCATTGATCTGTACAAAGTCAAATTTACCTCTGATGACTTGTCCTCCTTTTTCAGCTTACATCTAGTTGTCATCGGTGTTCCAACTGGTTTGGACTCTTCCATCTTGAATATTTTTAGTACTTCTTTGATGTACTTGGATTGTGTAATGAAAATACCTTCATCTTGTTGCATGATATGTAGACTAAGAAAGAACTTGATCTCTCCAAACATAGACATCTCAAACTCTATGCTCATCTCATTTGCAAATGATTTGCATAGCATATCATTTCCTCCAAATATGATGTCATCAACAAATATCATAGCAATCAAAATGTTAGCATCAGTATCTTCCTTCAAATAAAGATTATTTTTTTCACTAGTCCTTACAAATCCAATACTTATGAGATAGGAATGAATTCTTTCATACCAGGCTCGGGGTGCTTGTTTCAATCCATATAGGGTTTTGTGAAGTCTACATACCATGTCCCTCTTGTCTGGATTAACAAACCCTTCTGGTTGTTCAATGTATACCTCTTCTTCAAGTATTCTATTCAGGAATGCAGACTTGACATCCATTTGATATACCTTGAATCCTTTACATGCAGCATAAGCAAGTAATATTCTTACTCCTTCTAGCCTAGCAATGGGTGAAAAGGTTTCTCCATAGTCAATTTCTTCTTCTTGTGCATATCCCTTGCATACTAGTCTTGTCTTATTTCTTGTAACTTCTCCATTCTTATTCAGCTTATTCTTTAATATCCATTTTGTACCGATGACATTCTTATCTCGGTATAAGTGTCCATGTCTTCTTTTTTTCTATCTTCTCAATCTCTTCATTCATAGCACTTATCCATTCATCATTATCTAGTGCAACATTGACAGATTTGGGCTCATAATCACAAATAAGACATCTTGTGTTTTGAGACTTACTTCTGGTTCTCATACTAGCCTTTTTATCTCCTATGATCTGGTTTTGTTGATGGTTCCTTCTGACATATCTTGCAAGTATAGGTTCAACTCTTTGTCTATCAGTTTGATCATTATTTTGTTCTTCATTTTGCACAGCATTACCAACGAGCAGAGTTACATTGTTGCTCGACGAGAACACAGAGTAACTCGACGGAAAGAATTTCAGTGTTTCCCGACAGAGAAGACAAGGACGGAGATCCTGATGACAACTGAAGTCACACCGAAAGAACAGTCAGTTATCACCGATGACTAACTGAATTGTTGACTGACAGAATAGAGAGTTCAGAAAATGACAAAATGCTTAGCTGTCAAGAAGCTAAAGATAGAGTTAACGGATACTTATCATTGTTTTAATCATCCAGATAAAGCTGGAGATAAGTAATTGATTTAAATTTGATTTGTCCAAATGGAAAGAAGATCTCCTTGAGATAAATCAGGAGTTTTCTATAAATCTATCGGTAAATAGATGACTACTTATCGGTAAATATACAGAAGAGAGATTAACAAAGCAATCCGACAGGTAAAAAATTGATATAAGTATTTTAAGGCATACATCTTGTAGGACAGAAGATAAATTAAGACATAATTTGTGGTTATAAGTTTAAAGGGTTGATTTAAGGATCAATTATTTGAGGCCACTGATTCACCCCNCCCCCCCCCCCCCCCCCCCCTCTCAGTTATTACTAACAATTGGTATCAGAGCTTGTGTGCTTAGAAAGGAAGGTTTCAAGATCACAAGATGAATAGACAAGATGTGCCCAAGTTGAACAAAGATAATTTTGGTTCATGGAAAAGTAGAATAAGACTCCACTTATCAGGTATTGGTAATGATGTTACTCAATACTTAGATACTAAATATGTTTTGCCCACAGGAGCACCAACAGTTGAACAAATGAGACAAAAGCATGAGCACAATAGCATGATGATAGAACTTGCTTCCTCACTCTCCGATGCTAAATTTGAAGATGTCAAAACCTGCAAGACTACAAAGAAGATGTGGGACAAATTGATGCTTTTACATGGTGGTGACAAGAATGTTTTGAGAGCCAAGGAAGAAAGCCTTAGAGGAAAGTTTGATGATCTCAAAATGAAAGAAGGTGAAAATATCACTCAGTACAACACAAGAATCAAAGAGGTAGTCAATGCTATCTAAGGAGTTGGAGGTGTACTAGAAGAAGATACAGTGGTAAGTAAAATTCTAAGAACCTTACTGCCTACTTATGTTATTAGAGTATCTTCCATTCAAGAAATGAGAGCAGTAGCAAATAGAAATGTTACTCTAGACAGTTTGATTGGAAGACTGATTTCATTTGAGATGAATAACTTTGATAATAGTGGCTTACCAAATATAGAGTCTGCATTCAAAACTTCTATGAGAATAAGTAAAACAAGTCATAAAAACACTATGATAAAAGATAGTGATAGTGAAAGTAAAGAAGATGATCTTGATGAAATTGAAGCACTTATGGCTAGAAGAATGCAGAGAGGCAAAGGTAAATTACCACTTGTTTGTTTTAATTGCAAAGAGATTGGAAACTTTGCTGCAAGATGTAAGTTAACAAAAGAAAAGATGACAAAAGTAATGACAGATCATTTGAAAAGAAGTCTGACAGAGGTGATTACAGAAGCTACCGACAATCAGAAAGAAGAGATACCCGAGACTATAAGGACAAAGGAAAGAAGGCTAGTTACCTAGCAAAATGTAAAGATGATGATACTGACACCGAATCTGATGAAGACATCGAGATGGTGTTTGTGGCTATAAACGATGATTCAGATGATGATGAAGAAAGGTATGTAGAAATAGCTCTCATATCTAAAGTTAGCAAAAATGATGTTTGGATCATAGATAGTGGCTGCACTCACCATATGACCGGTGATAAGAAAAATTTTGAGACTTTTGAATACTATAAAGGTGGTTCAGTAAGAATGGGTAATGACACACCTTGTCCAATTGAAGGTAGAGGAACCATAATGTTGAATAACCAGATAAAATGTGAAAATGCTTATTGGGTAAATGGATTGAATTATAATCTATTGAGTGTTTCTCAGTTGAATAATTCAGGTCACAAAGTAGCATTTGAAAATAATAAGGAAAAGATCTTCAATAAATCGGGAAATCTGATTGGTACCGGTGAGCAGACAAAAGGTAATTTATTCTATCTGAATGATACTGACACAACTTGTTTGATTTCTACAAACAAAGACATATGGTTGTGGCACAAAAGATTGTGTCATGTGAACTTTGACAACATGATAAAGACTAGCAAAAAGAGAAATGTCAGAGGCTTACCGATGATGACCAAGACCAAAAACATCATGTGTAAGAATTGTCAAAAAGGTAAAATGACAAAGTCTAGTTTTAAAAGAAAATTCCATACATCTGATGCAATTCTAGAATTAGTCCATACTGATTTATGTGGACCGATGAGAACAAAGATTTATTATGGAGATAGATATTTTATTCTCTTTGTTGATGATTACTCTAGAATGATGACAGTCATGTTTCTAAAAGATAAATTAGAAGCATTTAAGATGTTTAAATAGTATAAGGCAATGGTTGAGAAGCAAAGTGGTAAGGAGTTAAAATGCTTAAGGTCAGATAGAGGAGGGGAATTTATTTCAGATGAATTCACTAACTTTTGTAATGGGCATGGAATCAAAAGACAGGTCTCTACACCAAGAATACCACAACAAAATGGAATTGCTAAAAGAAGGAATGGATCTATAGTTGATTGTGCAAGGACACTGATGATAGAGAAAGGCATCACCCAAATATTCTGGAGAGAAGTTGTCAGTACTACTGTTTATACATTGAACAAAGTACAATTGAAGAAAGACACCAAAAAGACACCTTATGAGCTATGGTATGGATACACACCCAATGTAAGTTATTTCAAAAATTTTGGTAGTTAATGTTATATCTTAAAAGATGATAGAAATGGAAAAATTGACTCCAAGAGTGATGAAGGAATCTTTCTAGGGTATTCTACCAAGAGCAAGGCTTATAAATGTCTAAACAAAGCCTCTAACAAAATTTTTCAAAGTGCAAATGTAAAGATAGATGAATTTGCAGAGAAGAATGAAAAGGAAAGCACTAAAGAGCCAGAAGACTACAATAGGTTCACTTACAATGTGGAACCTGACACTCTACCTGATCAACAATGTAGAGATCCCGAGCAACAGATCATTGCACCCGAGCATCAAGCTGTAAATATCGACGATTAGAATATTGCTCAAAATGATGCACAAAGTGATGGAGAATAGAATGAAGAACAAGGCCACTGATTCACCCCCCCTCAATTATTACTAACAGTTTCATCCATAAATTTGACATGCACAAATTTCTTATCCTGTCACAAAAATCATTGATGTGTCGACAATGACTTGCAAGAGTGTAGGTGACACATGGTTCAACTCCAATTCATACAATTGGGAGTACCCAGGAAAGTGGGTAGACAATAAATATCAATATTTCAGCCACTACTATAACAAGGACAAAGCATGATGAGGAATTGAGATAGAAAAGAAGAAATTAGTCATGCATGTAGTGAACATGGAGAACGGTATAGTAGAGCCTACTTGTCTTTCCTGGGTAGTCCCATTTGTTTCAAGCGGAGAAGAAGTAATGAGAGGAATTGTCGAAATATCAACAATTTCATGAGATTAGTTTGTTAACTGCAATTGACACAAGGCAATTTGTGAATGTCAAACTATACAGTTGAATCTTAATAGCAATATCACAATTTGACATGCCGCCAACTGTAGATGCCTTTACATGCATTTCAATGTGTTGTAAGGACTAAAAGTCCCAATCACAACTATGCATATGGTTTCCATCAAGTGCATTTAGGACGTTGCATTTACATGTACTGTGATTGACAATAGTCATTTTGCAATTTGATTTGAGATGTTGTCTACATGATTAGTATGTTGCTTTTTATTGCAATTATAGTTAGTATGAATGAACAAAATAACTAACTAAACAAAATGATATGTTGGAATGACAGTGCAATATTTATCGATATAGCGTCGATGGCTTTGGTCAATGTGCCTATGTGTCAATGTGGTGTTGGCCCTTGTGTGTTGAAGACGTCACGCACAAAAAGTAATCTTGGGCGTCCATTTTGGGGTTGCCCAAATAGGAAAAAGGTCTAGATATGGAATTATATTTTAATGTTTAAAAGTAATGTGACAAGTTATAATCATTTTAGGAAGAACCGATGTAGATTTGGTATTGCAGGAAAATAGTGGATGTCAATACTTTCGGTGGGTCGATGAAACCACATTTACATCTACCCCATCTACGTCTATACCTGATGTAGGAAATGAGTGCAACTTGTGCAAGGCTCGAGAGGCAGCTAATGCCGCTGAGATTGCTTCAATGGCGAAAGAAGAAATCATGTTTTTGTGATGCCTTCTTTGTGTAGCTTGTGAACTAATTTTTTGGGACCATATGCATAAATGTGATTAACAGAGGGCTATTGTAGATACTGAAACTTTTTTAGAATTTCATGTAGATACGTTGGACATATTTTGATAAACTCATGAACTTATTGTTGTTTATGACTTTGTTATTATTTTCTATATCTTGGATGGGTTTTTGTAAATTTTATCCTTGTTCCTTTTAGAAGTGTATGGCTTGACTATGTACATGCATAATTGTAGATGAGGATCAGTAATAGGGTGCCAGGAATTGCTTAGGTCCTTTGGATCTAACCCCATCTTTTCCTTCCTTGCAGGTTTTGGATCATATAGGAGCATACTAGATTCAACCCCGGAGACATTGGAAAGGATCACCCAACTTCATAAAAAAAGAACAAAAATAGCCCAACTTAAAAGTAGAAGGCATACAAACCTGTCTAGTGATCATATTGTGCTGAAGATGGAGTCTGATGCCGCTTCAATGACATCATGCAGTGATGCAAAATTTAATATCTATAATCATTGCAGTAGCATCAGGCACCACCTTCAACACATATGATCACTAAATAGGTCTGTATGATGTCTTCTATAAAAATATCACATTCCATATGGTGTTAGAAGGCCCAGATGGGCAGAAATTCAAGCAAAAGGCTCAAGAGGCTGCTAAGTCTTTTGTACACCTTTTGCTTGGTAATTTGAAGCCATCAATGGAAAATTACAATCGTAAACAATTAGTATATCATTGATGGCTTCATAATTATTAAGTGAAAGAGAGTTCTCTGATGTGGAACCCCCTTTGGTGACGATCTTATGCAGTTCCACATAGACACGACACGTTCCTTAGAAGACTTTTAATCTCACAACAACTGAGAAACACAAATATAGGCATCACGGTCACAATTCTTTGGAGATACAACATAAACAACTAGGAGAACATATGGTGTTAGAAGGCCCAGATGGGCATAAATTCAATGGTACAATTATGGTCTTGTAAAGATAAACTGAAACTGGAATTTTGGAAAAAGTTCATAATTATGCACAAACTTTTGCCAACCTTGCTGAAATTCTAGTTCCACTTTATCTATTCAAGACCATAATTGTACATTGAATTTATGCCCATCTGGGGCCTTCTAACACTATATATTCTACGCAGTTGCATGTGCATTCTCGATTTAGAGTGGGAAAATCTTATTTTGGATGCGAGGGAGAGAATCCAAACACATAAAGAACATGCACATAAACACGGTAGCTGGGAAACATAAATGTAGATATCACAATTGTTTAGAGACACAACATAATTGAGTGGTATACCCAGATGATGCAATGCAACCACTACTCCTCCAGTTCTAATTTGGCACTGTAGGATCCAAAACCCATAGATAAGGAATAAATTTAGAGAGCGGAGGAGGAGGGTCATAACGAATGAAATAATATAGGATCCCTATATTATTTTGGTCATTATGGCCCTCCTCCTCCACTCTCTAAATTTATTCCTTATCTATAGTTTCTTGATCCTGCAGTGCCAACTTAGAACTGGAGGAGTAGTGGTTGCGTTGCATTGTCTGGGTATACCACTCAATTATGTTGTGTCTCCAAACAATTGTGACCATGATGCCTACATTTATGTTTCTCAGTTGTTGTGTCCCAGGATCCCTTATGACCCTTTACGATCCCTGAGATTACATCTTAGAGATCTTAAAGTGTTGTAAAGGGTCATAAGAGACTCCTAGGAGGGGCCAGATGAGCTTCCACCTTCACGTGGTTGGCCCTATAAGTAGAGAATGTTAAGTTGTTCTCGAAACAAAGAGAAGCTCAATATTTTAAGGTCCCACTCTATGAACACAACAAATATTTTTTTTTTAAAACATAGCATAGCATCACAATTGCGACAGTATTCAGTGGACGACCGACGCCAGGACACTACACGCGATGTCCAGATGTTAGAATAGTCCGACAGGTGGACGTCGCATGTACAACATCTCCGTTGCGTACCATTCGTAATAACGACACTCATAATGTGTAACGACGGCATACTAACCCTCATAGCCGGTGCATATTGAGATGGTCATTACCATCGCAATAATGACAGACATAGCTACCGTCAGTGATTTCGACACCAAAACTGCAACACTAGTCTGTGTCGCTTTCCTGGTAGAGTAGTGTCATAATTGCGATGCATAGCCATCGAAAAGAGGTCTCAAATGTACTAGTGAAGTGAAAGAAAAGGAGGTGATGCTGGAATATGTTCAATCAAAAGAACAATAGCTGATATATTCACCAAGCTATTACCGAAGGATACATTTGAGTACTTGAGACAGAGACTAGGGGTACAACCCTTGTCTATCGGTCAGTAAGCTGACTAGGAGGCTGCATCATCCTACACACAATCAGAAGATCAATCATATTGATGCACGCACTGAGATGAACAGCAACAGATACATCTGTACACACCAAGGTACAAGTCTGCACTGAACACAAGAGACATTGTATTGTTGAT
This sequence comes from Thuja plicata, assembly GCA_018584345.1. NCBI lineage: Eukaryota > Viridiplantae > Streptophyta > Pinopsida > Cupressales > Cupressaceae > Thuja > Thuja plicata. The sequence goes on from MU227137.1 coordinate 4,079,007, forward strand.
GGATAGGGAAATTCAAGGAATATATTATATAAAGGGATGAAAGATGATATAGAAGAGAATTGTTTGACATTATTGTCAAGGGAGAGATTATCTCATTATCATAAGGAAGAGAGATTCATTATCATAAAGGAGAGATTGTCTCATTGATCAGAAAATATTATATCATTATCCATGAAGAGAAGTTCCTAAGAATCAAAAGGAAGAGTTAATCAATATTCAAAGGGAGAGATTGATTACATATGAAATATCCATTTAAGGGAGAGATTTCATACAAAGGCAGAGATTGTTGTCAAAAGAAAAATAAATTATCAAGAAGAGGAATAGTCAAGGCAGAGCACATATCAGAACAGAGACAGAAGATGCTACATCTATCTAATGAAGAGATTGAATATTGAAGAAATCCACTTTGCAAGAAACAAATCTAAGTTATTTGAGCTTACCGAGAGCTAGACATTTGTAATAGTTACAATAGGAAAGATTGATGAAACTGTTATATTTTCATATTGTATTAGTAATAGTATAGTATGATAATGTAGTGTGTTTCCATCAATGCCAAAGGGAGAGATTGATGACATGTAACTGATTGAATGTTTGAAGATGTTAAGTTGATCACCGAAATGTAGAAAGATAATGCAAGACATTAAATCAGTTAATGGGTTGTATTTTCATTGATGTCAACTTGATATAATCTAATCGATTATAATTAAAGTGTCAAAAGACTTCAGAGAATCATAGAGAAAAAAATTATGCTTTCAGTAATGCATAAAAGACAAGCATTCACTAAGTGACTACAATCGCCGACGGCTAGTGGAACCCAACAGACATAGATAACTGAAAGTTAAGTCACTGTGATGCCCAAGAAAAGAAACCGACGAGCATTATCGAAGAGCAGAATCACAAGCATTACCGATGGACAAAAATACAGTGTTAATCGACGAGCAGAAATTTGTAGTGAAGCCCGAAGGAAAGACAACCCTGACGGACAGACAACCCCGACGGAGAAGCCTGAGGAGAATTGGAGTGTTGACTAAAGCTATCAAAGAGTTAAAACACCGAAGTTAATTGGAGTTTAGAAACAAAACAATATCTAGCTGGCAGAGCTAAATATAGACTTAACTGGTTGTTATCATTATTTTTCATCGACAAGATAAAGCCAGAGATAAGTAAAGGATTTAAAGTTGTTTTGTCCAGTTGGCAAGAAGATTTCTACGAGATAAAATAGGAGTTATGCTTTAAATCAAATTGGCTAAGATTGCGGATCACGCCAAGATCAAGAAAATCAAGAACCTAGAAACGGTGATATCATGTCTATAAAGAGACAACTTAATTCATTACGAATTAAGGGGAGTGAATGAAAAAGAGGATGTTGAAGAGAAACTGATGAAGAACAACTTCATACAGTCTTGATCAATCAAACTGAGGAAAGAACTAAATATTTCTGTGGACACCGAGTAACAGAGCATAGCATCACCGAGCAGAAACAAAAGTGGAGCAAAGGTATTGAAAAGATATATTGATTAGAATGACTTAAGGAGCTTACAATATATCTAAAAATCTGCAAGTATAAGTTGTATATGTGAACAGATCATACTGTTTCATTTTAACCATTGATTCATAAATTCTCTTAACCGAGTGGGATATAAAACATTCCAAGGAGTATCAAAAAGTTTGATCATGAAGATAGCATGAGATGCCAGATACCATTTGACAAACTAGAAGAGTTTGGACAAGGAAGGTAGCATAGAGATGCCCGATATCAAGTGACAAACTAATCTTTTAAATCCTCTAACAAGGTCACACCTAAAAGTGTGTTTGTAACCTTTAACAGGGTTGTCTCTTCACCAAGCTCACTTCAGAAGAGTGAAAATTTTGGGTTACCAGTCCCAAGTGGTTTTTCCCTTAACAAGGTTTCCACATTAAAAATCCATGTGTCAACGTGTCTACGAGTCATTACTTTAGTGTTTTTCATTTCACATAACTAATCTAGATTGATCGGTATACTCTAAGTAATTTACTATTTTTGGTAAATTGAAAGACTACTATTCGGTAAACATAAAGAATAAGGTTTAACAAAGCACTTCGAGCAGTAGTTATTTAATAAGTATATTTGAAGGCATTCAGCTTATGGGACTGAAGATAACTAGAGGCTTAATATTGTGGTACTAAGTTTTTGGGTTTATTAATTGGAATATTTGGGTGAACCCACAATAGTGGGTTACACTTTTTTGCCTTTAAACATTTTGAAAACAAATTTCAGATTTAGATGCATATTGTCGTTAAATTGTTTGAAATTGGAAGATGAAGTAAACAAGAGTCTTTTAGGATTTTCTGTCTAGATTCTAAATATTTTTTTTTCTTTTTTTTTTGAATTGATTTGAATGGTTTTTTTTTCTCCCACGAAAACTGCTATGTTGCTGAAAATGTCATTTTCAAAAAGTTATATTGACTTCATAGAGCATAACTTTTTTTCTAAAATAGATATCAATGCAATTCTTTTGAATTTAGTTTTGTAACATCCATACGGAGGGCACGCAATTGGTTTAATGATTTTATCATCATTATTGCATATTTTATGAACATTTGAAGCAGAGTAAACCATAATTTTGACATACCTTGATTGCATAGCTTATAACTTATTGTGCATTTATCAAAATTTAAATTATTTTTTTGGATACAAAGTAGACTCAAAGCCGGAGGGCACTATTATTTTTCAAATTTTTTTTTCTCTTTTCTACTATTTTTCATTGAACGTCAAACTTGGAGGTTTATATTAGATAAAAAACCTACATTTGATGCACGTCAAAAAACATAGACCTAATTAATTCAAAAATTGTCAAATCTATATTTTTTAGAAAGCTCATTCAGAGTACTTGTGCAATGCAAAAGGACATTTATTTATTCTTCCATTTGAGCCCCGCGCTTGAGCCTTGAAGCCCTGAAAATGAAGATTTTTGTTAGCCTCTACAAATGACCTCTAATCAGAGGGTTTCGATAGAAACTACTTTCGATAGAAAGTAGTTTCGATCGAAACTACTTTCTATCGAAAGTAATTTCTTAGTTTAACATGGGTATGGGTAAAAACCCAAGAAAAATCTTCACTAGTTAGTTTCGATCAAAACTAAGAAAAAAATATAGTTTCGATTGAAACTAAGAATGTTTCAATCGAAACAATCAAGAACTTTCTATCGAAATTACCCAACTAAACCTCCCACCTCGCGGATTTCATGAGGAATTGCTTCCTTCGAAAAAGTGTAACCCACTATTGTGGGTTCACCCATTTTTGAGGTCACTAATTTGCCCCCCCCCCCTCTCAGTTATTACTAACAAATACCTCTGATCAATTTGTTCACTTCAGTTCATCTCATACTTCTTACTTGTTCTACACGGTAATGCTCTTTCCTCTGTTTTCTCGATAATGTTTGCAGAAAAATGCTCGGTTATGTCTTTAACCAGTTTGATCAGTCATGCATAAACTTTGCACGTGTGCTTCAGTTGTGTTCACACTTCAAAATGAATCTCTTGTCTCTTATATAGACATTATGTCTCATTTAATTTTCATCCTTCAGATTTTGCAGCTTAATCTCCATCGTTCATTTTCCCGCTTGATCTATCATCGACAGTTGTGTTAAAAATACGTTTCAATCTTTGTCGTTCGATCTTCATTGAATTTCCATAACCGTTTGATCAAATAATAGAATTTATCTTTTACCTCGGAATCATCAATTGCCAGATCAACATTCTAGTCGGTCTCGGTTTGATTTACTTTTCTTGGTCAATACCTTGTTGTGTCAGCGATCCCTAGCTCGATTATCACTGTGCTCGGTATACATTGTGTTTTACTCGGTGATCACTGTCTCTCGGTGTATACAGAACTCATCATTTTCCTACCACATAAACTTTGTTTGTTCCAAATCTTCAATACATAACAAATATTTTCCACCATAATAATACTCAAATAAGTTGACATCAATGACAATACATTAACTGATAATGTTTATCATCACGTCTGCAACTCGGTTGAGTATCAACAAATGACTTCAAACATTCAATCAGTTGTAGTTCATCACATAAAACTACTAGCTCCTTGTTTAAGATTCACAAAAGGTGAATCGACATCAAAAAAGGATCTTGAAAGTTGTTAGGGTCTTTTCTTACTCTTTATCTCTTAGACTGTTGGTCTAATGAACGTTATTAAAATTCATTCAAGCATTCATTCAATCCTCTTATTTAATTTCCCCAAATGAATATCATTTTCTCACCATTAATCCCAAGCTTAACCTCTCTAACATTATGTCTTTTTAATTTCCCCAAATAAATAGCATTTGCTCACCATTAATCCCAAGCCAAACATCTCTAACATCATGTCTTTTGATAAATCAATGTGTTAGATTCTATTAATTAACAATGATACACATATTCACCAAAAAAACAAGCTGAATAGATACAAGATCACTCCCAATCTCAAATGGGCACAACTCAAAAATCATAAAACAAATATATAAAAAGCCACTTAAATGGTGTAACAAGAGGCAAAAGATCTCGACGTCGTCTATAGTTACATTATAATTTTCAATTCATTATTTAAATTGAGAAAATTATTTTATAAGATAGGTTTTGTCGACTGTATAGCCATTTCGAAAGATCTGGATCATCAAATTTATCCCATATATCAATAAAGTCAAAGATGATTCTATATTATCTCCCCCAACCCTAAATATCTAGATTGATAATTACTCAATGATTTTATAATCTCTATAAAGGTGTGCACATATACAATCCCTATGAATACATAGAAACAACTCGATTCTTCTCCATCCACATCAACTACCGAAAGGCAAAAGGTGATGATGATCTAAATAAACAGTGAAAAGTAGGAGAGATCTGCCAAGTGATTGCGTTTTCATGACATAACCCCCGTCTTTTCTCATTATAACGGTTTGAGACTTTAAATCCTCCCTTACACGTGGCACGCTCGAACTCTACACACACGCGATCAATTTCCACGACAAATAGTTTGCTGTCATCTAAATGCCCACGTGTCAAAATGTCGGCAGCGCGGCATCACACGTGTATGGCCCTGCAACTCTTGGCGTCCCCCGCCAACTCATCTACCGCCACGTGGCGTTTTAGATATTTCGCGAGAAAGCTGAAGAACTCCACTATATCTCTGCCATTTCGATCCACATTCCTTCCATATTTCTTATACGCAGCTTGCTGAATACAAGAGCGAGAAAACACCAATCTTTGATTTTCTGTTTTACTGACACATTTCTTCTTGGTAAAGGATATCTTGTCTTTTTTTGCCTCTCTGTTTATTTGGTTTTTTAAACATGGATCCGGCTCAGCTTCGACGTGGACAAGATGAACAGTCAGCAGATCAGTTCAAGGTCGTTCCTGGTATGTTTTTGTACTTCTTATTCTGTACTTTTTCTCTGTTTGTTTCAGAAGTTTGGGATATTCTCAAATTTGTCCCTTTTATGTATTTGTCACCCATTTTCATCAAAATGTCCTGACTTTAGTTTTGCCAAGTGTTTGAATTGAGTCTTGTTTTGATATTTGTATGTTTAACTTTAGGACGATCTGCTTGCCCATCTGGTTGAATTTGCAGCCTTTGCTTAGTGCAACCCTTCAATTCTGAGCTTTAATATTTACTTGTTAATTTATGATGCTCTTTTTCATTGAAAATCGCCTGTCAATTGTTTGAATGAAAAGCATATTTGAAGACATTTTAGTTTGTGAGATTAGCAGGGGTCATCAAGATGGTTAGTAGTTTGGTGATAGAGATCTTTAGGTTTGACTCTTAGTTAGATCTATGAAAAGTTTAATATGGTATTATGAAAAGTTTAATATGGTAGTTTGGTCACATAGGTATTTAGGTTTGACTCTTAGTTAGATCTATGAGTTTAATAGGGTATTATGAAAAGTTTAATATGGTAGTTTGGTTTTATAGGTCTTTAGGTTTGACTCTCAGTGAGATCTATGAAAAGTTTAATAGGGTATTATGAAAAGTTTAATATGGTAGTTTGGTCATATAGGTCTTTAGGTTTGACTTCTAATTGATCTATGAAAAGTTTATTATGAAAAGTTTATCATTCAACATGATATTATGGATCTTATGAAAAGTTTGGTGATAGAGGTCTTTAGGTTTGACTTCTAATTGATCCATGAAAAGTTAAGTTTAGCATGATATTATGAAAAGTTTAACATGCTAGTTTGGTGATAGGTCTTTAGGTTCTATTGCAAGGTGATCCATGAAAAGTTTAACCTTGTATTAAAGTGAATCTTAGTCAATTTATAAAAACCCTATAGTGGAATTCAAGGGGTAGGTTGGTGGTAGGAGGTCTTTAGGTTCTACTTAATATAGTAATATGAAGAATTTTGGTCTTAAGAGTATATAAGAAGTCATCTTAGTCAATTTATAAAAAAGCTTCGAATGAGCCACTATCATAATTCAAGGGTATTTTTGAAAGGGTGTTTGAATGAGCGACACTTGGAAGTCAAGGGTATACGAATGAGCCACACTCAACTTTAGGTTATTTAGGATCTCTAAGGATCTATAGTGTGACTTAAGGGGTTCATAAAAAGTTATAGTGTGGTTCAAGTGGTTTTTGAATGAGTCACATTCGAATTTATAAGGCAAAATTAGGATCTCCAAATATCTCTAGTGTCACTAAAGGTGGTGTTGGATCTATAGGGTGACTTGAGGGGTTCATAAATAAAAAGTTAGTGTGGTTCAAGGGTTTTTTGAAGTAGTCATATTCGAATCCTTAGGCAAAATTAGGATCTCTAGTGACACTTAAAAATAAAAGGGGGTCTACCTATTATTTTCATGCTAAAAATATAATTTCATATAGAGAACTTAATTCCTATTTTTATTTGAATAGCAATCCCACAAAATTGAGAAATTATGTTAGTGTCTTATGTTGAGTATTATGAGATGATGAAAAGTGGGCGTAGAGAGAAAGGAAGAAGGTATGAGGAGCAATCCCGAAAGGATCAACTCTCTATTAAACAAGAGCTCCACATTTTTCTGTTATAGGTGTAGCTTTTAAAATTGTTGCAATAAATTTCATTTAAGTTATTTTTCTTGGAAGTATTTACATTTTTATGAAGCCTATATTATTAAAATATATTATTAAAATATTTATACAACATTATTTTAGAAACTTATGAGAATGGTCTCTATTTAAGAAAATAATAAATAAATAAATTATATTGTAGGTTCCTTAAACAGCTTATATTTGTTAAACCCTTGCACTTTTCTATTTTTGTTGCTGCTATTTGGTTTTGATGACATGGTTAGTACTTCGTTTGGATTAAAGGTTTAGATTGTGTGTTGATACTAAAAATTATTCGTTTTTGTGATTGGAGAAGATGGGGAGACTGATCAACATGTTGATGAAGGGCATGGACATGGTAAAAAGTCCATGCTCAACAAAATGAAGGACAAGGCTAAAACATTGAAAACCAAGGTCAAGAAGACAATAACGCCCCATCATGAAGAAAACCCTGGAGAAAGTCAAGAAGACAGTCAAGAAGCAACCAGTGAAGAATGGGAAGGAGAAGATGTGGAGGAACATCATCAAACTGGAGATAAAACTGGTAAATATCTTAATGGACTTTTAAGGTTCTGTTTTAGGGAACAGATAGCTTTGGAAAAACTGTGTAAACAATTTTCTTCTATATTGAATTTCATTCATAAGACCAGGATTGAATTTCATTCATAAGACCAGGATTGAAGAGGGTATTAATATCATATTTGTTATTCTAATAAGGAAGCTTCAGAAATGCAATTTTTAGTAAGTATAGGAAAAACCCATTTTTGGATTATTTAGGAAGCTCAGATTTCAATTACCAATTCGAATTCGAATTCAGTGAAGTTGAACAACAGTTCACTGTAGAAATTTTAAGAACACTCTTTGCTGTTGTAGAAAGTTTAAGAAGACTCTTAGTTGTTTTATGTGAGGGATTGTTGTCAACAACGTAGGGTAATGAATACTGCTAGTAATTTAACATTTATGTGCTTGCATTTGTATGCTTCTGAATCTTGCTTGTAAGTTTTAACATATAATGAAGTATGAGATAGCTTCTCAATGTAACTGCAATGGTTAAAAAAATATTTTGGATCATATTTTATGATTTATCATTGGGATGAAATAGGTAGAGAGGAAAACTGTGAAGTATGATCTTTTCTTCATCATGATGATGGATCATGAAATACAATTGGAAATGTTGACGATGAAAACATCTTACAAGATATATATATAAATAAAAATCTAAACTAAACATATATTGATCTACCATCAGAGTGAAATAGATACAGAAGTGTGAATTATGATCTTCTCTATCAATTTTATCATGATGATGGATCTTGAAATACAGTCTGAAATATTGATAATGAAAAAGTCTCAGAGTTAAATACAAAAATATATAAATAAAAAGTTATATGGATATGGTTATGAAGAGCATATTCCCAATTAAATTTAGAGGTGTAATGGCATTTTTGGAATTTTTCTTTCCTGCAGGTGATGTAGAAAAGCCTTTGAAGCCCACAGAGGAAACTCCGAACCTAAAGGTGAACCCAAATGAGGATTTTCCTTTATAAACAAACTGATCGACGTTTTTATAACTATCTTTATTTTGAAGTGATTTGAAATTTTATCATGTAATCCTTCTGCAACAATTGTAGTAAAGATTAATATCTATGTTTACAGACAGGAGGGGTAAACGCTGAAGCTCCTGAACCAAGCCTAGGCCTTGGAAAAATGCACCAAATTCAGAAACAAGGTGAAGAAGAAAAGCCCATGTCAACTAGATCTGGGGAATCTATTCCAGGTACAGGAGAATATAAATCTGAGGACAACTTTCATACCACTCCTGAAAATACAGAAAGTGGAAAAGCATGGAACCAGAGCTCATCTGAAGGAGCTGATCGGGGTAAGGAAAATGCCGACGAATTTGGGGTTTACAAAGGCAAAAGTTCGCCTGAAAAGCCAGGGGAGGAGCAATTTCAAAGCCCTGAGGGAAAGGTTAATGAAAATGTCAAAGAAAGTCCTGAGAAGGCAGGGCTTGGGAAAACATGGAGCGAGAGAGCATCTGAAGGATTCGGCTTTGCTAAGGAAAAACTGCAAGGATATGGGGGTTTTACAGGCATAAAGTCGGCTGCAAAACCAGAGGAAGAATCCCAAAGTTCACTAGCGCATGGTCAAGATAAGGTCAATGAAATTGGGGAGGGGAAGGAAATGGGTTCTGATATGAAATCTCCTACTAATACTGAAGAGATTAAAACCGATCCCTCTGAAACAGGCCCTGGATATGTGAGAGAGGCCTCTATATCGGGGGAGGAGTCGAAAAAGGACTTTTCATTTGATCAAACTAGCAGCAATGATAAAGCCAAGGACACTGTCATAGAAGGTGAACATAAGGAAAATGAGGATGAAGGAACCCAACAGCAGCAGAGTGGTGGAGAAGCAAAAGCAGGCCAAAGTTATGGAAGTCAAATCTATTCTGCCAAGGATGCCATTTCATCAAAGTTAGGTTTTGGTGGACAAACTAATCAGGAGCCTAATGTAATAGGAGAAACAAAGCCTGATGACCAAATACAGGGAAAGGAAATGGACATTGATATGAAGTCTCCTAGTTCTACTGAAGAAACTAAAACCGGTCCCTATGAAACAGACTCTGGGGATGTGAAAGAGACCTCTAAATTGGCTGAGGAGTTCAAAAAAGTCTTATCATTTGATCAAACCAGCAGCAGTGATAAAGCAAAGGACACTCTCATGGAGGGAGAAAATAAGGAAAATGGGGATGAAGGAACCCAACAGCAGCTAAGTGGGGGAGAAGGAAAAGGAGGCCAAAGTTATGTAAGTAAAATATATTCTGCCAAGGATGTCATTTCATCAAAGTTAGGGTATGGGGGACAAACCAATCATCAGGAGCCTAATGTAATAGGTGAATCAAAGCCTGCTGACCAGACACCGAGGACAGCAACAGAGTCTATGGAGGGTAAAGAGACCTTCAAGAGTACAATAGTTTCTAAATTGTCTCCAGGGGAAGATGATAAGGCTTTGTCTGAGGTGATCACCGGAGCAGTTAGCAACAGTGCAAAATCTCTGAAGGATTCCCTTGGAGGGTTATATGGGGGTAATGGAAAAGTATCTACAACTGATACAAACATGGGTGCACCCGGGATCGATAACCAGAATACTGCAAGCAGTCCTTCTGCACCGAAAGGTATTGTGAATCGTGTCACTGGAGTTGTGGGTTCATTTTTTGGGAGCAAACAAGGAGATAACAGTGAACAACATTCAGCTTCAGAAAAAGAAAAATCAGGTATGGCCAAAACTTTCAATCTATTAAAGATGAGAATATAATTTACCTTCTTTCTGGATTTAATTGTGCAGTTCTTTCTTATCATCAATGTTTCGGTACACACTCATAATCTGTCATCAGAATGAAAAGTGCTATAGGAGAAGAAATAAATTTGTAGCATACCAAGATATTGAATAGAAGTGTTTTAATGGATCGTGTGAAGAACTGATATCATTAATAATCTACCTACGTTAATTGATTATTTGTGTTTCTGCTTATGCACTGTTTAATGTTTGTAGTTGAATGTTAATACATTATTAACCAAGAATGGGAAAACAGAGAATATCTTTAGCTATTTTTCTGCGTGTTAATGCTTTGTTAAGTAACAAACAGAGAATAGAGAACATACTTCCTAATTCATGCCAAATATACTTCTGTTACAGTAATCAGATGCATGATCTTGATTCATGAGAAATTACAATCAATGTATTTAGGTTATGGGTTCTAATCTCACAGTTTGGTGATAAATATGCACTTTACATACCTTCTGCTCGTATAGTCATAGGCCCCTGTTTGGTCTTTGGTGTTGAATTCCATAGTTCTGAGTTTTAATAAATAGCAATGAAAAATTGTTGGTATCATTTTTCACAGTCCATAAAATATAGATATGATCTTCTGGATAAAACATAGATGTGATCTTCTGGATTAATATAGATATGATCTTCTGGATAAAACTTAATGAGTAGTTATATTCGATGCATTGAATTATTCTCAGTGGTTTATCATCAGAATTAGGATTATGTGATCTTGCAGAATTAGGATTATGTGATCTTGGTATATCACATAATCTCATTTCTGATAGTGAATCACTGAAATGATTTGAAATGTAGCCCATTTCTGATAATGAATCACTGAAATGATTTGAAATGTAGAATAAAATTACTCATAATCATTTATCCAAAAGTGTATATCTACAGCAATGTAAAAAGTTCTAAAAGTTCTTCAATCCATATCAGCAATGTAAAAATTCTAGAAGTTCTTCAATCCATGTCTTGTGGCATATTTTAATGGTGTATGTATGTTGAGTGCAGAGCCAAAATCTCAAGTGCAGGTAGAGGAACAAGTGCCATCAGTACCGAAGTACTGAACTGCAGCTACAGATATATACTAGCTGCAGACTGCAGACTGCAGAATGCACACAAATGGAGCAGTGAAGAGAATATTTTTGGCAGCCAGTTTGGACTGGTTAGGCTCTTCTGGTTAAGCAAGAGCATAGTTAAATGGGCTGTCTGCACATTCTACGAATTCTTTTATTTGAGTGTTGTTTTTTTCTCCTGTGAAGGGCATTAGTTATTATTATATGTAAGTAAATAAGGATGAGATACTTGGCTTCTGTTATTTTTCTCCATTGGTTCAATTATTTTGTGATGTAAATGGCATAGCCAAAACGGATATTTGAAGTATATTATGTTCTATATGTTTTTTTATCAATGAGTTCTTCGTAGTATATAATTTTTAATAGACTTTCTTAAAAACTTGTTTGCTGAATTTTTATTTTTTTTAATTTCAACATTCTATACATGATTGGATCTAATGAGAATTATCCCCCATGAAGATTTTGATTTTGTGATGATGAATCCAGTCAATGACAGATTAACATCTTGATTTCTAGGAGAAAGATTTAATTATCTATTATAAAAGTTTGGACTTTAAATTTACCTTATTTGTAGCTGTGAATGAAAAATTTAACACTTAGAACGATGGTTCATATATTCATTTTTCATTTTTTTTCCTGCGATTTATTATTTGTAAATGAATATTTCAACATTGTGAATGAAAAATTTAACACTTAGAACGATGGTTCATATATTCATTTTTCATTTTTTTTCCTGCGATTTATTATTTGTAAATGAATATTTCAACATTTTGAACTACGCTGATCAACATGGATTTTGTTAAACTATTTATTATTCATATATTCATTTTTCATTTTTTTTTCCTGCGATTTATTATTTGTAAATAAATATTTCAACATTTTGAACTACGGTGATCAACATGGATTTTTGTTAAACTATTTATTATTCATATATTCTGTTTTTTTATTCGTTTTTTTATTCCCTACTCTCTTGGCTGTTTTGTTTACTTGTGTTCAACATTTCATTGTCAACATTTGGTTAACATCATATTTTCTTATTAACTTTTTATTAAGTTGCTCATTTTGTTGGCAATATAAATCTTTTTAATTATTATGACTATTGCGTAGACTGTGCTATTAAATCAAATACTACTGTGTAGACTTTTGTCATTAAAGAGTTGTGTTAGAAATACAAGACAAGAAACACAAAATGCTTGAGAGAACTAATGTGTGATGAAATATCTATTGACACTACTAAGTTTGTTGGCAATACAAAGTTGTGTTAGAAATACAATAAAAGAAACACAAGATGTTTGAGAGAACTATTGTGTGATCAAATATCTTGATACCACTAAGTTTGTTGGCAATATAGAAATGTGTTCGAAATACAATACAAGAAACACCAGTTGCTTGAGAGAACTATTGTGTGAGATATAAAAAAGTTGATGGATATATGCACCACAAGATGTTATATTCAATGTGTTGTCATTCACAATTTATGAAGAGGATGATTAAGTATTTTTTGATTTATTTTATGTACATTTTATCGAATTTATTATTTATTGTAAAAGTTTTATTTTTATTTTTCTTCTTTATAATTTATAAATAGGTATGTTGTATGTTCATTCTCTACCACTAACATTTTGGTTATATTGTTAGGACCATGAAAAGAGGCAAAGAAATGAGATAATAGAAAAGTTTTGGGACAAGAAAAAGATATAGTAGTAAAAGTAATTTTACAATAATAATTTAGGAAAAAATTTCTCCCTCTTCTAAAAGAGTTTAAGAAAACTCTATGGTTAAATAATATCTAGAGCAATAATAATTTAGGAAAAAACTTCTTCCTCTGCTAAAAGAAAACTCTAGGGTTAAATAATATCTAGAAAACTCTAGGGTTAAATAATATCTAGAGGGATTAGATACAAAGAGAATATAAATTTAGAAGGTGGATTTTGAAAGAAATTTTTTGTAGATGCTATCGTTAAGGGAGGGTTTAGAATAAGCCATTAAGGATGAATAAAAACATTAATAAAATACCAAATCAAAAGAGTAACTATTAAATATAACAAATCTCTTCCAACTTGTATCTTGATTGATTTGTACCTATTTTTATCATTATTTTATTATTGTAGGTTGATGATGGCAAAAAAAATACCGAATATTACAATAATAATTTAGGAAAAAATTTCTCCCTCTTCTAAAAGAGTTTAAGCAAACTCTATGGTTAAATAATATCTAGAGCAATAATAATTTAGGAAAAAACTTCTTCCTCTTCTAAAAGAAAACTCTAGGGTTAAATAATATCTAGAAAACTCTAGGGTTAAATAATATCTAGAGGGATTAGATACAAAGAGAATATAAATTTAGAAGGTGGATTTTGAAAGAAATTTTTTGTAGATGC
>MU227137.1:4114370-4139615 GCA_018584345.1 Thuja plicata
AAGAGTATTAAGGTGGAGACCTGTTAAGATCTACTATGTTAAGAGCTTTAGCAACATTGATTTAAGTGTGCACTCAGTTATGAGATTTACAATAGGATGGTTAAGCCCACCTTTCTTGAAAGGATTTTATTAGTGTACTACATTTGTTAGAATGAGTACAAATGTTGACCTGATTGTATGCAATCTACTATTGCTAATTGGCAGATCCATTAAAGCTTTTACAATGATAATATCACCTTAAGTGATTGATGAATACCTTTTCTCTGCTTGTCGGTAGCCTCTGTTCTGTTCTTGAAAACTGATTTGATTATGTTTGTGTTCTTCTACATGAATTCTTTGTTTGGTCTTTAGTTTCTCTCCGTGGCTACTATCTTCATTGATCAACTCCTTTTCTCAATGGATTGAGCATCTATTTATACAAGTATTTGACCTATCTTGGAATTAATGTATTACAATGTTAACTCTCAGATCCAAGGTTTACAACTTGACCTTGATCTTTAGTTTGCATGTTTTAAAACAGTAAAACTAATTAAAACAATAACAATTACATTGCTTCCTCCACACATAATGGATTTAAAAGCAAATCAAGAAGTTATAAATACAACTTCAGTGATTTATCTGACGTGGAAAGTCAAATCCACTTTTTGCGGGATGTAACTAACTGTCGATTCTTGGTCATTAGTTTGAACTTGCAGTCTGTCGGCATTCCTTGACTGAACTATTTGTCAAGTTCCCTGTATTTTTCGGGTTCCTTTCTTTTCTATTTCGTCAGGTAGCACTGTTGTTACTCATCAGGTATCTTTTACCTTTTTGTCATCGGACAACACTTAACAGTGTTTATCGGGTAACCTTATCATCGAATAGTGTTGTGCCTTGTCTGTCTGTGTAGAGTAAACTGATGATGTAGATCATGTTTTTCTCTAAGTATACTAATGGAAAAATATAATGCCTTCAATCTCCCCCTTTGACATTACTATAAAAAAATGATATGTGCATAATACTAAACTCTTTTGGTATGTATACACCATGTTTATATCCTTGTCATAATATGACTCCCCCTTACTGTGTGCATCGGTATAGTGTATGCATATGTACATGTATACTATTTATTCTCTGTATGTACATTTTTTCCCCTTTCTTCCACTATACATATGATCTCCTCCTTTTAACTGAGGTGATGTACATATCAAATTCCCCCTTTCTTTGATACTGATGACAAAAATGTACAACTTATAATATGCCAAAATTATGACAAAAATGTGCAACTTACAATGTGTCAAAAATATTAGAATGGGTAATTTTGATATCTTCCAGCAGTTTCTCCCATTGTTCTTTCAAATTATCTAGTGGCATGTGTTGCAGCTCTAGTCTTGCGTGCATATCATAAATGTTGTCTAGGATAGACATTTCAGGGGTGGCAATTATAGTATTTTCCTGTGTCATATTTTGCTGCAGTAGTGTAAGTGTCAATAAGAGCTTAACATGTAGCTCATTGACCTCATCTTTGTATTTCATCCCTACAAACTGAATGTCTTGTCTTTGTTTCCTAGCCTGTATGATTTGTTCATTGTGCAATTTAATTGCTTCTTCCGTGTTGGCTAGATTCTATGCACTGGACTTAATATTAGCATCTATTTTTTCTATCTTGTTGGTATACTCTTGAGTGAGTAGATCTAAAGTACACAATTTCTTTATTAAGGTAACAACTTCTGACATAATTGGATCAATTGTACTTACCAATTCAGATAGCTTGACCTTTTTCAGTGCCACTTCTTGGCTTATTTTCTCTACGAGCTTGAACTCATACTTTTGTTCAATTCTCTCTTCCATAACCTTCTCAGCATCGGTATTCTGAGATGTTATTGCATCTATGAGTATAACCAGTTGATCAAGCATTGAAGCTTTTTTATCAATATCTATGTCTGGTACAATTTGTTGAAGTATATTTCTTGCTACCTCCAGTACCTTGGCCTCTTTTTTCATTCTCTTCAGTTTGTCTTGTATAGCTTTTCTTTCATAGAGATTTGCATATTTTGTCAATGCTATCAGATCCAATGTTCTTGGATCACAGACTAGAATCTCAATAATTTCATCCAAAGTTACTGGATTCTTATTCTTTCCTTTCTTCTTCTTTGAGATTTGAGGGGATGCAGATGTATGAACTACCATAGCTAGTTCATTTGTTCGTTCTCAATTTCTTGGTGAAGGTTTTGTTGATGATGCATCTTGTGTCTTCTTTTATGTGGGCATATGTCGGTTATGTGAAGACATCTCTTCATCAACCTTGGGTGTTTCTGCAGAATGTGCTCCTAATTTCTTTTCTATCTCATCCTTCTTTCCTTCTTCACCTTTCTCTGAAGGCTTGTCCCCTGTTTCCTTTTGAGTTTCTTCCTGATTCTGATTAGTAGATGTATCTTTCTGATCATTGGTTGCATCTTGATCTACAGTTGTATCTGTTGCTCCTTTGGCTTCTTCATCACCCTTGTCTTTGGGTGTGCTTGTTTCCTTTTCATTTGATCCATTATTGCCCTCTAGTATGTTTATTGCCTTCATTAGGAGAGGCATGTTACTTTGAGTTGTGGCTTGGGCTTTGATAGTATTGGTGTCTTGCTTGTCGGTTAGTGCCTTGCCAGTAGTGACATCCTCATATTTTTGTATATCTTGTGCAGGGTCTTGCACTTTTGAGTGCATGATTGAGGTGTCCTGCAGTTGTTCATCAGTAATGTCAACTATCTTACCATCTAATGTTTGTAGTACTTGATGGCTTTGTTGATCCTTAAGTGTGATAAATATTACATCATCTTTCTTCTTTTGGATCATTGTCAGAATCATAGTGAGTGATATCTTGGCTATTATCATCCATGTCTATATCTAAGTTAATAGGCTCATCATCACTTTCTTGATTGTCCAGAGCAATATGTTGAGGACTTGCATTATCTATCTCCTCCTCTCTATGAGGTGTGTTTGTGAGAATTAATTGCTTCTCAACACTTGTTGACTCTACCAGTAGATCTAGGAGATGTCTCCATTTGGTTTCTATCATTGAATACAGTTCTATAAACTTGTTCTCTAGTACTTTGTAAGCCCTTATTTTGGCTACAAATTTACTTGAGTGTTTCTTTAGTACTTATGTTATCTCTTCAACTTTGGATTCAGGAGGCATCAGTCTCACAAGAACTCTTTCTCTTGCTTCTCTCTCTGTTTGCAATCCATATGACCACAGTTGGTATACCCTTTTACCTATCTCTTCAGGTATTTGATTTACAAATTTAGTAGGGGCATACTTGTTCTTGATCATTGAATTTATGACTGCCTCTTGTATTTTATTCTAATCCTCTGGATTCAGTGTATCCCATTGTCTGATCTTTTTATCAGTCATTGTACCATGAGTAGCAATTGATTTGGCAACTTCATCTATCGTTTGATTTTTGAAGTTCTTCTTTATTACATCTGGTTCATCATCTTTGGTTTTGTCCAAGTCAGCCTTTGTCCTAACAAACCTTTTTCTCCTCTTTGGTGGTGTGGTTTTGACAAGTTGTCTTGTTCTTTTTGTTGGCTGCTTCCTCATATAGGTCCTTAATTGACCTTTCTTAAGTGGTGTGGTATTGGTAGCAGCAGTTTGGCTTCGTATTCTTTGCTTCTTTGCAAGAGGTGGAGATGGAGGTGTATCAAATTCAGTAGCCTCTATATCTGATTTATTTTATTCTAGTTCTTCACCGATGGTGCCCTGTTCATCAGTTCCCTCCTGTTGATCCTTCTCTTCTTCTGAGACCGATAGAGTCTTCTTGAGATTCTTAACCATTTTATCCTTCTTGTTTATAGTCTTCTTGACTTCTAGGCCTTGTTTTATCTTTGATTTGGCCTCCTCATATGTTCCAAACCTTGGTTGTTTCTTATCAACGGGCTCATTAATCAGTGCCTTAATAGCACTTGTAGCTTGATCAATATTGTTCTCATAGTCTAATGGTGCTAACCAAGCTATTCTTGGTACAACCGGTTTGATGTGTGTGTAGTCTGTATGTGCCATGAAACATATCTCATCTTTGTGTTTTTCAACTAGTTGTTCAAGAATCCTAGTTCTTTCCATCATCTTTTCCTTGAACTCAAGGAAGTATGCAGACATAATAGACTCAAAGTTGTCTCCTAGTGACTTAATTAGTTCACTAATATGTTCAGTTACCGGTTTGGTAGTGTCCCATACAACTTTTCCTACTGAAGGAAAGTATTCTTGAAAATAGAAAAATGTACACATGATAAGTGATCCAAACTTACATGTGTTACTCTTTGTAGACTTGATTTTGATCATATTCTCATCAAGTTGTTTCAATAGAATCTCACACTGATCCATCTGAATTCCTTTTGTTACAATATTGTAAGTTGTGCTTACTGTTGTTCCAAAAATGTTGTTCATTCTGCTGGCTTGAAAGATTTTGTACCCAATAACACATGCACCAAATTTTAGCTCTTCATCGGTGATTGTGTTCACTTTGAGACCTTTGTTGTCTCCTTCTGCATTGGTGAGTTTTGTAACTTATTTCATGGATGGATGCTTGTGTGCCCTAGGCTTGTCGGTTATTGGATAACCTATGACAGTGTGAAGAACATCCTTGGTTATTTGTTTGGGTTGGTCTAGCCATAGTTTGTTGTCGTGCATCCTGCTCAAGACTAACCTAATCCATTCTATTTTGAATTCCCTCAGGAAATGTAGGGCATCAGTTAACCCTTTGACCTCCAAGTGTTTGTGTTCTTCTTTCATTTTTCCTTCGGCATCACATAGCTTCTTGAAAGCTTCATCCATTTCAATATCACCTATTTCTGTGATCTTGCAGTGAATATAAGACCTAACGTCTTCTATGAGCAAAACCCTAGGCAAAAATTTTCAAAATGCGTCGGCTTCATCAGGTTTCGATGCAATTTCTGGACAGATTTTGTACTTAGGTTCTACACATATGCTATTCTTGATTAGTTTCACCACATTCTTCTATTCATTCTTCAACTTAGCAGTTCTTGATGTGGTTGCCATTGTCTTTCAAGTATTTAGGGTTTTCTCAAAATTAGGGCTTTCTTGACAAAACAATGACAGAGATCTTTCGGTGCCTTTGGTACTTACTTCAATTCGCAATAGTGATGAGGAATCTATTCTTTGTGTGCTAAATTGATCAGGAGATGCTTCTGCTTCCGACTCTTCAATCGCTTGGTTTTCGCTCTGCTTTCTCTTCAAATTGCGAGTGAAAAATGAAGTTGCCTCATTGACTATTTATAGACTTTTTGACCTAAGTCTTTGCAATAAATTCTCAATAACTCGTCGGGATGTGAAGATGTGTTTCTTTGGGAGGATGTTTCAAATCATCATCAGCGAAGACATGATGCTTTAGGCAGTTGTTAACCACATTGATTTTACCGACACATATCGGTATTCTGTTATGACCATTTCTAAACTTTGCTTTCTTACCAACGGTCGTTGGGTTACTAGTTGATCGACAATTTATGGTAAGTGTAAACAACTCATTATTGTGTTCACCAATGATTTTCAGTAAGTTTTTACCGATGGTGTTGCATTCTTAGATTAGTAACAGGTAAAGTAGTATGCATCTTTAGATTATGCAGATTTTGACTATCTATCAATTTGTATAATGGAACTGATGCAAAATATAACTTGGTATAGTGCAGTTCCATACTCACTTATTCAGCTAAAGTGGAGTTGGTGGTGTCACCGGATCCATTGGATGGGGTGTCACCATTTGCATTGCTTTGCCCAGCTTCATCATTGTTTGAAGCTTTTATCCACATTTTGTCTCTTGCCCCTCTGGATATTTTCAATGGTGTTTCCATTGGGATATGTGCTTGTTTCTGTCAATTGGTCTTTCTAGTCTTTCTTGAGATGACCAACTTTATGATAGTGTAAGTGTGCCATTCTGAGATTTGACCAACCTCTATACCTTTTGGTCCATGCTCTCATGCAGTTTGCAGCAATGTGACCATATCTACCACATGATGTATATTTTGTCCAAGTGCTGTAATCCCATACATATTGATTTCCGGTTTTCTTTGGTTAATAAGGAACTTCTTTACCTTTTGGCTTCCATGCTTTCCTTTTCTTTTTCCAACATTCTTCAGATGTGTGCCCATTCATCTTGCATGTAGGACAGTATTTATCCATGTAGGTTTCCTTCTTTGTCTTTTCTATCTTTCTCTTGCATTCATAAGCCTTATGTCCTTTCTTGTTACATTTATAACAGAATCCTATGAATGAAGATGTAGGTGTAGATTACCTTTCATTTTACCTCTGCAGATATTTGATGTGTGCCCTTTCTTTCCACAATGATTGCATGATAGCTTTCTTGGTCTTGGATTTTCATAGACATGCTTTGGATTTGATGATTCTCCATTTTTGGTAAAGCCTATACTGTTGTTGTTGACTCTTCATTGTCCTTCAAGAAAGTCATTCATTCTTTTATTGCTTTCTTCAGCCTTTCTGATAATCTCAATATGCTATTGTTGAATTCTAACTTCATGCTTTAGCTTTTCATTTTCTTCTCTTAGTTCACCGATAATATGTATTCTTTCAATGAGTTTCACATTTATTCTATTTTCTTCTTGACTCAAGGATAATCTGATTTGTGAGATCATAGTGATTCTTAGCATGTCTTTGAATTTCCATTTCATTTTCTTGTAGTTTCTCTGAAATCTTCCTTCTATCATCAATAGCAAGTGTTATCTCTGTTTCATCTTGTCGGGCATAACTCATCACATCAATCATTCTTACCATTTGGGTCTCTTGACTAATTTGCAACATCTTTATTTTCTCTATTAGATTTTGATTGATCTCCTTTAGATTTGTGACGTTCTCTTCTGATGTATCTGATGTATTACTTGCATTTGATCCTGAAGATTCAAAGAAATCTGGAATCTCTTCTTCTTGATAGTCTTTTTCTTTGTTCCGGGTAGCCATACCTTTTCTTTCATCTAGTAGCTCTCTTATCTTGATTCTCGCTTCTTTATACTATTCATAGAACATTTGTATCTCCAGCTTTTTGTTCTCAATATTCTTATCAAGTTTGTACTTCTCCATTGTAAGATCTTTTCTCTTAAGCCTTTAATCTTTCCAAGAAGAGACTCAGCTCTGATACCAATTATTGGAATTAATGGGAAGTAGTACTGAGAGGGGAGGGGTGAATCAGCACCTCTAAAACTTTTAACACCTTACACAATTCATCAAGTAATCTTTCAATTCTGGTTTACCAACCATTGTTGTTATTCTTTCTTATGTATATATTGTTTGTTCATAATATTTAATAGTTTTCAATAATTCATAGAAACATTCATGAAATTGATAAACACATTTCACAAGATATGGTATCGCAAAAAACTCATGTTAGGAAGTAAAAATTGTGGTGGGGATGGCACCCACAAAACTTCACTATCTGCAGAATGGAAGGTAGCCGGTTAAGGCTTACAATTTGATCACTTCTGATGATCTACCCTGTTAAGAGTATTAAGGTGGATAACTATTAAGATCTACTCTATTGAGAGCTTTAGCAACACTGATTTAAGTGTGCACTCAGTTATGAGATTTACAATAGGACGGTTAAGCCCACCTTTCTTGAAAGGATTTCATTAGTGTACTAGACTTGTTAGAATGAGTACAAATGTTGACCTGACTATATGAAATATACTATTTCTGATTTATAGATCAATTAAAGCTTTTACAATGATAATATCACCTTAAGTGATTGATGAATACCTTTTCTCTGCTTGTCGGTAGCCTCTATTCTGTTCTTGATTATGTTTGTGTTCTTCTGCATGAATTCTCTGTCTAGTCTTTATTTTCTCTCCGTGGCTACTATCTTCATTGATCAACTCCTTTTCTCAATGGATTGAGCATCTATTTATAGTATTTAACCTATCTTGGAATTCACGTATTACAATGTTAACTCTCAGATCCAAGGTTTACAACTTGACCTTGATCTTTAGTTTGCATGTTTTAAAATAGTAAAACTAATTTAAAAAATAACAATTACATTGCTTCCTCTACACATAATGGATTTAAAAGCAAATCAAGAAGTTATAAATACAACTTCAGTGATTTATCTGACGTGGAAAGTCAGATCCACTTTTTGCGGGATGTAACTGACTGTCGGTTCTTGGTCGTCAGTTTGAATTTGCAGTCTGTTGGCGTTCCTTGACTGAACTGTTCATCGGGTTTCCTATATCTGTCAGGTTCCTCTCTTTTTTGTTCCGTCCGGTAGCACTGTTGTTACTCATCGGGTATCTTTTACCTTTTTGTCATCGGACAACACTTAACAGTGTTTGTCGGGTAACCTTATCGTCGGATAGTGTTGTTCCATGTCTGTCGTTGTAGAGTAAACCGATGGTGCAGATCATGTTTTTATCTAAGTATACTAATGAAAAAATATAATTCCTTCATTAACCAATTCCATAATATCATCAAAAGTATAGGTTTTGCTTTTAAAACTAGACTTTGTCATTTTGGCCGTCAGACAATGCTTACACATAACATTATCAGGTTTCTTCAATCTTGGTAACCCTCTTACTCTTTTCAACTTACTAATGTATACAAAATTTTCAAATTTCACATGACATAACCTCTTATGCCATAACCATATATCATCACATTGTGCAAACAAACATGTCTCATCAGATAAATCTAGATAGAACAAATTACCTCTTGTTTGTTCTCCACTTCCAATCAGTTCACCAGTAGCATCAAAGATTTTAGCTTTTCTGTGATGGAAGTCAACTTAGTATCCAAAATTATTCAACTGAGCAATACTCAAAAAATTATAGTTTATTCCTTCAACCCAATAAGCATTCTCACATGTGATCTTATCAGTTAGTTTTATTGATCCTTTTCCTTTCGTAGTACATGATTTTTCATTACCAAACTTAACATTACCACCTTTGTAATAGCTTAAGGTTTCAAATTTTATTTTATCACCAGTCATGTGATGTGAGAAAACACTACCAATTATCCATCCATCACCTTTACGCATATATGAAATAAGTGCAGTTTTATCATCTTCATCAGAATCATCTTTCATAGAAACATAAACAACTTATATATCATTGTCATCAGATTTATCAGATTCACTATCAGTTTCTTCTTCAACAATATAACAGGATTTCTTACCTTGTCCTTATACCTTCTGAAATCTCTGTCATCCTTTTTTTATTTGTACTTGCTTTCTCTTCTATCATCCATGTCATTCTTGTCAAGGCATCTTGCTGCAATATGGCCAACTTTGTTACATGAAAAACATATTATAGGAAGTTTTCCTTTGAATATTCCTTTTCCTCTTAGTAGTCTTCTAGCCATAAGTGCTTCAAGTTCATCAAGATCTTCATTAGAAGTGTCACTATCACTATTCATATGTCTTTCTTTTCCTTTCCTTCATTTATGAAGAGTCAAATTTGATTTGAATGCAGAACCAACATGGTGAGGAGCTAAATTATCAAAATTTGAGAACTCAAAAGTAGTAAATCTACCAAATAAACCTTCGAGAGTTAAGTTGTTACCAGGAGTACATCTCAGTTCTTGTATACCAGATAATCTGATAGCATATATAGGAAGTAAGGTTCTCAGTACCTTGCTAATAACAATATCAACACTCATAGTTCCATTAGCTCCTCTAATAGCATTCACAGCCTCCTTAACTCAGCTACAATATTGAACAATAATTTCACCATCTTACATTCTCATTTCATCAAACTTACCTCTCAAGCTTTCAGATTTGGCTCTCTGTACATAAGTATCACCTCCATAGATAGTTGCTAGTGTATTCCACATTTCTTTTTCCATTTTGAAATCTTTTATGTCTTCAAATTCAAGATAACTTAGGGCTAATGAAATCTCCAACATTGCTTGGTTGTGTTCTTGTTTTTCTTTCATCTGCTGGGATGTCATAACTATAGGCACTATTATGTAATCATTTTCCACATAGTATTTTGTTGCATCTCTAGTTCTAGCTAGGTGTAACTTCATCAAACTTTGCCATGCAGGGAAGTTCTCTTTGTTCAGCCTCGATACCTCCTTTTTATACATCTTGTTCTTTAGTTTCAAGTACCTTCAAACTTTTCTCTACAAGCACCACAATAGCTCTGATACCAATTGTTAGAATGATTCAGAATAACTGAGAGGAGGGGAGGAATTAGTTATCCTTAAGTCCATATGTTAGAGTAATAATTAGTTTGTTTATTAATTAAATCATGTTGATTTAATTAATGAAGTCATTACTCTTTAGTGCTTAAGCTTTCTCTTAGGTGCATTAATAATTAATTCTTTTATTAATTATTAATCTGCAACCTAGATTTTTTAGGCTTTAGGGTTTTGTTCACCTTTATAGGTTGAACCTTGTAATTATTTTTTCATTAATTCATAATATATTTTTCTCACATTTGAGTACTTTTTGAGTTCTATTTTTTCCTCCGTTCAACTTCTCTCCTGTAATAGGTTATTTGCATGTAGCTGTATTCAGGTTCTGTGGGTTTTTATTTCTCAAATCCTACATGGTATCAAATTCGTACTACTGTTGTCTGGTCTGGTGTTTATGAAGCAGTGATTCAAGGGCGAAAATCGTAGATTTTTTGGTGCATTTTGAGTGCAAATGGACCTCACCATCACGCTTAGAAGGCCTGAGAAACTAGGTTTTCATATAAATTTCATCATTTTGGTCACAGTGACCTCTGGCAAAAAAATTTCTCTTCCAAGGCTGTTTGGGCACAAATTTCAAGAAAAAAAATTTAAAAATTATAAAAAAAACACCTTTTTTACTATTTTTTGGCATAAGCAGCGCGTGTCACCCACATATAACCGTAGCGCCACCTGGCTACCACCTCCGCACCACCGGGGAGCCACCTCCACCGGTCATAGTGCCACCTCTACCACCGACGCACCAACATACATCATAACTATTGCTGACATCACTCGCCGACTAGTGACGTCAGCATTTTCTGGGGCCCTTTAGTCTTTCCGGCCGTTTTTCAAATTTTTTTCTAGCAATGATGTCAGTGACGGCCTGGTGATGGTCATACGGCCGTCAAATTTTTTTCATGCCTAGTGACGGTCATTTGAATGTCAATTGTTTTCTCGTGACTGGTTTTTTCCAAAGAGCTTGTTTTCGAAGGTCATGTTGGTTTTTTGGCCGTAACATGAGCATACGATAACATTTTTCAGAAAAAAAGATATCAACAGAAATCTCTTTCCAAGATGAAGACCACTATGTGGGTTTTGTCTACAAATATGGTCGTTTGAAAACCTAATTTCAGCGTCAAAGTAGTGGCTTCAATTTCTCTCCTCACTACATCAGGTCACCAGGTTTTCTTATTGTTTTTTGTTCTCTCTAAGTTATCTTTTGGTGCATGGGAGATAGTTTACTACATTGTGGGGGGTGCATTTTCCTTTCTATCATTTAGTTCAAAAAGACCCTTATGCTTTTGTTTTCTTTCTCTCAATGTTGGACCCTTCTGTTGACCGGCTGACATCACATAACTACCATACTTGGAAAGCACACATGACCATATTGCTCATGTCACAGGGCCTATGGTCATGTCTGGATGAGAACCAGCCTAGTTTGCAGTGTCCGTTTGAGATTCTTCAGCACAGGAACAAGATGGATGAAGCCATGGGCTTAATTGCACTGAATATCTTTGACAGTCTCCTGTTTCATTTGGATAATTTGTACACTCCTCGGTCCATCTAGGGAAATTTTGCAGACCTGTTTGGCACAGTGAATGAGTTTCAGGCACTACAACTTGATGCGGAGTTGACATCATTATCTCCTGATAGTTTTTCCACCATTGAGGACTTCTTGATGAAGTTCAATGCTCTCTACTCACTTTTATAGGGATTTGGAAGACCAAATCAAATAATGAGTTTATCTTCCTAATACTCTCAAAGCTTCAGGGACAGTTTCAGATATTCTCCTCCACTTTCTATTCCACTATGGATGTTTTTGGTCCTAGGCACATTATGCCTTCCTTTGCGGCCTTCTATGATCAGTTGACTTGAGAGTAGTCAAAGCTTCAATAGTTGGATGGTACTTCTGGCTCTATGATCCATCCTTAAATTGCTCATCCATCCTCTTGGAAACTAGAGCAGAAATAGGTATCACCAACCAGAGAGTTTTGGAAGGATTCTCCTTCTCAGCATTCCTCTGGCCCACCTCCTCCACATAAGGGGAAATCAAAGACCCAAAAACCTAAGTGTGCTTATTGTAATAATCCCAAACATGATGAGTCTCAGTTCTTTTAGAAGAATTTAGATGGATATGCCCAACATATTTTTGATTTGACAGCTCTCCTCCACAAGAGAAAGATTGATATTCCTTCTTCCTCTTCTCACTGGTCTTCTTCATCATCTTCTTAGGGAAATGGGTCAGACAACAGAAAGGTTCATGCATTATTTTCATATTCTATTGCTCCCTCTTCTAGATGGCTACTGGATTCAGGTGCTTACTACCATATGGCATCTTCTCAGGGTTTATTCTCATCTTTTGAGGCCTCCCATACCCCAATTATTCTGATGGGGATAATATTGTTATGACTATCTATGGGAAGGATTCTATTAAATTTTATGATAGTACATTCCATGATGTAGTATGTGTTCCATCATTGTCCTCAAACCTTCTCTCTATTTATCAGATTACTCACAGTGGGACAGGGAAGACATTTGAGTTCACTGCATATTCCGTGCACATCATAGATAGTGTAAAAATAAATATTGTTGCCACAGGAATAGTTGATCATGCTACCCACTTGTACTCCTTCTCTCACTTTGGTCCTCCATCTCCATTGTTGGAGAATATCTCTCCTACTTCACGAGTGCCTATTGAGGAGAAGTCAGGTCACCTAAACTTATGTGTTGTTCCTGAGCTCAGTGTTGTATCTTCTACTCCTCCTCCTCCTATTGAGTTTGCATATGTTCAACATGATTCCTCTTCAGCGGTACCTATTATGGTTGCTCGCTGCATTGAGCCACATACTCCTATTATTGAGGGCATATCCGAGGACATTCATCTCCTCCCAGATGATAGATGTAGCCCATCTATTGGCCCACCTTCATTAGATTCCACTATAGGAGTCTCATGCATTCTCCTTTGAGCATCAGTTAGGCCTTCCAATTTGACCTCTTAGTCAGGGGTTTCCTTGTTATTTTGTTCCTTGGTTTCTTCTGCATTGGAGTTCCATTGGTTTGATCATTTCCACAGGGGATCTATCTTTCTGGGGGGGCCTTGGTGTCTCATCCCTCTCTCATGGGGGGGTGGTTGTACTTATGGTTTTGAGAGAGTCTCTTGACCCATTTATTTTTTGCATCTTTCTTTCTCTTTTTGGGGAGGGGTTTTTTCCCACTCGGTTTTCTCCTTTGTCTCCCATTTACAGAGATTTCCTTGTATTGGATACCTGATCAGGCCTTTTTTCTAGGACCCATTTCCTGCTTTCATAGCTATGCTAGGTTAGCTTTCCCCCTGAGATTAGCTTAAGGGTGGGTGTTAGAGTAATCATTAGTTTGCTTATTAATTAAATCATGTTGATTTAATTAATTAAGTCATTAGTCTTTAGTGCTTAAGCTTTCTCTTAGGTGCATTGATAATTAATTCTTTTATTAATTATTAATGTGCAACCTAGCTTTTTTAGGCTTTAGGGTTTTGTTCACCTTTAAATATTGAACCTTGTAATTCTTTTTCCATTAATTCAGAATATATTTTTGCTCTCACATTTTGAGCACTTTCTGAGTTCTGCTTTTTCCTCCATTCAACTTCTCTCTTGTAATAGGTTATTTGCATGTAGGTGTATTCAGGTTCTATGGATTTGTATTTCTCAAATCCTACACTAGATGTACCAATTGAACTTTCAAACACATTAACCAACTTAGATCCACTCAATAATCCACTCGGTCTCTATAGCATATAATTAATTACATAAACTTGTAGTTTACTATCCTAAAGTAATCAACCTGCAAAATATAAAACTCTTAACAATACAACACATCAAATATAATTCTCATAAGTATGACACCAAAATTCAACGTGGAAACTCAATATGGGAAAAACCACCAGTAACATGTTACCAATTTTTCACTCTTCTGAAGTGAGCTCTATGAGTACCCAACCTTGTTAAAGGTTACAATACACATTGTTAAATGTAATGTGACTCAGTTAAAGGATTTAATAACTGTGTTAAAAGTGATCCTTGTTAGAAGGCTTAGATCATTCCATTAGAATGTCACATTGATTAAAGGATTTACAATATGACTGTTAGGTCAACCTTGTTTAAAAGGATTTTGCAACTGATATAATGGTTAGAAAGTAACAACAATTTGTGATCTGAAACATACAACTCACTTTGCAAATACAGATCCAATTATAGCTCAAATTCTAATTCACTGATTAGCCTCCATTGTCATTTCTATCACTCAGATCTACTCGGAAATCCTTCAAGCAATCACCACTGTGCAGTCCTATACTGTTCTCTTCAACCTTTTCTTCCTTCTTCTTAGATTTGTCAATCAACTAAATTAACCTCTAACATACACACACATATATCTTGCAATTAGGTTAATCTTATACCTCTTTGATTAGGTAACTCAATCTTTTGTTGCTTAATCATCACCATAGATCTTAGGGTTTGGTTAGATCTAAAAAATCCTTCCAACATTTCATTTCCATCTACATTGTAGAATACATCTCAAAAATCCTTCTTGAATCCATACATTAAAATGGTTAAACATATATTAAATTCTCATTTAATTCTCCACAATGATCATCCTTATCTCCAACAAACTTCACATATCCCAAGAAATCAACTATGTCAGTTGGGATCTCAAATCTCTCTCAAACTGTCAAAATACTGAGACTCGGTCATCATTGTGTTTTTTCGCTCGGTCATCACTAGATAACTTAGTAATTTACTAACACTCGTAAAATATTGATGCTCGATTGACACTAAATTTTCTTGGCACGTACTAGTGCTCGGTCGACACTCGCATCACTCGGCACAAACTTAAGTTCCTTAATTTTCGGCTCTGTTACTCGGTCAAGACTAATCTTGTAGTCATCCAAACTTCACTTAGACTTAAGATAAACAATATATTACTGTGTCAAGGTGCAATATCATCAAGTACCCATTTTAGTTCCACATAACTCAACCATTTCACTAGGTATTCTTGGTATCTCTTCTTTTCAAATCTTTTTCATCAATCAATTGATATGGCACTTTACAAGATAACAACTATCTTACTAGTTAAGGTTTGACAGCAATGGCAATATAACAATTGTTTCAATTTTAGTTTCCAATACTTCAGAATCAAACTTTCCTTCTCTAGAATCCTTCAACATATAACATCTCCTTCCAAAAAAATTTGAAATAACTGACATTAGGTTTGTGATCATACCAGATTTCATCAGGTGTTCTGTTGGTACCTTTTTCATTTGTACCCTGTTCAGTGTGTAAGTGTGTAAATAGTTGTATTGACTGCTTCTCTCTAGAATTTTTGTGAAATACCTCACCAGTGTCCTAGGACAATCAACAATAGATTTATTTCTTCTCTCAGCAATACCATTCTATTGTGGTGTCCTCAGTGCTAACATATGTCTCTTAATTCCATTTTTATTACAAAACAATGTAAACTCACCTCCTCTATCAGATCTCAGACATTTTAGTTGTCTTCCAGCTTCTTTCTCAACTTGGGCCTTATACCACTTAAACATTTGAAATGCATCATATTTTTCTTTTAAAAATATTAAAGACTGATGACATGTAACTGATTGAATGTTTGAAGATGTTAAGTTGATCACCGAAATGTAGAAGGATAATGCAAAACATTAAATCAGTTAATAGATTGTATTGTCATTAATGTCAACTTGATATAATCTAATCGGTTATAATCAAAGTGTCAAAGACTTCAAAGAATCAGAGAGATAAAGATTATGCTTTCAGTAATGCATAAAAGACAAGTATTCACTATGTGACTTCAAACACTGAAGGTCAGTGAAACCCGATAGACAAAGATCACCAACAGTCAAGTCACAGTGATGCTCGAGCAAGAACACTGATGAGCATTACCAATGAGAAGAATCAAACGCATAACTGATGGCCAGAAACATAGTGTAAACTGATGGAGAAGCCCGAGGAGAACTGGAGTGTTGACCAAAGCTATCAGAGAGTTAAACACCGAAAATAACTAGAGTTTAGAAATGACAATATATCTAGCTGGCAGAGCTAAATATAGACTTAACTGGTAGTTATCATTGTTTTCATCGACAAGATAAGCTAGAGATAAGTAAAGGATTTAAAGTTATTTTTTCCAGTTGGCAAGAAAATCTCTATGAGATAAAACAAGAGTTTTGCTTTAAATCTAATTGGCTAAGATTGTGGATCACGCCAAGATCAAGAAAATCAAGAACCTAACAACGGTTATATCATGTCTATAAAGAGACAACTCAATTCATTAAAAATTGTGTGGGTGAATGAATGAAAAGAGGATGCTGAAGAGAAACTGATGAAGAGAAAATTCATACAGTCCTGATCAATCAAGCTGAGGAAAGAGCTAAATTTTTCTGTGGACACTGAGCAACAGAGCACAACATCACTGAGAAGAATCAAAGTGGAGAAAAGGTATAAATTGAGATATATTGATCAGAATAGTTTTATGAGATTACAATAGATCTGAAAATCTACAAGTATAAGTTGTATATGTGAACAAATCATATTGTTTTAGCTTAACCATTGATTCAGAATGTCTCTTAACTAAGCAGGATTTAAAGATCATTTCTATATTGAGATATATCCAAAGGAGTATCAAAAATTTTGTTCATGAAGATATCATGAGATTCCAGATACCTATTGAAAGGCCAAGTGAGTGTTTGATCAAAGAAGGTAGCATAGAGATGCCTGATATTAAGTGACAGACTAAAATTTTAAATCCTCTAACAAGGTCACACCTAACAGTGTTTTTGTAAGCTTTAACAAGGTTGGCTCTTCACTGAGCTCACTTCAGAAGAGTGAAAATTTTGGGTTACCGGTCCCAAGTGGTTTTTCCCTTAACATGGTTTCCACATTAAAAATCCATGTTTCAATGTGTTCATGAGTCATTACTTTAGTGTTTTGTATTACGCATAACTTAACTGGATTGATTGGTATACTCTAGATAATTTACTGTCTTTCAGTAAATTAACAGACTTCTATTCGGTAAACATACAGTAGAAGGTTTTACAAAGCATTCCAAGCTGTAGTAATTTGATAATAGTATTTGAAGGCATTCATCTTATAGGACTAAAGATAACTAGAGGCTTAATATTGTGGTACTAAGTTTTTGGGTTGATTATTGGAATATTTTTTAGGCCACTGATTCACCCCCCCTCTCAGTTATTACTAACACATACATCATTCTAGAGTAATCATCCACAAATAGAATAAAATATTTGTCTCCATAGTAACTTTGAGTCCTCATGGGTCCACATAAATTAGTATGAACTAAATCCAAAATTCCTTGTGTAACATAATTTTTTTCTCGCAAAACTAGATTTAGTCATCTTACCCATTTGACATTCTTTGCACATAGCATCCTTAGTTTTCTCTAATTTTGATAATCCTCTTACTATATTATTTTTACTCACTTTGATCAAGTTGTCAAAATTAACATGAAAAAGCCTTGTGTGTTATAGCCAAACATCCTCAACTTTAGCAAATAGGCAATTCTTCATAGAAGTATCAAGATAAAATAAATTACCTTTAGATTGTTCTCCAGTAGCAATCAAATTTTCTTTCTTATAAAAAACTTTCACTCTTCCATGTTGAAATTTTAATCTGTGACCTGTGTTATTTACCTGTGCAACACTCAACAGATTATACTAAAATCCTTCAACCCAATAAACATCATCACATCTTGTGTTATTTAGTAGTATTATAGAGCCTTTTCCTTTCACAGGGTATGTAGCATCATTACCAAATCTACTATATCCTCCATCATTCCTTTCCAAGGAAATAAACTTAAGTGTGTCACTAGTCATGTGATGTGAACAACCACTATCTATAATCCATGTTTCATTCTTACTTACTTGTGATATTAGGGCTCTTGGTTCTTCTTCATCAGAATTGTCTTTAATAGAAACATAAACAACTTATTTTCCATCACTATCATCTGAATCATCATCACTTAGATCTTGATTAGAAATATGGTAATATTTCTTACCTTTTTTCTGTAGCCTCTGAATCTCCTGAATCTATTTTCTCTTGTGTCCTTATCTTTTTTGTCCTTCTTCTCCTCATTATCTTTCTCAGGGAAGTTAGATGAAAAATGACCAATATTGTTATAGTTAAAACATTTCAAGGGTAACTTACCTCAGTATTTTCCTTTGCCTCTTTATAGCCTTCTAGCCAACAAAGCTTCAAACTCTCTCTTGTTCTCTTCATCTGCAACATATAATTCTTCCAAACCACTCCGATAGCTATAAAATCTATTACTAGCACTACTCAAATATCCATCATTAGGTCTAGAATCTTCAGAGCTTCCTATCTTCAAAGATGACTTAAATTTAGACTCAATCTTAGATGTAGTAGGTAAACTATTATCAAAATCATTAATCTCAAATGCAACTAGCTTACCTATAGTAGTATCAAGAGAAACATTCATCTGAGGAATGGATCTCAAATCTTATATAGAAGATACTCAAATAGAATAACTTGGCAGTAGGGTTCTCAACATTTTTCTTGTAAGATCTTCCTTTTTTATAGATCCACTAGCTCCTCTGAAAGAATTTACAACCTCCTTAAGTCTAGTGTTGTGTTGTATTATGTTTTCTCCTTCTATCATTCTCATCAAATCAAATCTTCCTCTCAGGCTTTCTTCTTTTTCTTTTTGAAAATGTTTATCTCCACCATAGGTCAAAATAAGTTTATCTCACATTTGTTTCGAAGTAGTACATCCATCAAGTTCATCATATTCCTGGTTGGTAAGTGTAGAAGTTATCTCAATCATGACTTGTGTGTGTTCTTGCTTCTGTCTTTTCTCATTTATTGTCAAAGGTGTAGTAGTCGGTGAAACATATTCATTATCAAGAAAATGATGTCCATATTCTCCTATACCAGACAAATGCAATTTTCTTCTACTTTTCATGTAGAGAAATGTTCCCTATTCAACTTTGGTCTTTCCCTCTTATACATCTTTAGATCCAGATTCAATTCCTTTTAAACTTAACACTTCAGAGAACCAATGCTTTGACACCAATTATTGGTCCCACAGAGAGGGGGGTGAATCAGACCAAATGAAATCTTCCTCTTAAAACTCAACTCACTGATTCACTCGGTAACACTGAATACAGTAATAACCGATTCACCAAATAACTTAATAACGTAAATAGCCATACATCTCATAATATGAAAATTAATCATTCAAACTTAGTAAACACAAATTTAACTTAGTTGACACTGGATTTAAAGAGGAAATCCAATTAGGGAAAAACCTCTATGGGAATTGTGACCCACAATAAAAATGTACCTTTCTAAAGTATGCTCGATTAAGAACTTATCTTGTTAAAGATTACAAACACATCTGCTAAATGTGACCCTGTTAAGGGATTTCCCTTAGATCAGTTAAGATCTTCACCCTATTAGAAGTGGCCTTTCTAGAGGACTTTAAACACTCTTTTGGAATGTCACATACATCGAGGATTTACGAATAGGACTATTACATCCACTTGGTTAAGATATTTTCTCTATTACAAATGCTAATAAGAAACAGTAAAACTTTGATCTGTAAATATAGCAACTAGTTTTTGCTTGTGTCAGATCCTTTATGTTCACATGAATACTAACATCATATACTCCATTTGTCTATGCTTCAGATTATAGATTCTTCTCTTTCTTCTTCTCTATTCTGCTCGATAACTCTGTTCTTCAACCTCTTCTACTTATTAATTCAATTCATTGGTATCATAATCTCTATTACTTTCTCATCATTTATATAGACATACTTTTGTCTCTTAATATCCTTGCTTAGGTTTTCCATCATTTGCACCCAATTGTCCGATCATCTTCTTCATAAATCTCAACTCGGTAAACCATTTCACTTTTACCTCGTGACTTGAACTTTTCTCGAAACTCACATAATCAGGTTTAACAACTTGATCTTCACCTTAGATCTTCCCATTAAATTTTCCCGCTTGTAGATCTTCTAACAAACTTCCTTTAATTATTATCTCCATCCAGATCATCATAGCCTTGTATTAAATTCAATTTTATCATCGTTTATGATCAATATCTTGTACTTGATAATAGCTTTGCAACTCAGTAACAAAATTTGTTTACTGCTCAGTTCTTGGTGCTTGGTAACTGAAAATTGATCAACACAAATCTATACCAACTGACTCAGTCTAGCTCAGTAGAGTAACTCTTTTCAGTCATAAATTTAACTCTTTGCAATTTTTGACTTAATCAATCAAATGTACCTACTTTATAACATCAAATATATAGTAGAAAACAACTATATCAACATTAATTCATAATTGTCAAATCTATATTTGTCACCCATTTAACTTCTCCTTCGTATGATATGGTAACTCAATAAAAATTAGTAAATCAATTGCTCGACATCAATGACAAAATAATAACTGATCTAACCATTTCTACAAATATTTATACTTATTATCACTTGGTCTTCATCGTCTCCATCATTTTATCAACAATGTAAACTCACCTCCTCTATCAAATCTCAGACATTTCAGTTGTCTTCCAATTTTTTTCTCAACTTGGGCCTGATACCAATTAAACATTTAAAATGCATCGGATTTTTATTTTAAAAACATTAGAGACATCATTCTAGAATACTCATCTAAAAATAGAATAAAATATTTGTCTCCGTAGTAACTTTGAGTTCTCATGGATCCACATAAATCAGTATGAACTAAATCCAAAATTCCTTGCGTAACATAAGTTTTTCTTGAAAAACTAGATTTAGTCATCACAATTGTCTTTAATACAACATAAACAACTTCTTTTCCCTCCCTGTCATTTGAATCATCATCACTTAAATCTTCATTAGTGATATGTCAAGATTTCTTACCTTTGTTTTTGTAGTCTTTGAATCTCCTAAATGTATTTTCTCTTTTGTCCTTATCTTTTTTATCTTTCTTCTCCTCATTATCTTTCTCAGGGAAGTTAGATGAAAATTGACCAATCTTGTTATATTTAAATCATTTCAAGGGTAACTTACCCTTGTATTTACCTTTGCCTCTTTGTAGCCTTCTATCCAACAAAGCTTCAAACTCTCTCTCTCGTTCTCTTCATCTGCAACATATAATTCTTCTAAACCACTCTGACAGCTATAAAATCTCTCACTAGCACTGCTCAAATATCCATAACTAGGTCTAGAGTCCTTAGAAATTCCTATCTTCAAAGATGACTTAAATGCATACTCAATCTTAGATGTAGCAGGTAAACTATTATCAAAATCATTAATCTCAAATGCAACCAGCTTACCAATAGTAGCATGAAGAGAAACATTCATTTGAGGAATGGATCTCAACTCTTGTATAGAAGATACTCAAATAGCTTAACTCAATAGCAAGGTTCTCAACATTTTTCTTGTAATATCTTCCTCTGTTATGGCTCCACCAGCTCCTCTGATAGAATTAACAATATCTTTAAGTCTAGTGTTGTATTGTATTATGTTTTCTACATATTTCATCCTCATTGAATCAAATCTACCTCTTAGACTTACTATTTTTTCTTTCTGAACATACTAATATCCACCATAGGTCAAAATAAGTTTATCCCACATTCATTTTGAAGTAGTACATCCATCAATTTCATCATATTCATGGTCAGTAAGTGTAGAAGCCATCTCAATCATGACTTCTATGTGTTCTTGCTTTTGTCTTTTCTCATTGATTATCAAAGGTGCACTGGTCGGTGCAACATATTCATTATAAAGAAAATGAAGTCCATATTCTCCTATACCAGACACATGCAATATCATTCTACTATTCCATGTAGAGAATTTTTCCCTATTCAACTTTGGTGCTTCCCTCTTATACATCTTTAGATCTTGACACGTGAAGTCCTTTTAAACTTAACACTTCAGAGAACCAGTGCTCTAGTACCAATTGTTGGTCCCACTAAGAGGGGGCTGAATCAGACAAAATGAAACTTAAACACTTTAAAAATTAACTCACTGATTCACTCGGTAACACTTAATACATTAATAACCGATTCACCAAATAACTTAATAACTTAAAAAACCATACATCTCATAATATGCAAATCAATCATTAACACCAAATTTGACACCATATTTAACGAGGAAACCCAATATGCAAAAAACCTCTGTAGGGATTGTGACCCACAAGAAAATGTACCTTCCTAAAATATGCTCGGTTAAGAACTTATTCTGTTAAAGATTACAAACACATTTTCTAAATGTGACCATGCTAAGGGATTTACCTCATATTGGTTAAGATATTCACCCTGTTAGGAGTGGCCTTTCTAGAGGACTTTAAACACTCTTTTGGAATGTCACCTACATATAGGATTTACAAATAGGAGTGTTAAATCCACTCGGTTAAGAGATTTTCTCTGTTACAAATGCTAATAAGCAAAAATAAAACTTTGATCTGTAAATATAGAAACTACCTTTTGCTTGGTTCAGATCCTTTATGCTCACATGAATACTGACACCACATACTCCATTTGTCTCTATTTCAGACTATAGATTATGCTCTTTATGCTTCCTTGTTATTCTTGGTAACTCTGTTCTTCAGCTTAATTCAATTTTCTAGCATCATAATCTCTCTTAATTTCTCATCCTTTATATAGACATACTTTTGTTGGAAAGTTACAATGTAAACAATTATTGTTTTGTCATTGATGTCAAACCTTAACTGGTGAGACTATTGCTATATGTTTGAGTACCATATCTATTGATTGTTGAAGAAGATTTGAAGGCAGGGATAACAACAAAACCGAGTGAAATGGTTGAGTTATGGGAAATCACAAGGGTACTTGATCAGTTGGCACATTGGCAAAGTAATGTGTTGTTTATCTACAACACTAAGTTATGATGTTAGTTTACTGGGAACAATATATGCCGAGTGAAGTTTGTGTTGACCGAGCACCAGTGTATGCCGACCATAATTTCTAAGTGTCGACCAAGCACTAGTAAATTGCGAAGGAAAATAGTGATGACCGAGTGAAAGAACACAGTGTTGGTCGAGCAACAGTATTTTGGTAATTGTTGAGATTTGAGATTTTTGGCCAACATAATTGAATTTATTGGGATATATAAAATTAATTAATGATAAGCACGATCAGTCCACACTATTTAAATGCATGGGTAATGGTAATTAACGCATAGATCCAAGATTTAATTAGTGATTTCTTTGGAGAACTAAATTAAATGTAAAGATGGAAACATTCGTTGGATCTGACCTAACCTAAGATCTATGATATATGATCTACGATCTTGATTAAGAGAAAAAGATTTATTATACCTAGATGAAGAGGTATAAGATAACCTCAAGGGGCTATTCAAGAAGTATGTCTGCGAAAAGTGTATGCATGAGGATTGCATGGTTAATTGACTGATTGGCATGATCTAGCAGAGAAGGCTAAGCAGAGTGTATCATCTTAAAATGGAAGCACTTCCATGTTAAGAGAATTTAGCCCTCCTTAGGGGATGTATTTGACCTCTATCACATCATCCCCCTGATCTTCCCTTCTTTCCACCATTTTCTGACCTGATTTCTGCATTCTAGGATACAGACCTATGTTTCTGGGATTCAGGGACAGGGTCAACCTCCAAGGACAGGGTTGACCTCGACCCTGACCTAGGATAGGGTCAACCTCAACCCTGTCCTAGGACAGGTCCAACCTTGACCCTATCCTAGGGTCCAAATCCCAGGAACTTTTGGTTTTCCAAATGTCGGTCCTCACAAAAAGTTTTCTCCCGCTTCTAGGTCGACTGTTTCGGGTTTTGAAATGATTGATTCCTAAATTATATTTAATATAGGTCCTCTCCTAGGGGTAAAGGATTCAATGGTGATTTAATTATCCTATGTAGGCCTCCTTAGAAGATTGTGCCCTAATTTCATATAAAAGGAAGCCTTCTCCTCTCATTTTCTCTAAGTTCTCCAAGTGCAAAAAGCTCTAGTCAAGATTTTGTTCAAGCATTCATTGTTCTACATGTTTTCAAGCTCTCAACATGTTCAAGTATTCCTCTCAAGAATTCAAGTTCTCCATTGAAGATCAAGGATTCAAGCTTTCAAGCCTTTGAAGGGATTTGGTTCAAGCATTCAAGATTTATCATTCAAGCCCTAGATCTAGCCATCATGATGGTGTGATCTTCCTTCAAGATCCTTTGTGCATCCTCAAGACTCTTTTCATCATCTCTTCAAGGTGGATTCCAAGCATACAATCATGGAGGTTTATGGTTTCTAAATTCCATGCTTTCATAATTACATACTTGCTACATTTGAATTACAATTGCATATCTATTTAATATCATAGCTTCATTGTTAGATTCAATTCTACTACTTACTAGCATTCTTATTTTAAATATTGATTTCAAGGTTAATTCCTAAATCAGGGTTTGACTAAGGCAAACCCCTCTCCCACAACAAACAAACATTTTTCTTACAGGTACAGGTTCGGGATTGTAGATCTGAGGCCAGATCTGGATACCCTTTTCGGATTTCTTTCAGACTGTGTGAACAGGGACACTTTCAGAGTTGAGCAGTTTGAGTTGGCAAAAGTGGTACAAGGTTGACCTTCTTCATAAGATGAGTACAGGTTTAGGACTATAAATCTAAGGCCAGATCTGGATACCCTATTCGGATTTCTTTTGGACTGTGCAAATAGGGACACTTTCGGAGCTGAGCAGATCGAGTTGGAAAAAGTGGTACAGGGTCGACCTTTTTCATAAGATGACATTAGAATGAAAAAATATTTCTGGGTTTTGTCCATCTCTACATTTCCTTTCCGGATCATACTTCATATTTTCTAGAAACAAAGTATAGAGCCCAAAAAACAACATTCTTTGATCTGCAATATTTCAAGGTTAGTACATTTCTATCATTCATTTCAATTCAAATCCTTAATCATTCTAAACTAGCTATCACACATTTACAATCACATCCATTTCAACACACATCTTAAGAGGGAAACCTAGGATCTCCTTCTTTATTCTTATTTCCAATAGATTGATTCATTTATGCATTGATCCTTTTTGGGTTGATC